>CAXHSM010001561.1:0-83000 GCA_964019185.1 Maratus speculifer
AAAAAGGGATTTAAATGTTGAAGTTAATAACCTTGCATCACACGAAATTCTATAACGAGAAAATGGGTGTAAAACTATTACAGTGTGTATTATTGAGATTTTTTCTCTTTGTCAATTGCGGGAAATTTGAACTATTGTCTACTTTTATTTCTCTCTCCACACAAAACGCATACGTTTATTTAAAAGACTAATTCGCTAATAATATGAAAGAAATGCATTCTATTTTTATTAACTCGTGTATAAATTCCCATTTTCAACTCCCAAATTTTGTCTAATATTCTCCGGCATACACATGAGTATACGGTTATTTCCTTTAACCCCCTTGAGAGAACCCTGTTTGCTATATTCAGTTGTTAGTATATGAATATCATATTTTGCCTATTTAAGTAGTGATACAGGCTCGGACTGGCCCGCCGGACGAGAGCAAGTAAGCCCTCGTCGATTGGACACTTTGTGCCCCTAAATGCCTAAGGCGCCATAACATTTTTCACTCGTTGTAAACATGCATTCTGATCACATACTTCTCATAACTAGACTCCACATTGGCAACCTTTTCTTATGCCGGGATGCAAATAAACAAACACTCAACGTCCCAGCGCCGCGCTTCACGCCAACCCCCCTAGCCAAGCGCTTTGGCGAAAAAATGAAGTTCGACGTGCAACGTGTAGGCTGCATTCTATTCTAGTACCGTAGTTTGAAGTTTACATGGGCAAATATTTATTTTTCTTTTTTAAAGAAAATGCTGTTGAACTAGCAAATTAATTTAAGTCTACACAAGCTGCTATTGATTAGACTAAGTCGAATACTGATGCTGTTACAATAAGATTGTATTGTTACAAAGTAAAGGCTGATGCTGAAGAATTTAAACTGCATGTTTCTAGTGTTATGAAGGTATAATAGTCGAAACAATAGTTGACTTGTTGAAGCAATAGTTGAGTTCATCAAGATATTTCAACATAGTTCAAAAGTATATTTACGAACTTGATTTGTCCTACATGTTTTTGGGCTTGTATGCTCTTCGAAGTTTTTTTTCTCCTCAAAGCGCTTGGCTACGGATGTTGGCGTGAAGCGCTGGGACGTTGAGTGTTTGTTTATTTGCTGCCGGGATCTTCGCCTTTCATCACGTGACGGAGGGCAGATTTAGCGCGCCAAACCGGTTTTTCTCTCTCCGAAACTCACATTCTTATGCTTGTCTTGAGTTGACTGCACTTCTGCTTTTCTCTATTTGAAATCTGAAAATTGCCAAAAAGCGATCGCCGCCAAAAAATGGCACCATTTCGCCAAAGATGCTGGATTCGAAATCTTGCCGAGAGAATGTGGCGTCTACTTATATGAGAAGTCTGTGGCTTATTCCCTTTAACACTCTGAGAGATTCCTCCCCCTCCAGTTAAGAAACAGCACTCAAAATGGACTTAATGCACATGACGTCAGACGCCAGAGCTGGCGGTATGCTTATATAATATTCTAGCCACTGCACCGCCAGAATGCCACTATGCGCAGGCGCAAACATCGCTAGTAGACGATTTAAGCCTTGACAACTGTTCTATGGATACATTTTAACGGAAAATCTAGATAATTTTTCCGCAAGCAGAACAATAATTTTAATTTTATATTACAACATTTCAAGTATATGCTGCTACAACAAAGAATTCTTTTCCGGTATTTTTAACAAACAAGCATTAATTACTCACACACTATACACTACTATGCTAAACACCGCCAGCAGACGAATTTTACAGACGAATTATTGCGTGCATACGGTTCATTGTTGCTCGAAAGAGAAAGCGCAAACTGCAGCAAACGATTTACTGCTTGGGAGAAGAAAAAAAAAGTTTTTTAATTCATTTATTTATTGAAATAAAAGTGTGTGATTTGGGATCAGTTACAGTTTTCTCAGAGTGAGGAAAATGTACGTTTGTGCCGTTTACACTAGAAACGCGAAAAAAGTTACTGGTACTGAGGATCAATAAAAGTTTCTTAATTAGTGGTCCGTTTAACCCTTTAATGGTCGCATTAAATTACATTTTAAAAATTCAAATTCATTATTCCCACCACTTTTTGAAAAAAAATATTCATCTTAATTGAAGACAAGTAAAATGATACCAGAAAAAAATCAATTACACTATTTTATAAAACTGGTGGGAATCAAACAATTCTGAATAAAAGCCGTGAAACTTGCAGCAGGTGAATGTCTTGGGCGCGACGATTAAGTGGTTAAAAATGTTGTGTGATCTCAGAGCAGCGGGCCATCAAGGACTTAAATGTTGGTATGGCTAGAGTTCATAAATAATAACTACTTTGCTCGCTCTGTTTCATTCCACAGAAAACATGTTTTAAGAAACCTCAGAAATTCATGCTCATTTCATTTGATAAATACTTGAAATGTGTTAAATAATTCATAAAGGATTTTCCTTGCAGACCATAACATAAAATGGTATTATTTTTACTGTATCTCTGAACGAACAATAAATACAACGAAATTCATTTTCGTTAGGGATTGGAGAATAATAATAATAAATTTATAGTAATCAATCAATTTTAAAAGGAAATTGAAAACAAAAAAAGCAAATGCTTTTTATCATCATTTATTGGCATCTAAAAATCAAATCAGATCTTTATATATTTATAGAAAAACAATCAGAATTCAGAACATCTTGAAATTAACTAATTTAATAACTACAGGCATTAGTAATGACATTTTAAGTAAATTAGGACACTTTCTCTTTATACATTCTTCATGAGAAGGGCATAGTTTTAAAACACTTCATAGAAATTTTTATTTAAATTTTCAAACCTCATCAGAGTTTTTAAAATAACAATTAGTGTATAAAACATATTTAACTATTTCTTATTTTCAATATTATGGGGAATTCGGAACAGTACCCCTTTAACCTCTTCAGTCACGAGAAAAATCTGCTGCATAGAAAAATTATTTTATTAGCAAATTATGGTGCTTTTAAGCTTGGAAAAAAGAAAATAAAATTAGTTTTTTATTTTTAAAATTTTTAAATAGTTAAAGTTTATGTACCCATATGGGTACATCAGGTCACAATTGAGTAAAAATGTCATTTTTAAAACAAATAAAACCAATTTTGCTTTACAAAAATAAAACTATTTATTGTTTAAAAATTATACCAATTTAAACAACTTAAATGATTTTTTACCTAAAGCTATGTATTGCGCAAAAATATTATACACATATTTTAATAATTGTAATGCATATCTTGCTACTATACATCTATCTATGTATCTGATGCATCTGTGGCTTCCAGTAATAACCAGGTATGGCACATTTTTTAAAAAAATTGAGATAATTTGGGAAAATGTAGCTTTAAAAGAGTGCTTTCATCTGCCATTACTGAAAAAAAAATTGAATACTTCCCGTCATAGGGCGACTCTAAATTTTCATTTAAAAATAGAAAATTATTTTAATTGGTTCTCAATTAATAAAAAACATTTTTATATAACTATTTTGGCAAGAAAAGGAAGCTCTTATATCCTAATTGAATGTAATGAAAATTATTAAGTTTTAATCTATTTTATAAAAGTAATGATAAAAAACATTTAAAAACTTTAAATTTTAATTACTCAAAATATTAAAAATGTGCCTTACCTGATTATTACTTGAAGCCACAGATAATAAACATGTACTACTACACATACCACTATACATATACTACATACCTTTTAATAATAATCTTCTAATAAAGAATCACTTATTATAGACTTTTTTGACTAATACATGCGGGCTTGTACAACTGTACAACTTTTCAAAACGTGTTAAAAATTTTTTAAGTTATTAAAAATTATGACATATTTTCGCAGTAAATTCAGTATATTACTTCATATTATTTTTTAAAAAATGAAAAAGTCTTTTTAAATTGTTTTGTAAGACTAAATTAAATAATTTATTCGTTCCTAAAAATTTTTTTTAATAACCAAGTGAACAGAAAATTAGTTTCTTTAGCTGGAAATGTATAGTTAAGACCCATTGTACCCAAATGGGTACAACATATTTGCAGATGTTTTTCACATCCATGCACATATGAACAACATTTATAAACATCTCCAAATCATTCTTGAAACATTATAGTTTATAAAAAATACAATATATATTTTTTAATTCATTCTAAAATTTGTATTATTCACATACTTTGACGTGAAGTCGTTGGAAAATTGTTTATGTCATCCATCTTGGAAATGTTTCATTTTCAAAGTCACATGGTTCCTACATCTTTAAACATATAGCACATTTATTGGTAATATAGGACACTGTGATGTATCTGAATAGTGCTAGCAGAAATTATGGATTTATAAAAAATTTTTGAATGTAAGTTTGGCTTTTGTTTTAATGTACCCAAATGGGTACTCCAAGACTGAAGAGGTTAAAAACAGCATTTTTAGCTTAACATCGCCAGTCCAAATGACGCCTGTGAGCGACACCCAAGAACACCCTTTAAAAAAATTTAAATACTTTTAGAATTGTTACAATTACTTTTAGATATTTTTAATAAATATATGCATAAAATAAGCATCGATATATAGACATACATTTTTGGAGATGTTTTACAAATATTTTAAACTGGTTTTTTGTAGTCCCATGTAATATTTGTTTCCGGAGTAAAGTGCTTCAAATTTTATGGTAAAGACAGTTTTAAAATCAGAGAACTTCACAGAGAGAAATTACTTTTAAGAAATTTCTCACTTAAATATTCTCATTAGCAAACAGGCTCAATCTTACAGACTTATAAATTTATATTACGTTTAATAGCTTTGTGATATTATAAAAGATAAAGCCTGATAAAAAATGGGCATGTCAGAAATGATTTTGAAGATCCTTATTTGCGAATTTGCTAGTTTAAATATGCAAAATTTTTGTTGTCAGCATTTTCATTTTAGTCTGTATAATATTTGGAATAAAATGCTATTTTAATAGTAAATATGCCGAAATTCCTAAATAAAAGAAATATACAAATTTGTCAAACGCAATTAGCAAAATGTAAGAGCGAAAATTAACAGATTGCTCTTTTGATATATTTTTTGTGTATATTTCGCATATGTTTTCTCAATACATGAACAGAAGAATTTCAGACTAAAGAACAGACTCAATATTTTCTCAATACATGAATTAAAATTCTCCTTGGGGAGTAATTACTGTAATATTTCTTACACAAAATTTTACTTTCTTGTATGTATTAAAAGGTGCTTCCTTAACATTCATTTTCGAAAGAATTTTTCATTGCATATCTCACACAGAAAAGCTTTCTATCCAGTATGAATTAACAGATGACTGCTTAAATGAGACTTCTGAGTAAATTTCTTGTTGCAGGTCTCACAGACAAAAGGTTTCTCACCAGTATGAATTAAGAGGTGTCTGCTTAAAGTACTCTTTTGAGAAAATTTCTTGCTGCATATTTCACACACAAAACCTTTCACACCAGTATGAATTGAGAGGTGTGTGCTTAAATTATTCTTTTGAGAAAATTTCTTATTGCATATCTCACAAACAAAAAGTTTGTCACCAGTATGAATTAACAGGTGTGTTCTTAAATTACTCTTAACAGAAAATTTCTTGTTGCATGTCTCACAAACAAAAGGTTTCTCACCAATATGAATTAACAGATGCTTGGTTAAACTACCCTTTTCAGAAAATTTCTTGTTACATATTTCACAAGCAAAATGTTTTTCACCAGTATGAATTAGGAGGTGTCTGATTAAATGATATTTTCTCGAATACCCTTTATTGCATACCTTACAAACAAACAGTTTTCCTTGCTTTAAGTCAGAACCTATTTTTCCTAAAATCTCTTGTGAAGAAATATTTTGCTGCATATTACGCACTTTAAAGATGGTTTTGAGTGATGTGATGTGCATCTACATTCCTGGCTTTTTGTATCTGCAATAAATAAAAGTAATACAACCTATCACTTTTTTAAGATGAAAAAAAATTACAAAAAAAGTTATTATGAAATATTAAATTAACATAGAAAACCAAACTGAAATAGACTTCCGAATACCTGATGCTCACAGAACAACGGTGTGTCATATTAATTTTCTAACTGCATAAAGATTTAAACAATAACCAACTTCAAAATAAATAATTGCCACCATAAAATAAAAAAAAACTTACATAAAAAAATAAGAAATAATTTTGATAAATGAAGAGTAAATCAAGTATTTAGGAACTAAGCAACTATACATTGTTTAAGTAATGAAGATAAAAGAATTTATTTTTATGACAAGGGGAACTACAATATTTAGATACATTTAGTGGAAATTCTTTCAGATTTAAGAATTTTTCAAAATGACATAGATGATTATTGCAAAAAACATTCTGCATTATTAATGCAATTTACAGTGTATTGCAATAATTTAACCATTTGTTATTATTTAGCCATGTTTAAAGCAGTATATAATAAATAAAACAAAATACATTTTTCTAAGTTTTAATGTACAGCTTAAAATTGTGATATTTTCAAAGCTAGATCCTTTCACAACAAATCCTACCCTTATACACATCATTCAATTAAATATTATATTTTTTAATTAAAGTGGATATGAAAAAGAAAATTACACTTATTTGTTACTATATAATTGCTTACTGAATTATTGGTAATATTTCTGTCATAAATAATAAATGGTTGTCCTGTACAGTAAAGTTAAAAGTACTTTCAGCTAGCATCAAGAGGAAGAGGTTGCTTTCATTTTTCTTAGTTTTAAAATTTTCTAACTTTTATTCGAAACTAATTTTACTCAAATTTTAAAAAGCTAAAATGTGACGAACCCGATAAGAGATTATACATTAATAAAATTGAATAAGAATTGCAATAAATTAGTAAGCTAAAGCCAAGTTGGTTTCATTTATGGATACTTCTTTTGGTTGCCATATTTGGCGATATTTCGCCAAGCTTGGCAAAAATTTGAAGCTAACGGATGTTAATAATACTAAGCACAGCATGGCAATACATTGTGCAAATGGCCACCATTTTGAAACATGGTGACGGAAAAAGTCGGCCAATGACCTCGCTCGCTACATTGATATATATTTTATAATATAATATACAATATACTATACAGAGAATCAATCTCGAGCAAATCAATTTATAAATACGAGAATTACAGCATGACGAAATTCAAATTGTTTTAAAATGTCAACAACCCTAGAAATTCAAACTTCTATATTTCAACCTTTTTTTAAGATAAATACTTAACAAAATATGCTTCGTAAACATGAGATGCAACTCTCAAGAAAATAGTTCTATTTCAGTTTCTAATTATTTGCACCACTTTTTAAGTAAAAAAATCAAATAGATGCTATTTTTAAACAAGATGGCAAATAATTTGGCAAAGGAACTGGGCTGAGAAATTTGTATGTACTATGGATACAATTAAACTCATCCAAATCGGTTAGTAAATACGAAAAGTTATTGCATAATTAATAGTTATCGAATAATATATATCAGATATATATATATTCATATAAGTCAACATTTGACAGAGAATGGTTTTGGGGTTAATGATCAGTGATAATATACCAAAATTTTTCGGAAGTGCTTTACGTCGGACGGCAGCAACAGGTAGCTTTATATTTTTTTTAAATGAAAGCCCACCAAAAATGTTAAACATAATCTAAATTGAATTCATTTATCAATGAAATTATACGTTACAAATCAATTTATTCAAATTAATAAACATCAATAACACCTTAGCACTGTTGCCATGCCTTAGTTACTTTTTATTTAATAAACACAATTGTGCT
Source organism: Maratus speculifer (assembly GCA_964019185.1). Taxonomy (NCBI): domain Eukaryota; kingdom Metazoa; phylum Arthropoda; class Arachnida; order Araneae; family Salticidae; genus Maratus; species Maratus speculifer. The sequence goes on from CAXHSM010001561.1 coordinate 7,760, forward strand.
ACATCATTACACTTAAAATAAAACATGTGCATGGAATTGAATGACAATACTGAAAATTTAATAACATTAAATTTAGAAGAAATCGAAAAAAGTAATTGATAAAAAATACTAAAACAAAGCTCAATTTTCAATTTTTTAAAAATATATAAATTTTCAAACTACTTTCATATATTCTAATACTCACAAGTTGAAACGTGTCAAATTTTGACAAAAGAAAGTTTTAAAATTAGGAATTATTATATTAATTTATAATAAACGTAAAGAATTGACTACAATAAAAAAAATCCATGCTACATTGGTTATTGTGTCTTAAATATTTAGCTTAAGTTACAAAATTCTTTTTTCAAAAGCTTCAACTGTTTGAATTATTGAAAAATTAAACTTTTTTTGTATGAAAAATTTAGAAACATAGAATCAAAAACAGTATTTTTGAAGATGTTATCAATTAAGGTCTCGTATGCTTGATAGTAGGAAATGAAAAATAAGCAAAATATTTTCTTATTTTGACAGAATCATATAAATTCTCCTTTATGAATGTTAATCTAACATCATTTTCATCATCTGAAAATTTCCATATGCTATACTCATACCGATATTTACTATTTAAAATCTATTTCAATGTGCAATTGTTTATTAATGTACTTTCGAATTTGAAATTGCATTTGTCAGTTACAACTTAGAATGCAAACATTCAGACTATTGACTTAAACCTGTAATCTCAGTAACAGTAAGTAAAAATTTAAGAAATTCTCGTCTTGTAGACACACTTGTGATGAAAATATTCAGTTTTATGAAAGAAAATGAACTTTTTTTTATATGACATCCTTTTTACTCACAAAACAGTTCGCTATGTGTCTCAAACTCAGTATTGGCAAAGTATCGAACAGTAACATTTTTATAAAGGAAAGTGGCTGTTTTTTAAAGCTTGATGTTATTTTCTGTTCACATTATTTTAAAAAGTTATTTTTAATTATAATCAGAAAATTGCGATATAAAATATATAATAAATAAATAAAACCTATTATACCTCTGAAACAATGCAATTAATGCAATTGCTACTATTTTGAAGAAATTTCTTAATAATTTTTTTGCACGATTTTTGTTTCTGACACAAGGATATCTTTTCACCAGAATGTTATATTATTACTATTATTATTATTATTATTATTATTATTTAAGATCTAACATGAAATGACGCTTTTCTTTTTGTCAACAAGCATTAACATAGGATTTGTAAATTCAGTTACATAAATATTTTGTAAAAAAAGAAAAATGTTTTATAAATTTCTCATTTATTGATAGCTGATACTGAATCCTATATTTTTTTAACACTTCATGTAATTGCATAATGAAAATTGTTTCTGTTTTCAATTAGTTGATTTTCAATATTGTGTTAAATGAAAAAGAAAGTGTTTTAATATGTTGTTTGATAATTTTTTTCATGTTAAATGCAATTAGTTTTACTTTCTAATTTATACAGTCAATGATCGATAATCTGCGCTCCCATCATCCGCAATTTTCTATGATTCGCGTTACTTTACGAATGTAAACAATTAAGAAAATTTACAAATTTGTGATTAAAAATTGATTTTTTAAAACAAATAGTAAAAAAGTTGAAAAAAATCATAGTAAAACATATACTTTTTTTAAATATAACTCTTTTATTTTATTAACAATAAAAAAACTGTATTACGGAATATATGTAATTATTTTCATTTAAATGCACATTTATATAAGATTTTTGCATCAAATGACATTTAAAAGGCTTTTTTGAGATAGCATATTAAATTCAATTTCATATTTATTTTTTTATATTAAAATGACTATAGAATTAAAATGTTGTCAAGAAATAATAAAATGACATACAATCCATAACATTTTATAATCCACAATATTCCATAATCCGCGCAACTTTTGGCCCCAGCTTGTGCGGACTATAGAACTTTGATTGTATTATGCTTGAAATATTTATTATCAGCAGTACGTTGACTATTTTGAAAATATCGTATAATTTTTGAAAAATATCACAATCTTTATAAACTCTGGTAAACAGGGACGTAACTACAGGGGGGTGTAGGGGGTGCGACACCTCCCCCCCCCTCACATTCGGTATATTCATTATATTCGGTAAATTCCCTTTCGTTGAAAAATTGTATTATTTATTGCTGTATTTTCCTTTTTAAAGAAATTTTTAAAATATGTTAAAAAAGGTTATTACAAAACATAAAAGAATTTCAAAACATACAGGGTGATTCTGAATTCATCATCAATATTTGGTGGGCAGGTAGGGAATAGGAAAATAACACTATTTCACATAGGAAAGCATAGGCACAAACGAACGCGAGACAGTGTAGAGGGCGCATTGTGTCCGCATCTCCCATGAACGCGCATAGCTGTCTGCCGTGTGCAGCCAGTCGTCATTCGACAAGGTGACTTCGCAAAAGTAACATGTACGTTTCAAGAACGTTTCAAATCCGTACGTTTCAAGTATACGTTTCAAGAACTTGCAGATATGCATCTAACTTACGGTGCCGCAGGAGGAAGCTGTCTTAGAGCTAGACAAATGTATGCAGAGCACTACCCCAACCGGCGCGTGTCACAGCATCAAATGTTTTCACGTGTTCATCGACAACTGTGCGAAACTGGATCATTTGCTGGTATTAATGTTGATCGAGGCAGCCGCCGATCAACACGGACAGTTTCAGTCGAGGAAGATGTCCTACAGTCTATCGAAGAACAGCCAAGTTCTAGCACACGAGGTATTGCTCGCCAGTTTGGAGTTTCACAATCAACAGTGTGGCGGATACTAAACGAGGAACGTTTACATCCTTTTCATTTGCAAAGAGTGCAGTTACTGGAAGCAGAGGACTATCCCAAGCGTGTTACTTTTTGTCAGTGGTTCATGCAGAGAACAGCCGTTGATCCCAATTTCCCAACGTATGTTCTTTTCACAGATGAAGCGTCCTTCACTCGTGAAGGTGTCTTCAACACACACAATTCGCATGTGTGGGCTAATCAGAATCCACACGGTACGAGAGTTAGAGCTGCGCAACAACGCTTTGCCGTCAATGTGTGGACTGGGATCGTCGGCGACTGTTTGCTGGGACCGTATTTACTACCATCCCGTTTAGATTGCGCAAACTACCTCATATTTCTTCAGACTGTTTTACCGGGTCTTATGAACGAGGTTCCTGCTGTTATTCTCCGGCGAATGTGGTTCCAGCATGACGGCGCTCCAGCACATTTCTCAAATGATGTGCGTTGTTACCTGACCAGAGACAATGTCAAAACGTATTTAAAACTATTAAATAGTTTTAAAATACTCATAATTCACATTCGGTAATTTCACTTTATTTAAAAATTGCATCATTTCGCACTGTTTTCCCCTTCTAAGACTTTTTAAAAAAATATTTTTAAAATGCATTACAAAACATAAAACGTATTTAAAACTATTAAATATTTTCGGAATACTCATGCTCCACATTCGGAAACCTCGTTACTTTCAGTAATTTCACTTTCGTTCAAAAATTGCATAATTTCGCGCTGTATTTTAACCGCTTCTAATTTTTTTTTAAAATATATTTAAAAAAAATTATTACAAAACGTAAAGCAGTGTCAAAATCGATGGACAAAAATTGTCAATATTTATAAAAATAAAATATTTTCGGACTAATCGTACCCCAAATTCGGAATACTCATTACATTGGATAATTTTATTTTTCAACAATTACATAATTTCGCTTGTATCTTTTCCTTCTAAGAATATTTGGATATATACTAAAAATAATTACAAAACACAAAACAATGTCAAAACGCATTTAAAACGATGAAAAATTTTCAGAATACTCATACCCCACATGCTAGAACCTCATTGCATTCGGTAATTTTCCCTTTCGTTTAAAATTTGCATCATTTTGCCTGTATTTTTTCTTTCTAAGAATTTTTAGAAATTTATCAAAAAATTTATTACAAAACATAAAGTAATGTCTAAACACTTCAAAAACTACTAAATATTAAAGTTTAAAACTACTAAGTATTTTCTTAATTAATAATGCTCTACTATTTACAATATGTTATTATTCATTCTGAGTCGATTATCCACTTCCTCCACTCTCTCGTAAAAATGCAACAAGACGGAAAAAAATTTTTGTTTTGTTTTCAAAGCCGTAACGACCAATCCCACGACCCATAATCTTCTTTTCCGTTTTTTGTAAAATTAAAAAAAAAGTAGATGCTTGTAAATTAGGGATGAACAACCTGTGGCACGCGATGTGTTAGCATGCGGTCCCCGAATTTCGTCAACATATAACTGGAAAAAATTACAATTTTTGCGCATAGGTCGCAGGAAAAAATCATAAATTTCGTCAATTTGCGATAGAAAATTTGGAAATTTCGTCAATCACTTGAGAATCAAACTTCGTTAATCGGGCACGGAAAAATCACGAAATTTGTTGATCAAGCACGGAAAAACCGCAAATTTCGTTGTTCCGGCATGGAAAAATCGCAAATTTCGTTGTTCTGGCACGGAAAATTTCAGATTTCGTTGATCAGGCCAGGAAAAAAATTTAATTTTTTGATGATGGCTGAAAAAAATTGCAAATTTTGTTCATAGGTTGCGGAAAAGTCGCCTGTTTTTTCTGTTTACCGCGCGAAAAAACGCGAATTTCATAGACCGGGCGAGGGGAAAGCGAAAATATCGTCTATCAGATATGAAAAAATCGCGAATTTAGTCCATCGGTTTTCGAAAAATCTCAAAATTTGTCTATAGGTCTCCAAAAAATCGCTAATTTCATTGATTAGGAACGGGAAAAAATTGCGAATGTGGTCGATTAGCTTCGTAAAAAGCGCGAATTTAGTACACCGTTCCCGAACTTTGTCAATCGGGAACGAAAAAATCGTGAATTTCGTTGATATGACACGCAAAAAATTCCAATTTCAACGACCGGTGTAAAAATTTTCCTGAATTTGGTCAATCAGCTTCGAAAAAAGAGCGAATTCGGGGGATCGGATACGAAAAACTCGCGAATTTTTTCGATTTGGAAAAAATCGCTAATTTAGTTACCGTTGCACGGGAAAAAAAACTCAAATTTTGAGGACGATGCGATGAAAAAAAATCTTTGAACGGCTGCAGAACAATCGTGAATTTAATCAGTTTATCACGAGAAAAATTAACAGAACTCATCAACTTACGGCGTGAAAAAAAAATAAAGTTTCGACAGTCAGTTAAAAATCTCGAATTTCATTGTTCGTGCGCGGAAAAATGCGTATTTCATCGATCAAGATCGGAAAAAAGCCTAATTTCGTCGATTAAACACGAAAATATTGCAAATATGGTAGATTACCTTTGTAAAAAGCGCGAATTAGTCGATCGGGAACGAAAAAATGGCGAATTTGTCTATCGAGAACGAAAAAATCGCTAATTTCGTTGATATGGCACGCAAAAATTGTCAATTACTTTGATCGGAAACGAAACAATCACGAATATGTTCGATCGGCTTTGTAAAAAGCATGAATTTGGGCGATCAGGTACGAAAAGCAGGTGAATTTTGTTGATTCGGAACAAAAAAAAAGTTTATTTTGTTGATAGGACACGAAAAAAATCGCAGATTTTGTCGATGATGCGCGAAAAAATTGAAAGTTTCTTTCAGCGGCTGCTGAATAATCGCGAGTTTCGGCAGTTTATCATGAGAAAAAAGCGCGGATTTCATCAATTTGTGGTAGAAAAAAATGCAGATTTCGACAGTCAGTTAAGAATCGCGAATTTCATTGTTCGTGCGATGAAAAATGCATATTTTAATGAACAAGGACGGAAGAAGGTGCTAATTTCGTCGATTGAGCTTGCAAAAATTGCGAATTTTAAGGCGAAGAAAAATCACAAACTTTGCCGATTATTCGCGGGAAAACCTCAAATTTCGTCGATCACATTCAGAAAAATCATGAATTTAGTCGATCAGGCTCGAAAAAGACGTGAATTTTGTCGATTGGACTTGGAAAAATTGCGGATTTCATATCTGAAAAATTGTCAATTACATCGATTAGGCGCTGAATAATCGCAGATTTTCTCGATCGGCTTCGAAAAAAGCGCAAATTGTTTCAATTAGGCGTGGAAAAATTGCAAATTTCATTGATCGGGCGAGGACAAATCTGGAATTTCGTTAAAAAAGAAAATCTTGTTGATAAAGCTCACATTTTTTATTCAGCATTAATTACTTATGCTTGTTTTTATCACTTTTAACGAAACAAAATTTAGCTTCCCGAAAAGTCAAGGATTATTATTACGTATTGAAAATAATCCTTGCGATATCTGTTGTATATACAAACGTAAAAGCTGCTGATATATCCTTACCAGCTAAATTGGATATTTTGGCTGAACCTAGATCAGTAGCAGCTCTCCCTCCCCTTTGACAGCAAATTTTTATCTTATTACAGGCCACAGATCACCTCCTTACATTAGAATTCCCTTCGTTTTATTTATGTGGACCTTGATCACCCAGACATATTTGTTAAGTGGCCTTTCTCTTAAAAAGGTTATGTATCCATACCGTAGATACATTTATTTTGACAGTGCTCATTCTAAGGTATAATAAGGCATGATACACAAGAATAAAAAATTAAATCACACTCATTCGGGGATTTTCAATTAACATTCAGTAAATTCGATCTCCACACCACCCGAGACAAAATGCTCTAGCTATGCCACTGCTGGTGAGGAACACAGTTATGAAGGAAATAAACAATATGGATTAGGTACTGATGAACAGTAATGGTAAAATTAAAGGTCTGGTGGGTGTATGATGTTATCGTAGATCAGACAGACACAATGACAGGCTGAATAGATTGCATTCTTTTTGTATTTTGCTTATTTAACTTGTTTGGAGTTAGAAAACACATCACCAAAACAAAAATAAATCATATAGCTTTTAATTTTTTTTTCAAAGAAAAAAGGTCTTTCAAAAATCTAGAATTTCCAAAATATTGTTGACTCCACCACCATGTCCCTTTGCTCCCTCCCCGGTGATGACTCAAGTGGTGATTTTTCATTCTGCTGATGATTCCTATCAACATTCCTTAATTTGTTGATTTAATTTCAGAACACCCACCTTAATTAAAAATATATGAAAATTACATATTAAATAGAGCAAATTATTAGAATCCTGGGAGCAGAATCGGCGCAACCCTGCGACTAACGTTGCAAAACCTTGGGAAGGTCTGCAGACTATACTTTAAACTTTTAAAAGTTTAGCAAAAATTAAAAAATTTCGGTCCTAAATCCAAAAATTCGGATAAAATGTGGTCGCGAATTTTGACAAAGTCTTCGATGAGAAATCAATTTCGTCATAGATCGCGAAAAACACAAATTTCATCCAAAGATCGCGCAAAAACGGTAAATTTCGTCAAAAAATCACGAAAAAAAGGCAAATTTCTTCAAGAGATCGCGAAAAAAAAGGCAAGTTTCTTCAAAACATAGCAAAAAATTAAAAAAACGGCAAATTTCTTAAAAAGATCACGAAAAAAAGGGCACTTTTCGTCAAAAATTCGTGAAAAAACGGCAGTTTTTGTGTAATGATCGCGAGAAGACGGCAGTTTTCGTAAAAAGATCACAAAACAACGGCGAATTTCTTCAAAAAATCGCGAAAAAAGACAAATTTCACCAAAAAATCACAAAAAGGAACATTTCTTCAAAAAATCGCGAAAAAACGGCACATTTCTTTAAAAGATCGCGAAAAAAATGGCAGTTTCCGTTAAAAAAATCACGAAAAATGCAAATTTCTTCAAAAAATCCCGAAAAAACGGTAAATTTCTTTAAAAGGTCGCAACAAAACGGCAAATTTCTCCAAGAGATCGTGGAAAACGGAAAATTTTTTCAAGAGGTCTCGACAAAAGATCGCAAAAAAGGGCAGCTTTCGTCAAAAAATAGCATTAAATCGGCAAATTTCTTCAAAAGATCGCGAAAAAATCTGCAATTTTCTTCAAAAGATTGCGAAAAAAGAGCATTTTTCGTCAAAAGATCGGAAAAAACCCCGTCTAGTCTTGTCAAAAAAGCGCGAAAAAAAGAGCAAATTTTATCAAAAGAACGCGAAAAATGACATCTCGTCAAAAGATCGTGTAAAACTTGCAAATTTTATCAAGGGGCGCCCTCCCCCTCTTTCGGACAATGTATGAGGTGTTAAAAATTCTGAGAACAACGGTAACTTCTTTTTAAAAGTATACTTTTCTTTTTGTCTATCATAAATACTTGGGAGGTTTGAGTGTATTAATGTAGTGGGAGGGATTGGCCTGCAGACTGTTTTTTAAGTTTTTACTGCAGACTGCAGAAAAAAATTCTGCTGCTGGGGTTAAAATAAATTTTAAAATTGAAAGTCAGACAATTTTCTTTTACTTTGGAAAGAGTAAAATAACAAAAGTATATGAATGTTGTATTAATTAAAAACTTATATTACTTCAAGAAAAAAAAATGTGTGTATAAATTACATATAAAGCACAAAATATTATAATTATTTGTATAATGATAAAAATTTAATGCAATTAAATATATTACTGAAACAAGATTTTATTATCAGGACTACTTTCACATACTTAACATTGTAATGTTCAAGATAATGCATTATAAAAATTATAAATTGCACATAAAACTGTAAAGAATTACAGCTAATTTCAAAATTGATAATATATAGTAAAATAGATAATTAAATTTTACTTATAATTATTACATGTTCATAATTTATATTGGCAATTTGAACTTATTAATTAAAAAACAGTATTTTTCAATTATAGAGGCCTCATATTATTTTTTAATAGCTATTCGTTACTCCACACAATTTGGGCCTTATAAAATGAGATTTATTGACAAATGCTACAAACAGCTATGAAAACAATCCTAATAAATGTTGATATAGTAGATTCCCTCAAATCGACAATTCTCTAAAATCTGCACAGAATTTACGAATGTAAACAATGAAACATTCAAGATTCAGATATACGGTCAAAATTTGACTTTTTTAGCTTTATATCAATTCCATATATATTTCAATTAGTGATTTTTTATAATAGTATTACTGAATTCATGTTTTTTCACTGAAGGATGAATAAATTTATTTCCGAAAAAATTCACAATATTGCTGATATCATTGGTAATCACACTCTTCTTACCACATATATTTACGTATTAATAGAGCCTTTTTTTTTTTTTTTTTTTTTTTTTTTTTGTTGTTGTCATTAAGTATGGCTAAATCTGAAATAAAATTTCTTTATTTTATTAATGTAATGTGAATTAATAATATACCTTTATGATGCAAAACTCACTGAACATTTTAAGAAAAATACATTTAATCTTTAAAATGAGCATTTACTCATATACTATTGATTATTAACATGACGGTTGATTTTAATATTTTAATCACTTTAAAAATTATCTATTTTTTTATTATTTTAGTTTATTAATTATTTTAATATTTTATTATATTGTAAGCATTCATTGTAGTTTCGATTGCATTATTAATTACATTCAAATTACTCTTGAAAAATATAAACAAAGCAATGGCGAAAAATCCACAAAATTCAACAATCCACACAACTTCTAGTCCCAGACTGTGCAGATTTGAGGGAGTCTACTGTATTTATATAATTATAATAATTTTATATTTACACGTGTATGTATATACACATACATGTGAATGAAGTATGATTGCTTTTTTTATGCACAATTTACTTCTCATATAAAATAAAAAAAATGGTAATACAATAAATAAATTATACAAATGCTAGAAAAAAAAAAAAAAAAAGCTTGTGTAAATGAAACAGAGAATAAGTTGCCAAATTATAGTTCTTTTCGTGTATTTTAGTTATAGAGTGTGTTAGTTACTTATAGGGACTTATTTACTTATAGGTTTACTCTAAGGGAAAAAAATGTTATTTCTGTAAATGAAAGCACCTGTTTTGAATATTAAGTAAATATTAATTGTTTAATACCTTTAAATACTAAAATAATAATGTATTAGGCTGATAATTACTATTCGGCTAGCAAAATATTCGGCTAATAGTGTGCAGAATATTTAAAATGACTCTAAATGGTAGCAATAATGATAGTGATAATACATAAAATTTTGTGTCATCATACAATCAAATTGCAAGTTCTAGAATTTTCAGTGGAAGAATAACGAACGAAACGTATCTTACCATTAATTTATTTTAGTAAAGAAGTTGGGTCAGTAAAATGATTAAAATTATATCCTCTGTTACGAATTGAGTATGACCATTTTGTCATTTTTAGCACAGATGCACACACAATGAATGATTCACAAATAAAGATGTCATTCATCAATACTGATTCAATGAATACTATTTCCATTTAAAAATTGGTTACAATTTGATTTTGGAATCTCAGAAAAATCTTGCATAGATTCCTTGTTAAAGCTTGTTTAATAGCTGTCTGGTAACTATTATTATGACCCGGGATAAAAAAAAGAAAAAAGTTTTTGCCATATTGCAGTTTTGAACCATTTTAAATGATTGATATGCTAACATGGTTAATGAATCACAAAGGAAGAAATCATTCATGAACAATGAATCAATCAATAAACAAATTGAAATACAAAATTTTTAACTAATAAAACAAAATATTTATTTATATAAAAAAAAAAAGATATTAAGCATTAATAAAAATTTGCAAATCTAACAATTAAATATACTCTTGCATATTAAATTTACTCAATTTAATTTTGTATAACTCAGGAAAATTCAACATAGATTCTTTTGTAAATCTTGTTTCTGTTAATGACTGTCTAAAAACCAGTTTTAAATAAGGGATAAAAAAAAAGATACTAAGATTATTGCTATTTCAGCAGTTTAATTAATCAAGGCAATTCACCATTCTTGGAATCAATGAATGATTGCTTTTAAAATGTAATAGAAAAAGACATGATTCATTCAAGTATTGCCATCTTTTGCTTGCCCTTTCTATGAATATCAGGTAACTTTTAAAATGTGAATTTATTGATTCCACCCTCTTTAGTAAAATAAGTTAATGCTAAAATGTTTTCTTTTTGTTACTGTTCAACTAAAATTCTATAACTTGCAGTTTGATAAATATGATTATACAGGAAATTTCATCTGTTGCTACTTTTATTCTGCCCATAGTCATTGTAAGCATTAAAGTATTTTTTTTTTTTATTTACAGCAGATGATTTTATTTATTGACTTGTAATTAGTTAGTCGAATAACATTCAAGTTTAAAATTCAAAAAAGTAAACTTGTTTGAATTTTTATTAACGATAAAATTTAAAACATTGTGTTCCTCATAGACTAAATTTGGTTATACTTTGTCCTACTGAAAGTATAAATATTTTTTTAATCAATGATCTCATGTTGACGTTCTTATATAAAATTTATCAAAAATTACATAAAATGTCAAACAATTTACGAAATCAAGGATCTGAAATTCCAATGTCTTCACAATATTAGATCTGTTGCTAATAGGTGCTGTTGCACAGATTTAAAAAAGAATAAAAAAGTCCTTTATTGTTTACTTACATTTAGAAAAATGATTACTCATAAAAAAATCTTGTTTATGTACGTAAAAATCTTGTATGTGAAAACATCTATTTTAAATATTATATAAATTTTAATCTTTTAACATCTTTAAATTCTAAACTAATAAAGTATTCAGCCTGATAATTACTATTCGGCAAGCAAAATATTCGGTTTACCTGTGTGCAAATTATATAAAATGACTATAAATGTAAACAAAAATAAAAGCGATGACACATAAAATTGTGTGTCACAACATGATTAAATAGTAAGTTCTAGAATTTTTAGTAGAAGAATAACTAAAGGAACAAATCTTTACCTGTGTCCAGAATATTTAAAATGACTATAAATGTCAGCAAAAATGAAAGTTGTGACACATAAAATTTTACTCTTAAACCACAAGTTCTAGAATTTTCAGTAGAAGAATAACTAAAGGAACAAATCTTTACCTGTGTCCAGAATATTTAAAATGACTATAAATGTCAGCAAAAATGAAAGTTGTGACACATAAAATTTTACTATTAAACCACAAGTTCTAGGATTTTCAGTAGAAGATTAACTAAAGAAATTGATCTTACCAATAACACCAATAATTCATTTTAATAAAGAACATGGGTTAGAAAATTGATTAAAAATATATATCTACTATTACAATCTGATTATGGCCATTTTGTCCAGAGTAAAATCCATTTTAATAGGGCACCATCTCAATGACTGAATTACGAATGAAGAGTCATTCATTAATAATGAATCAACCAAAAAATCTGCTAAGTTTTAAGTAAAAAATAAAATATTTATTTATAAAAAAGAAATAGGAAGCAATTTCAAAATTCGTTAATATAGCAATTAAATATGCCTTTCGGTCAAGAATTAGATGTGATGATTTTGGAAACTCAGGAAAATTTTGCTTAGATTCTTACGACAGCTCGTTTAATGGCTGTAAGGTAACCAGTATTACATCCAAAGATTTTAAAAAATAGCAGTTATATTTCCATTGCGGTTGTTTAATTAATAGATAATATTAAGAATTATAAATACAAGAATAACTTTCAATGTTCATAATACAACTCATGAATCCAAGAATCACTGCCAATGAATTATATTGTAATTTATGAGTCATTCTTTTATTGGCGTGGCGTCTTGTCTCTTCCGTTGTTTGAAACATCAGGTAACTTTTAATTTTAAAACATAACTTTATTGTACACAACCTCTTTACTAAAATAAGTTGTTAATAAATAAGTTAAGTTATTATTATTTTTAGTTATGTTATGTATTATTATTATGTTAAGGTAGGGTGGATTATTTCGTTACTTTTAAACTAAAAACTCAACAACTTGCTATTTGATACTGACTGCACGAAATTTCACATGTCGCAACTGTCATTTTTGTTGATTTATGATAGAGTCATTTAAGTCATTATTAAAACTCTTTATTTATAGAAGCAGATAATTTTGGTTATCATTATTTATTTCTAAAGAGTTTAGTGAATAAATTTCAAGTTTTAGTTTAAATACAGCAAATTGTTTTTTTTTTTCCTTTAATTTTAAAATATTGTGCTGCTTATAAACTATACTCTGTTCCACCTTAACTTGGCAGCACTGTGAAAAGTAGAAACAGTAACATTCCGCCGTGAAAAATAGTTCTCCGATATTTTTTAATCTTGTGATGAAAATACATAGAAATTTACATGGTTATGTTTATAAATTAATAAATTCGAGATTTTGTAACATATATTCAAAGTAATTTCTTTGTTAAAAGTATTTAATTCAAAAGTAATTTCTATTTTAAGCGCACGTATAAAGTAAAAATCTTGGCGTAAAAAATTCTCCTTTGGCGAGGAACAAATCTTCAAGGTTAAATATCTGGCACGCTTTTTAAGCGTCTGTCAATTGTTTAACTTGTCATTCTCACTTATCGCATTCTTATTGTTTTTATGAAAAGTTCTGAAGTATAAAACTGTATATTAAAATTATGTTACTACTTGGAGAATTAATTGTTTAATAATTATTAAGATGCTACTTCAATCATGAAAAATCCCGTTCGCTAATATTACTTCTACGGAAGAAATTACAAAAAATATCTAATTTGCTTCTCCGTATTTTTAAATTATTAACTTTGCATTTAATAGCTGAGGTCGACAGTGTTGAATTCAGATATTTTTCTCCGGGAGAGATTTCTGCGGCTTCGGAGGGGGGGGGGGGAGGGATATTTTAAACTACTGGAAAGAAATTGCAATTTTTTGGCCATTGAAAACCCATAATTTCAAAATTTTCGGAGGGGGGGGATTTCATTGTTCCGGAAAGGGATTTCCCAATGGCCACCTCCTGAATTCGACATTGGAGGTCGAGTTTTTCAACGACCCTTGTTACTTTCTTGTTTTTGTTTTAGGACTTTTTTTGCTAGGATGATTTCACTTTCGATACAAAGTCTGAAAATTGAAACCCTTCCCCCCCCCCCCCCCCAATTTCCATCTTTTTCCAGAATTTGTGCAAAGTTTTTAAATTTTTTCGGGATTTTTTGATATTTTTCGCATTTTGTGATAGGGCCTGACTATGAATAATTGGGTCTTGGGACCTTGGGCAAAGATAAATTAGGGGGCCCCTTTCGAATCATTGCAACGGTATTCAAATAGAAATGATGGTCACTCATATGTGCATATGTAACACATAAACATTTCCGCACCTTCGATTAAATAGAAAATTCTAAGGTTTGTCAATTCTAAATTAACTACCTTAATTAATAAATGTACACTTTTTCCCCCTTTAGTACAGAATAAAACTCTTTTATATAACTGTAGCAATTTGTTATATTACTTTAAGATTAGTTTAATAACTTCAACATATGAAAGAGTTGGGATTGGAAAAAGAACAAAAATACTTTATAAATTAATTTATGGATTTGAGGGCCCCTTAAGGTTCGGGACCTATGGGCAAAGTCCCGATTTGCCCATGCAATAATAAGGGCCTGGGCAGATCAACAATAATATGAAACAAAACTGGAAAAAAAATGGTGAAACAAAGAAAAGAATAATAATGATGTTCGTTATTTTAGTAAATGTTTATGTAATAAAATTAATTTCATTAGAACCTCAAAACATATCAATTTTTGCACACGCATTATATTTTCACGCCAAAATGGCGCTGTTCCTTGTTTATTTGCAATCCCGTGCTTTTCCAGCAAACCCTGGTTTCTACGGCAACGGCTGTAATTCGGCTCTTGTAGCATATTCAGTACTGCCAAGTTAAGGTGAAACAGAGTATAAATTTGATTGTACTCTGTTAAATTGAAACTAAATGTTTTTTTAAATAATTGATCGCATAATGAAATGCCTTTATACCAGAATTTACATGTCTACATTTATAGAATTTCTCAAAGTTTATATGTAAGAATATATATTCTGAAGGGGACACTTCCCTCGCTTGAAAACACCTGCTCCATAGTGTTAATCCAACCAGCAGGATGTTTTTGAATTTCTCGTTTAAATTTGATTTTTTTTTTTTCACATAAGATATTGAGTTCTATATTTAATCTGTGTCAATTTTTTACTCCTTCGATTTTAGTTGCAGACCTTTCTTAAAAAGATACTTACAATTTCAAAACTAGTTCCGAAATTGAAAGTACCTTTCTTTAAAAAAAATCTACCAACGAGATCGAAAAATTAAAAGATTGTCATATTAAAGATCAAATTTAGCTAACTTGTACAATTTTTTTATATATATAATCTTCAAATTTAAACAAGAAATTCAAAAATAGAAAGATATCCTGCTGATTGATTTAACATTGAAAGCAGGTGTACTCAAGTGAGCAAAAAGTCCCCTTAAAAAGGTTGGCCATCGGTTTTTGTGTGCCTCTCCATAATGTCGTCTTCTGATGTTTGATTCATTCATATATATCGGGGTACAAAATGATAGGAATGATCATGTAATTGCCCAAATAAAAAGTATGATTATATTAATCTTCATATGAACCATACAAATTTATTGTATCATACTAGTTCTCAACATAAACTAAAAGTAAATATTCTAAAACAATTGTTATAATATAATGCATTGTATTATTACTTGATTTGCAACGGGGGCAAAATGATAAGAACAAAACGATTTTTCTAAATTTTAGAAATATTATATATCAACTGGGCTTCTTTTGTGTTTAATAATTCCAGTACAACACTGTAGCATAGAGTTTACATAGTTTTAAATTTATTTAAGTGATAAAACATGTCATATGTTCCAGATTTTAGTTTTTAATTTTGCTTTCCAATCACATTGCAAATTTTGGCAATCTGTCATTAAATATTGTGCTCTATCCCCAAACGTTGTCCGTGAGATTTAGGTTTGGACCATTGATTGGTAATCAAGTTTGTGAGTTTTATTTATCTTCAAACCACACTATCGACTGGTTTTCATTGTAAATAAACATTTTACAATGCCAGAAATACATAATAAAACCAGATTGTTTTTCAGATTGTTGCAATTCAATTCATTGTTGCGATGCAGTTTCATCAATGGAGTAGACTGATAGTGAAAACTCGATTTTTAAAAACATTGAAAAGGCGAGTTTTGTGACTCATATCCTCATTTATACAACATTGATCATTTAATTAAATGTGTCTGGACTGAAATATAGTAGACATTTAAAATCCACTTAATTTCATTCTTTTATTGAGCTTCAGATTCAAAGTATAATTTTTGTATCTAAAAAAAGGCAGAGACTGGTGTGTGTGAGCATGGACAGGCAGCAAAGAGACAGATACCATAAATTGTTTAAGATATTGAAATAAAATTGCATTACAATGTTCTGCTTTTCAATTGGTATGTTTTGAAGCAAAATATAGCGTGTAAATAGGTAATATATTAATTTACGAGCTCTTATTATTGAAAAATGTGCATTTTTTATATAAAAAATATGTTTTATGTACAAAAAAATTAAGATGTATTGCAATTATTTTGCTTCAGAACACAGGTAAGTTGTTTCCTAAAATAATGTTGAAAAAAAGTTAGTCTGAATCGATTTCACTATAGAAGATTTGGCATAAACAAAAGTCTTTACAAAAATGCAACTAATTATTGCCTAAATTTTATAAGCAATTTAAAATTCCATTGAAAATTTATTTGAATTTATAGTTTTATTTTGAGTTTTAACTAAAAATGCATGTGTTTACTAAAAATTTTATTTTTTTTAATAAGAGGCTTTTAAGATAGGCATATGACATAAGATGAAAAACAGCCTATTAAAATAAATAATTTATTTTATCATTTATTTTATTATTGGTGGTGGTGCTATATTTTTTACAGTTTCAAATGAGCTTCACAGCTTAAATAATGTTCAGATATTCATTTTGGATTTCTGTTAAATTTTGTTAATCTGACTGTGCCGAACGTGGAATTTTATTTTAATATAGTTTTGAAAAAATAATTAAAAGTTTAATAAATTATCATTTGTAAAATTTTAAACATGATTGTTTAAATATTTTTGTAGTTCTGAATAAAATAATTGAAAAAAAATTACAATTACTTAAAAAGGTTTATTAAATTAGATGTTTTTATGAAATTGACAGCAAATTATTAAAACATTTTAAAATTAAACAATAAATTAATGAATCAAAAACAAACAAATAAACTAACACTAAATCAATATAGTTTAATTCATATATTATTACTTTAACAATTGAATCGCAATATAATTAAATTGTGATTTATATAATCATCATGTTATTATTATAAACCATCTATGAAGTATTAATATTAAAACTGATGTATTACAAATTTTTATAATTTCTAATATGTAGGTATAAAAAATTAAGTATAACATCTGTAGTTCGGACATCTGTAATCTGGACACTTCGGTACGTTTATTCATTTTTATTTAGGATTAGAAATAATAGATGGCGCCATAGGTCTTATGTAAAGGAATTTCAGAAAATGGTTAAGAAAAGGAAAAATTACATAGTAACACAACTTTTTTTGAATATTAAAACGGTAAGAACTCTCTTAATTACATTTGTAATTAATATAGATGTCTTTATAGTTACAAAGTTATAAACATTCATGATAGATCATGATTTCAGTTATTTTTCTTTTACAAAATCGGATTTGTTTATTATTTTTTTTTTGAGTATTTAACTTGGGCCTCTGTGGCCGAGTGGTTAAGACACCGCTCTGCTAACCTTGAGGTTGTGGGTTCGATTCCCGCTGGCTCCATTGCACACACACTTTGTGTGTGAGCTCCTGGTTGTATTTCTCTAGTGTTGTAAATTTCCTTGGTCTATCTCATCCTTGTAATTGACGATGATTGACTTTTATGTCGAGCACACAAGTCGGATGCAAGTTATTCAAACAAAATAAATAAATAAATAAATATTTAACTTATGACTTACTTTGTTATTTATAGTGTCTATATATTTAATTTTTATATTATATATCACATTTTTAAATATGGTACTTAAATTATAAGATTGATTTTTATCATGTCGTCACATGTATTCTGGATAACTGGTTTTTCTGGTTAACTGGTTGGGCATTAAAGCTGCATCCATTTAATAAGTTTTTTGGAATATATGTGGTTGTGGTATTATTTTTAATTTTAAATTATTAGATTGCACTTGAACTAAGAATTACATGCAAGTAAGATCAAATGTTAAGAGTTTTAGAGAAGGTATTTTATGAGAATTCCTTAGGAACAAAATTTCTTCTATTTTCTCTGCATAAAAATGAAAATATCTAATTGCAGATTATGGTTGAATGTATGATAGTATGATTATGGGTGCGTGGATTATCGATCCTTGACTTTATGCTTCTATTTCAAATACTAGATGCTCTTACCAAACTATACAATTGTTTCAAGCAATGCAATGTCAAACTGGCAGTATACGACACTTTTTTCTACAAAGATTCTAACAACCAGTCTATTCGAAATACCATTTTGGTTAACTGGTTTCCAGATAAATGGTTCCATAATGTATTTAATACCGGTGAAACACAAAGAAATTTTTAAGATGACTGTTTCTTACTTAATTCTTTGTAATATGTAGGGATGGGACGAATAGTGATTTGGCCGAATAGCCGAATACCGAATATTCGGCCAAATTTTAGGCCGAATAGTAAATTTTTTTTCCAATAAAGAAAATAAATTTTGATTATATATAATTTAAAAAATAGGAACTCATTAATAATTATTACTCTTAAATGTGCTTTTAAATGCATTTTTAAATTTGAAAAACTTATTTTAACACAAAAAAATTATGAAATTGAATTATATCCTTTATTCTAATGTACATCAAATTAATTTTCAGTATGTCAAGATGGGAAAATATTTCCATTAAAATATGAAGAATGTGCTTCACTTTTACTATCAATTGATACTTCTTGCATCCACAATCAATAATATTCTTAATCTCTCTCTCTCTCAGAACTCACAAGGGCATATTTTCTGAAATAACCTTTAATGAAGTAAATTTGTTCATTTAGAGTTTGTGTCTCTAGTGATAAGCAAATTTGTAAGAATGAGACTGTTCTGAAATCAGATGCCAAGCTTTAAATTACAAATTACGTTAAAGGAAAAGGTTATGCTTAAAGTAGAATGCATATGTTAACAAAATCTTTTACATTTGAATCGGCACATACAATATTCAACTTCAATATTCCACTTACTCAACAAGCATTAAAAGGATAAACAGAAATTGATAACAGGAAGGAAGGAAGATTAAATTAAAAATATATACATAATAATGTTACATATTTAAGAGATTAATTATGTAAATATTTATTTAAAAGTGAAAATTATAGAATGAAAAAATTATTTTGTTGAGTATTCAGAATTTATATTAAAATATTTATAAAACCATTTTCATAAAGCAAGTTGTGTCATTTAATGTGTATCGAGTTTGACACCAGTTCTGGTTTCTGACGTACCGTTGTATTTGGAATGGTGATATATTATATTTAATTTTGAAAATGAATCTTCGTTAACACACCTAGTGAATAAATTTTTTCATTTCTTACTTTATAGAAAATAAGTTATGAATTTCATAAGAGCCTTTTTTATATGTGCATGGAATTTGCAGACATTAATAAATATTCAAGCGTTTTAGAATAAGGCAGTGTTTTTATATCTAGTGATAAATGAATGAATTGTAATATATCATTCTCAAATGATGACATTTCCCATACAATTAAATCTCCAACTTGGGCAACATTTTCTAGAATATCACTAACTTTTATAGGAAATACAGAAAGGCTTGAGTTTGAGTTTGAGTGAACAATGCTTTGAGGTCTATAGCTACAATGGCTGTTACCTCGAATGATCCATAAACCACAGAAACAAATACAGAACACTTTATTATTACAAGAAATCCAGTACATACATTTTTAATACACATCACAAGGACAACACCCGCACACCCATGCCGCTAGCTGGACTCGAACCAGGGTCCAGCGGTGTGGGAGGAGCTGATGCTACCGACCACGCCACTGGATCGGCTACAGAAAGGCTGTATATCTTTAACAGGTTTGGCATGATTTAAATCAACTGATTTAAATCTAGATTTAAATCAAGTGATTTTTTAAAAAAAATCATTTGATTTAAATCAATTTTTTGCAATATCACATGAATGCACATATCAGAGGAAAATTTTGGGTAAAAAGTTAGAAAATGTATTAGATAACGATAGAATTACAAAATTTAAAGCAAGATATGAACAAGCTATTAATAGCTGTCATTTTTCTGGAGTTTAAGTCCCTCTGTTTTAAATCGAAATAAAATTTCACTTAGTGTAGAGGAAAATAATGAAGGTTTGGCATTCATTAAAGAAGATTGTCTAAATCTTCTCACCACTGCAGTACATTTACAAGCAAAAAATGGCCCATTCCAAAAATTAACATTGCTTGAGAAAAGACTTTCTGATATTATGACAGATTATGATTGGTGGAAGTCCTTTTATGTAATGGGAAGTAAAGAGACAATAGGCGAAATTGAAATTGAATTTATTTACCAAATAACAACAGCCGTAACTTCATCTCCTGGAGTAGAAAGACAATTTTCTTCTTTTGGACTAGTTCATTCAAGCCTTCATAATAAATTAGGAGTAGGCAAAGCTTCTAAATTAGTATTTTTGTTCAAACAATTAAATCCCTGATTTTTTCCTATTTGCTTAAAAAATATTGAATTAATTGTGATTTTTATCCCTTAATAAATAGCTTGCATTAAATGAATACAGAAGACTCCCTCAAATCTCCACAGCTTGGGACCAGAGGTTGTGTGGATTTTAGAATTTTGCAGATTTCTGGCCACGGGTTTGTTTACATTTTTCAAATGGTAATATGATTGTAATTAATAATGCAATTGAAATTATAATGAATGTTTATAATATAACAAAACATTAAAACAATTATGTAAGGTAATTAAACTAAAAGAATAAAAATTTAGATAATAATGATTAAAATATTGAAAGCCGCAAAGATGAGTAAATAATCAATGTATAACTAGACATTTATTATAAAGATCAGATGCATTTTTTCCTAAATTATTTAATGAAACTTGCCCCAAAAAGATGCACTACTAATTCAGATCAAAATCATAAAATAAAGAACTTTTATTTCAGGTTTAACCAAACTCAATAATAAAAAAAGCTTGATGAATGTATAAATGCATTTTGCAAAAAGTTTGTGATCACCACTGATATTAGCAATACCTTGAATTTTTTTTCAGAAATAAATTTATTCTTCCTTCATGAAAAAGCATGAATTTAGTAATATTAATGAAAGTTACAGATTACAATACAGTCGAGTCTCCCTATAACGAAACTCCATACCCTATATCGAATTTCTCTATATAATGAATTTTTAGCAAGAACGGTCCTCTTTTTTCATGATTACATTAAAAACAGTCTCTATATAGCGAAATATCTATCTCCATATAACGAATTTTTTCATAAAATGTTCTTTAGTTATTCAGTTTCAAAAAAGCTTCAAAATCACATGGAATCAAATTTCCATCATTTATTTTTGATTTATAGTTCAAGGCTGAGTTTTTTATATTGCTTCTCTACCTTGAATCTCCTTGATCTTTAAGTCCAACGAATTCATTCCACCAGCCCTTCTCCCACACATCTTTTAACATGCTTCGAGAAACAGTGTCAACTTAATTGTTGCACATATAAAACCTGGATTAATGTGATAATTGAAGTCAGTGTTGATTTCAGATGGTGGTTTTGGGTTGGGAGTGAATGTCAGTTCACTCTCGGAGCAGTGAGATCGCTCCCGAAAATTTGAGATGTTGTGTTTTCAATGGCAAAAAAATTAACGTACGTTTTTCTTGTGTGATTTTTATTAAGCTTTTAAATAAACATCTATTCTCTTTTTTGAAACTGTTCAAATAATTAAGAAATAGGATATTAAGTTAATATTTATAGTTAAACACTTCAAATTTTTAATTAAACGTATAAAAAATAATACTTGTTCAAAAGTTGCACATTAAACAGAAATTTTAATGGCTTTCTCTATTCAACGAATTTCTCTATATAACGAATTTTTTACTAGAAAAATGGATTTCGTTATATAGAGACTCGACTGTATATATATTTGATATTTAAAAAAAGTCAAATTTTGTCCCTATACCTAACCTGAAAGCTTGATTGTTTACATCTGTAAATTATCTGCAGATTTTAGAGAGTTGTGGATATTAGGGCAGCGGATTTGAGGTAGTTTACTATATTTAATTTGTTTTTTAAATTTTACCATTTTCTATTCATTTACAACATATTTAAATTTATTTTTTATTTAGTGTGCACAATTCAGTTACAAAATCATAGAATGGCTTTAGATTAAAGCCTAGATGTTTAATTTTTAGTACCAATCAGTAACTAGAATGCAATATTTTCTTTACTATATATAATTATTTCTTATATTATTTTTATAAATTATAAATGTTATTTATTCTTTTTTTAGTTATTTATTATAAAAAACTGCTCCATGTATTGTAAAAACATAAAAACATAGTAATTAAATGTAGGATTCTAAAAAAATCAAATAAATCAGATTTAAATCAAAAAAATCTGATTTAAATCAAGTAAATCTGATTTTTTTAAAAAGATCATGATTTTTTTCCAACCCTGATCTTTTAGTATCTGAATAACTCTATATTTTGTAAGTAAGAGTGAGAATGACTTCATAAATGAAGTAGCCAATTTGGATTGCAGAAAAAAAAATTGCAAGAATGAAATTCTTTAAATCTGAAATTTATGTGGCGAGATATCTTTCACTATTCGGCGAGATTTTAGCAATATTCGGCAAGATATCTCTAAATATTCGGCTACACGTATTCGGCCGAAGTATTCGGTCAATAAGTCTTCAATATTCGGCCAACCGAATATTCGGCAAAAGGGCCGAATAGGCCGAATACCGAATAGTGGCCGAATATTCGTCCCATCCCTAGTAATATGCAAGTATTGTTACATAATTTTGTATGAATTCTATCACTTCCTGTTGTCTGCTTATCTATAGTCTAATTTGAAATGAAAAATGCCATTTTTTTTTTAATTTAAGCATTGTTTTCCTGGGTGATTCTCAAAATAGGAGACTTTTTCAAACAGTGAAATCGTAAAAAAATTATTGTTAGAAAAATTTCTGAAAAAAATAGGGGTTGTTAATATAGTATTATGCATACTTTACATGTGGTGAGCGGAGCTAAATATTTAAAAATTCACTTTAAAAAAATAATTAGTATTTTATGAGCCACGCTAATGACAAAACAAATTACATGAGTAAATATATTAAGACATTTTTATTTTCGTCATGTTTGAATATTTTTTCTACATTTATCAGCCTTCTTTTTTAACAAATAGTTTCCATTTTCAACTGTTTTTATTCCCCTTAACCCCTTCGCGACGCGACGGGAGCATTTTACGAAATTTTTAATGTTTTGTCACCGGTTTTAAATTACAGAAATTTGTGACTTATTGAATCGAGAAAATGCTCCGATTCAATAAGACAAAATTTACGGTATAATTTACGGTATAATACGGGATAAACACGGATTCTTAAGCCTATTTACGGCACGTATTCGTGTTGCTCGTCCCCAAGGGGTTAAAGATGAAACCCTGTTTTTCCAAATAATTGTACGCCCTTAAGTTTCTAAGTTTTTCACTGTGATCTGTGTTCTCTTGGAGTTCTCCCTGACTATTTTTATTTGTACCAATTATTTTGCTTTTATATATCCGATGTTTAAGTTTGTGATGTTTATCAGTATTTTCTTTTATTTTTCTCCTTTTTTTTCCACACACTTTTACGGGTTTTTTTCCCTCTCTCTCTACCTATTGTTATACTTTCCCCCATGTTCAGATTAGTTTTTTAAAAAAGTACAAGGACCAAATTAAAATTCTGTATAAAAAGAAATGTATTCTTTTAAATTAATAAATAGATATTTGTAGAATATTTTTAAGAAATTCAACATTGTGAACCAAAGAGCAAACTTTGTTTACATGAGCAACATTCTGACACTAACAATGTAAGAAGCTGTCTTAGTGATTTTCTGACAGATTTAATGCATATTTTAGGGATAATAAATATAAAACCTAACTTTATATGTAAAATTAAACTTTATAAAGGATACAATATAAACACTGGTTATATTTATGCACATTATGAGTCTTTAGCATGTACAGAAAAAACCATGCTAATGACACTGATATTTGTCCATGCTAATTACAAACTTTAATTTAAATAAGATTATGAGCCATAATATAATCACAATACAATAGTCTTTTTTGGGGCTTTTTAAAACACAAAAGTTCTATGCAAATAAGTAAAATAACAATTTTAACTATAAAATAATCATGAAAATTATTATCCATTCTAATGACATACAATTGATGTATTCACCTAATATTTAACTTCTATTCTTAAAATATCATACATGCTTCTATTTTCAGGCTGGGATAAAATGGCTACTTGTTCCCATGGATAAACTTTATATTTTCAAATTATTGTCATATGTGAAAATGAAATTTTGATTAATAACCAGCTGTTATAGTATGACTTTGTTTTGAAAATAGAATATGAAGGACAAACTTTAATTCTTTTTTTATATACAATAATTTTATTTTTAAAAAGAAATTTATTGGATAAATCCTCTCCTTGATTAATTTAATCCTTTCCTCCGCACTACTCTTTAAAGTTGGAATTTAAAGGGAAAAAAATTAGGCAATCTATTTAGGCATTTTTCTGAGTACACAGGTATTGTTTTGTAAAGATTGCACTAACCATTTTAATTATACAGCTGTTGCCGAAGTTGTAACCTCCCATAAGTAAAGCATTGATAAGCGCAGTGAAAAGAGCATTGCTGTGAAGCGCGTATTACAATAAAACATTTTACCTATTATTTAAAAACAGTAGAGTTTGATCTCTGTGGTGCTGCCATCTAGAACTCATAAGAAAGATTTAAAGTAGCTATTAGAGTAGTTTTTTAAATATTCATGGAGTTTTTGTGTCTCTAACAGGGGGAACTTTAGGTGTTGCCGACCCGGCAACACTGCACGTTAAGGGATTAAACAAAGAATGACATTTGTTTTATTTTATATACTTGATATTAATTCTTCAAAAATGTTAGCATATACAAGGCACAGCTGCTGTGCACATCCATACTAATGACATTTTGAACATTCATTCTGTTATTTTGAGGTGTTTTTAATTAAAAGGTGAGTAATTATTGAGTGCAAATGATGAATAATACAGAGCTGCCAACTTCTACGCCTATTTAAATCATATAAACATGTTTGGAACCACTAAAATATCTTATTAAAATATATGCCAAGTTTATTCGATATTTTGTAATACTGCACATACTGTTAATCATTTACTACAATTTCTGTTTCTAACATGTTTATTTGACTTTAAATAGGCGTAGTAGTTGGCAGCCATGATAATATTAAGACAAACATATCTAAATATAAAAACATGTCAGAAAACCTCTCAATTTTTTTTGTACGCTGAAAGACTGAAATTCACCTTTATTTTGAGAATCAACCATCCTATATGAAACGTCACTGGTTTGCGTAGAAGGCGGGGAAACATATTTATCAAGCTCATTAAAAAAGTGCCATTCCTTTTCGTAATAGAAATACAGTAGACTCCTTCAAATCCGCACAGCTTGGGACCAGAGATTTTAGAATTTTGCAGATTTCTGGTCATTGCTTTGTTTACATTTTTAACCAGTAAGTTCAATGTAATTAACAATGAAATTGAAACTATTATAAAGGCTTATAATATAATAAAACATTAAAATGAGTAATAAACTAAAATAATAAAAATTTAGATAATTTTAAAAATGATTAAAATATTAAAAGTAAAAGTCAATGATGTATGATTAAATATTTATTATGAAGATAAGATGTATTTTTCATATGAAATTTGCTTTATAAAGATGCGTTATTAATTTGCATAAAAATCATAAAATAAGAAAATTTTATTTCAGGATTAGCCAGACTTAATAACCAAAAAAGTTTGATTGATACATAAATATATTTGGTAAAAAGATTGTTATTACCACTGATATCAGAAATATCTTAACTTTTTCCAAAATAAATTTACTCTTCCTTCATAAAAACACATGAATTCAGTAATATTAATGAAAATTACAAATTAAAAAGTATATAGAATTGATAAAAAATGTCAAATTTTGCACCCACATCTGAACTGAATGTTTCATTTTTTACACCTGTAAATTATCTGCGGATTTTAGAGAGTTTCGGATTTGAGGGAGTGTATTGTAGAACAGGTTAGCGGTGAATTTTAAGAAGTTTTAAAGTGGAAGAGTACTAATCATTTCTGCGATAATCTCAGAGAGATATTCACTGTGATCGTTAAGCAGATGTTTCAAAACCAAAACTTCTAAAACAAAGTTACAAATTAAGAAGGAACAAAAATATGCAGAAAAGTTAGGCATCAAAAGGAAGATTAGATGTATAAGCACGTTTGTCAAAATGAAATTTTTAGTTGTAAAATACGACTAATTACCACTAATTTTAACTAGTGAGCACAGTATTATAATTAATATATTACACTATAAAAATGTTTGCATGTTAGCAATTTACATTCATCTAAAAAAAGGAATTGAATATGTCCCATTTCTCTCCAATTCTTTCGTGTTTAACTTCTTGTATAAACATAAATGTTGTTTTTAGGCTTAGTTTAATTTATTCATGGTATACATTATAATGTTACATAAATAGAGAAACTATTACATCTAATTATAAATAAATCATTAATATGGCAAAAGCATAAAAAGTATATGAAGGAAATTTATTTTTGATTCTGAAAATAATCTTTTCCTTTATACAATAGCAAGATTATGCAGAACAATATTATTTTCAACTAAGGATTGGGATACTGTTGATTTGGGATACTGTTGATTCATTTTGAGATCGATGAAATGTTTAAAATGATACATAATGAAAAAAACCTACAGTCTCATTCCTCCAAGTCTCCCCTACAGTTTTTTTATGTTGTTGTTTTTTAGCGTGAAATAACGAAAAAATTTTTGATTTGTATTTGACTTTTTCTTTGATTTGTAGTTAAATATTGCAATTAATAAGCGAAAAATATATATTTTTTTATGTTATTGCATAATTTAAATTACAAGTGTGAACAATGTAATACAATTTAATTTAAAAACATTGAGTATAATATGTAGTGATTAAGATCTCCATTGCTCATGCTTACTACATCGTTTAAAAATAGCTGGAAAGATTTTTTTAATATGAAACCTAAAATATAGTGAGTTTTAATTTTAAGCAAAATACATATTTAATGAATTTTTTATGAACATTAAAACAATATTATTTAATTAGGATGTTATAGTTGATATGCTTTAAATTGCGCCAGGGTATATATATTTTTATTACATATGCGTGCATTCAAAAGTAATGTCTAAAATAAATTTAAACATATGTAAATAATAAGTAGTGTATTTATGGCTTTATTAAGTTTAAAAAAACCTTAATTTCTGAGAAATATTATTGTTCAGGAATTACCACGGCGATTAAGATTTATCTTGGCAAACTGAGATTTAATCAATATACTACCTCTGAAAATAAAGTTCGGTGAACAGTCCTGTAACATTAATTTAGATAATATATTAATGAAAATTACCGTTTCATCCTTCGAAATAGTCATCTCCTATAACTATGCATTGCTGAGATCTGTTATACATGTCCTGGGAAATTCGCAGAAGTCTTCTTTTGGGATGAAATTCAAAAGCTTCGTCACGTTCCGTTGGATGTCAGCAATATGGTCAAATCTCTTTCAAAGAGAGTTTGAGTCGAGAAAATTGAAAAAAGTCTGGAGGATTGAGATCTGTCGAGTATGGTGGTTGTTCAATTTGCAAAACCACTCATAAATTCCTTTCGGCGTCTTGCAAAGCTTAAAATCAAACTTTAAACTGATCTTTTGTTCGTTCATTTTCCTGTTCTCGGTTAAGAACAAACAACTAAACAAGAACTTAGTAAAATACGTCTTACACAAAACATAAACGACTCTCAACTGAACAACGGCGTGGGAAGATGGTCAACACTTGCCTCTACGCAGGTTCAGCGTTTTGTTTTCCAAGTGTTTCCAGATCAGTCGTTCTGAATTCATTCATTGAAATTTATTGTCAGAGTTAATAGATGTATAACCAATATGTGAAGGTACAGAAGTATATTATTAATATAATTTAAAAGCTTGTACTATATATAGTTATAAAATGATCTAAAAAAACAAATGTTGTATCACTAAGGATAATAGTAAAATGTGCAATTTTCAAAACAATCTTTCTTGAAGATGCTTCTGTAGCAGTTTACAATATATATTTTTTAAATTATTTTCAGCAGAGATGGAGACTTTTTTATTTTGTAAATTAAATAACAATGCGCATGGATTATTTTTCAATATTTTTAAATTTTTGATTAAGCATATTATCATGATATAAGTTAGGTGATTATTGCTAAAACCTTGTGTGGAAAATTACAATAATTAAAATCAACGTTTAACACACAATAAATAAAAACATGCTACAGACGTATACGTCTCACAAGCACCAGGGCTCGCTTCCTCAGTGTACAAAAGATGTTTAAAAACAAAAATGTTTAAAAACAGAAAACCCCCAACTGACAGCAAGTCAGAAACCCAAATGACTGCAAACATAGTACCAAAATACCAACAGGCTTCAGCAACCAATAAGATTAAATCGGAAATGAGGTGTTATGACATAATAAATCAAACCAGAAAGTTTAGATATACGGTACACTTGATAGATCATTAACCAAGGAGTTTTTACTTAATGTATATGGAGTGCTTCAAAAATGTTTAAAAACAGAAAACCCCCAACTGACAGCAAGTCAGAAACCCAAATGACTGCAAACATAGTACCAAAATACCAACAGGCTTCAGCAACCAATAAGATTAAATCAGAAATGAGGTGTTATGACATAATAAATCAAACCAGAAAGTTTAGATATACGGTACACTTGATAGATCATTAACCAAGGAGTTTTTACTTAATGTATATGGAGTGCTTCAAAAAAGTCTAAGTCAAGCGGAGTAGTGCATTTTTGGATAATAGTGGCTGAGGTAAAATTAAAATTATGGCCCTCCTCCCAACAATGAGAAGCAATAGATTATTTTCTTCAAAGAATAGGTATTTTCTTCAAAGAAAATCATTTTCAGTAGGGGGTATGGTTTCCACGGGCGGCCAGCAACGTTGAACACCTTTGAGACATGGACTCAATGAGGCTATTAATGACAAGTTGGGGGTATGCTGCTCCACTCTTCCAGTAGATCTCTTGGAGAGTTTGTGGGAGTTGTTGGCGGCCAGAAACTCGTCTTCCTAGAGCGTCCCAAACGTGCTCGATTGGATTCATGTCTGGAGAATACGCTGGCCATTCCATTCGAACGATTCCTTCCTCGAAAAGGAAATCCACCAGGTTTGCACGATGTGGCCTGCAGTTATCGTCCATTAAAATGAAGTTATCTCCGATTGCTGCAGCGTAAGAGACTACAATAAGCCTGAGGACCTCATCCCTATATTGGATCCCTATATCGGCGACCAGTCAGAGCTCCATCTCGAATGATGTAGAGGTCAGTGCGCCCGTCAATGGAGATGCCACCATACACCAACACTCCTCCACCGCCAAATCTGACACTTTCGTGCACGAACGCAGGATTATTCCTACTGCCACGGTCCCTCCAGATGAAAATACACCTATTATCCGGATGCACAGAAAAACGGGACTCGTCAGAAAACAGAATATTGCTCCATTCATTTCTCCTCCAGTCGACATGCTCGGTTGCCCACACTCTGCGGTCGCGACGATGCCTTGATGTTAATCTAAAACATACCATCGGTCGGCGAGGATACAGACCTACATCATGGTGCCGGTTTCGGACAGTCTGATTTGAAATCGTGGTGCTTGTAGCCGAGCGAAGGTGTTGTTGAAGAAGAGTAGCGTTCATGTTTCGGTGTCTCCGAGCTGTTAACATTAAATACCGATCTTCATTGGGCGTTGTTGCCCGTCTACGACCTTGCCCTGGTCTTCGGCCTGCACATCCACTGTCCAAAAAACGGTTCCAGATCCTGGAAATGACACTTTGTGACACTCCAATGGCTTGCGCTACTTCGGCTTGAGTTTGGCCCCCTTCTAATCTACCAACAATTCTCCAAACTTCTGAATCTCTCAAATGACTTCGCTGAGACATCGTACTCATTTAAACAAAGCAATCACTGAATGCCGATCATCCTTGTCTTTATTCTCTTTTATCAAGTTGAAAGTCAAATTTCTTTCGCTGTCGCTGAAGCGACGTTTTTGACCTCGAACTCAAAATTTGCATACTCCACAGTTTTAAAACTCAGAAAAACTTGCATTTGTGATTCTCTTCTTCTTTTTTCGGCAAAAAAAATTTCGTTTATGTCTTTATTTTATATAAAACTTCAAATACCCTTTAATTGTTTTGAGCAGTGTATTTTTTCATGCATATATGTATGTACTAGATGAATATTTTCCATTCTATTTCATGCACACTTTTTTTGTAATTTTTAAAATAAATTCTCAATGCACTATATATATTTATCGAAAAAATATTTTAGGTTTTGTTTTCATTAAATTTGAGTTCCGTAAAAAAAAATTGGTTTGCACATTTCTAAAACTCTTTTAGACTCCTTAATAAAATTTCTTTAAATTTTTTTATTTATTGTCACTAAACGTAAGTTTAATGCATCATATGGTAGTTTTCCATTAGATCATTACAATTATTGCCAAGTTTAGTAGTTTGTGCAAATTAAAATTCATGTAAAATGAAACATTTAGAAAATAATAACAACATTGTTGGTAAAAAAAAGCGAGCATTTGAAAATGTAACAATTGAAAATTACTGTTTTTCACAAACTTAAAGGCACATAGCAAATATATAATTAAAATATAAGAACTACTAAGATTTATGCCATAAAGTAATAAAATAAAATTCAAACTGCAAGAATGGAACTCTAGATGTATCTTGACACTGCAGTAAACATTTCATATTTTGAATGAAGCTATTAAAAACTTTTTTAGGCATAATTCCAAGTCCTAAAAGAAATTTATTGCAGATCCCCCGTCAGCAGGTAAGAGGCGGTCCATAAATGATGTCATACGTTTTTTTTATTATTTTTGACCCTCCCCCCCCCGCTCCAAGCGTGACATCATTTATGGACGACTCCTAGCTGACAAATGGCAAAATCCATCTCTGTCTGTGACAGATTACCCATTAGGCTGACAAGATTGTAGCCTAGGGGTCCAGGAGTTGGTTAATAATTCAAGAAAAAATTACCTTTTTTATGTATATTTAATGTTGCATTATTGACAGTTTAGTTTGACTTTTTTTAAATAATTTAATCATTTTTAAAATATCTTAGTATTTAATACTCTACTTAATTATTTTAATAATTTACTATACCTCAGTTGAGTATTATTTATAATTAATGATGTTCCCTTTCAGGCTTCCTCACCCCTTTTTTGCAGTCGACTGAGGCTGGCGGTGAAAGGAGAGTGGGAGGAAATATTTTTATTTTACTTTTTTATTATTATTTAATATACTTTTTTGGACAGCTCCTCTCTTTATCAGGTGCAATAGGACCCTCTCCGCACGAGCTACTGGACCCGCTCTAATGAGCTAGACCACGGAGCCAGTTTTTCTCGATGGGGTACTGTAAAAGGGCGGGATCTTGTCTCCCTCTGCAACGCTCTCGTTTGCCTTGCTTTTCGGCGCAAAAATTTTCCTTCTGCGATACGTCTTAGCTTTTCAGCCATTCTCTGATCTTTTCAGTTCCCTCAAAATTGCCACCACTTTCAGATAAGTTCAGGTTCACCATTTAGGCTCGAAAACATTTAGTTCCATTTCGTCTGGTATGATGAGTGCTGAGGTAAGCGGCAATAAATCACACAGTTAACCTAATGTGCAATAAACCACAAAGATTACCAACAGAGCACTTAACCTAAATAGCCGATCCGGGTACTTGTCTTAGTGGTTCGCTACATTACCGGCGAAATTGTGCATGTAAAATCAGTTGTGGGTGCAAGTCCTCCAAGTTACTTGTGAATTATACTTCTGGACATGCCTTTTCAGGTAAAGGTCTCGTCATCTGATCAAGGCCATAAATTACGAGTCTAACTTGAGTAACCCTTTGCAGTACAAACAACAAAATGTAACGTTAAGTTACAGGCAAAACAAAGTATGCTCAAACAAGAAGCAAGTACTGCAGAAATGATGGTGCAAAGCAAAGAAGTCATGTTCATTGCCACTACGCGGCGATTAGGCGGTCATCCACCCCGATACCAGGCGTCAAACATGTTAAGCTAACTCCGCAGATTGGGGCCTGGTCATCGATTAGAAAGAAGGAAAGAGTTTCTTTTATAAATTTAAGTATAACTCAATTAAAAATATTATGCATTATAAAAATTGCGAATTGAGGTATTTTGAGAAGTTATAATCAAATAATAATATTAAAAAAAAATAAGTTACAGTGAATAAACAGGAAATCTCAATATTCGGAATGGTGTTTGCAGTAAAAGCCCCTTTTACTTTTAAGGTTAAATTAAATGGTGAATTAGAATTTTGACCTGGCGTTAGCATGATGGAAATATATATATATATATATATATATATATATATATATATATATATATATACACTGCTCAAAACAATTAAAGGATATTGCATTTTTAGGTGGATTTTGTATCTGGGAAACTTTTTAGCTGACTGATACATAGTCGACAGACATAGTAGGTTATATGAGAATAAATTACATATGTTTCGCAGAAAAAAATGCATTTTATTGCGCATTTGTGTACAAAAGGAAAAAAACACAATTTGTGCATGTGAGAAAAAAAGAATAAGAAAAGGTGTTTTGTTCAAAGAAAATCATTTTCAGTAAGGGGTATGGTTTCCACGGACGGCCAGCAACGTTGAACACCTTTGAGGCATGGACTCAATGAGGCTATTAATGACGAGTTGGGGTATTCTACCCAGTCTTCCAGAAGAGCTCTTTCCAGTTCTTGGAGAGTTTGTGGGGGTTTTTGGCGGCCAGAAACTCGTCTTCCTAGAGCGTCCCAAACGTGCTCGATTGAATTCATGTCTGGAGAACACGCTGGCCTCGAACGATTCCTTCCTCGAAAAGGAAATCTCTACCAGGTTTGCACGATGTGGTCTGCAGTTATCGTCCGTTAAAATGAAGTTATCTCCGATTGCTGCAGCGTAAGGGACTACAATAGATCTGAGGATCTCATCCCTATATCGGCGATCAGTCAAAGCTTCATCTCGAATGATGTAGAGGTCAGTGCGCCCATCAATGGAGATGCCATCATACACCAACACTCCTCCACCGCCAAATCTGACACTTTCGTGAACGAACGCAGGATTATTCCTACTGCCACGGTCCCTCCAGATGAAAATACGCCTATTATCCGGATGCACAGAAAAACAGGACTCGTCAGAAAACAGAATATTGCTCCATTAACTTCTCCTCCAGTTGACATGCTCGGTTGCCCACTCTCTGCGGTCGCGACGATGCCTTGATGTTAATCTAACGCATACTATCGGTCGGCGAGCATACCGACCTACAGCATGGAGCCGGTTTCGGACAGTCTGAGTTGAAATCGTGGTGCTTGTAGCCGAGCGAAGGTGTTGTTGGAGAAGAGTAGCGTTCATGTTTCGGTGTCTCCGAGCTGTTTACGCTAAATACCGATCTTCATTGGGCGTTGTTGCCCGTCTACGACCTTGCCCTGGTCTTCGGCCTGCACATCCACTCTCCAAAAAACGGTTCCAGATCCTGGAGATGACAATTTGTGACACTCCAATGACTTGCGCTAATTCGGCTTGAGTTTGGCCCACTTCTACCCTACCAACAATTCTCCAATTCTCCAACACAGTCAAATGACTTGGCTGAGAGATTGTACCCATCGAAACAAAGCAATCACTGAATGCCGATCATCCTTGTCTTCATTGCCTTTTATCCAATTGAAAGTCAAATTTCATTCGCTGCCGCTGAAGCGACGTTTCTGATGTCGAACTCAAAATTTGCATACTCCAGAGTTTGAAAACCAGAAAAATTTGCATTTGTGATTCTCTTCTTGTATTTTCGGCAAAAAAATTTCGTTTATATCTTTATTTTATATAAAATTTCAAATATCCTTTAATTGTTTTGAGTTGTGTATATATGTTGCGGCCAATACCCGGAGCCTGGCCAATTCTAGAACTGGCTGGCCAATACCCGAACTGGCCAAGCTTCCCGGCCAAAACTCGAAATACATGAAATGAATAGCGTATTTCGGGTTTTGGCCGGCCAATTCGCGAACTGGCCGGGAAGCCTTGGCCAACATCCGAACTATGATTCATAGGTACCAATTTTGTAATTAAGATAATGTAACATTAAAATGAACAGTAAAAAAGATTCCCATTGGTTATATTGAAACGAAATAGTTTTGTGTACTTAACTAAATTAACCAAAAATACTACACAATTCCCTTTCAATATCGAAATTAATTGATAAACCAAACACGATGACAATTACAAATTAATCGAAAACTTTACTCGTGTTAAATCACGGACAGGCTGACGGCTAGACTATTGAATTCATAGACATATATACAGGGGTTGGACAAAAATATGGAAACAGCTTTTGAAATGCATGTTTGAAAAGAAAGATTGATTATAATGAACTATGTTGATGACACTGGAGTTTTTGCCTACTGACACCACCTATACAACTTCGTAAAACCGCTGCACCGTTCAGTCGTTGTTGGAGCACTGTTATATGAGATTATCATTGCATTATGTCAGAGTTAACAGACTTCGAACGTGGGCAAATTGTTGGCGCGCATTTGGTGGGTGCTTCCGTAAGCAAGGTAGCCGAGGTTTTTAGTGTTTCAAGAGGTACTTGTCGAAGATTTATTCCACATATTTGAAATGCGTAAAAATCATCATCCGCTAAATCACAGCGCGGACGAAAGTGTGTGCTGAGTGATCGTGACAGACGATCATTAGGGAGGATTATTGCGAAAAATAAGCAGTCCACAGCTGCAAAAGTTACTGCTGAAATGAATGTCGTGTTACCAAATCCTGTGAGTACCAAAACAATTAGAAGGGAGCTTCATAAATAGGGAATTGCTGGCCTTGTTGCAATTGAAAAGCCATCAATCAGTAATGCTAATGCCTGTAACAGGAAAAAGTGATGTTTAAGTCATAAAGCCTGGACTATAGAGCAGTGGAAGGGCGTAATATGGTCTGATGAGTCTTCTTTCACATTGTTCCCCACTTCTGGCCGAGTTTACGTCTGGAGAACGCCATCTCAAGCCTATAATACAGACTGCTTGTTGCCAAGAGTGAAACATGGCGGGGGTTCGGTGATGGTTTAGGCAGCCATATCGTGGTTCTCTTCTGGCCCCATGATAACTCTGTAAAGGCGGATTACTGCTCAGACTTATGCGAACATTTTGGCCGATCAAGTCCATCGAATGGTACAAGCTTTGTTCCCCAATGATGATGGTATCTTCCAAGACGACAACGTCCCCGTTCAACAGCTCATATTGTCCAGGACTGATTTTCTGAGCACGAGGAGGAATTTTCGCATCTCCCCAGGCCACCAAAGTCATCAGACTTGAATATTATCGAACCTTCGTGGTCTACATTGGAGCGGAAAGTGCGTTCTCGCTATCCACCGCCAACATCATTATCTGAACTTGCCACCGTTTTGCAGGCATAATGGTACAATATTTCCTTGGCAAACATACAGAAACTGTATTTATCCATTCCGAGAAGACTGCAAGCTGTTTTGAATAACAACGGGTACCGTACACAATACTAGGCAAGGAAACGTGTTTTTTTTAAGGTGTTTCCATATTTTTGTCCAACCCCTGTATATTGCTGATAATATATAAGTCTACGATTTTAAAGTATCAATTTTGTCAATATATTTTATATTCAGTATAATGTTGAATATCAGAATTCATGTATACTATTTTTTATTTTCTTTCTGTCTTTAATAGAAGAAAGTACTGTAATCGAAATTTTTTTCAACTGCTGATTTTAACGGATTTACACGTTTTACGGGTCATGACAAAATATGCTAACCCTTTGCAGCGCAGGGCAAATTCATTACTTCAGTATTGAAATAAATGACTGATACCGGAATTTAAAAACAAGTTTATTTTTAAATAAGAAAACGCTATATTTCACGCATTCAATAAACCGTAATTATTTATAACAAAATTACGTTGCGAATGTGACGTTTGGGAATTAAGTGGTATATCTATGAAATCACGACGCCGCAAAGGGTTAAGCCGAAAAACATATTTTTACAAAATGTCTCTGTGTCCGTCTGTGTGTCTGTATGTCGCCATTCTGCCGTTAAAAAGTGCATGAAGATATGCATATAATTGAACCAAAGTGTTTTATGAAGGTTTCTGCTATAGCAAGCAGGTCCTCCATCAATTATGAAATACTTCTCCGGGAACGGACGCTGCTATTGTGCCATTTTCAAAATTGTACGACCTAAAAGTGTATGAAGTTATGCATAGAATTGGAAAAAACATTTTTGTGTTAATGTTTGGCTATGGTTAGTTGGTCCTCCCTCAATTTGAAAAAAATCCGCCAGAACGGAGTGCTAAATATCGATTTTTATGCCATTTTCAATATTTTACCACCGAAAAGTGTATGAAGTTATGCATACAATTAAACCAAGTTTTTAGTGTAAGTGTTTGGCTATGGCTAGTAGGTCCGCACTGAACTAAAAAAATCCACCGGAATGGGGTGCTGTAATAGCGATTTTTGTGCCATTTTCAATATTGTACTTAAAAGAGTATGAATTTATGCATAGTATTTAACCAATTTTTTTTACTATGGTCAGCAGCCCCTCCCAGAATTTGAAAAAAAATCGGCCGGAAGGGGGCGCTATAATCGCTATGTACGTGCCATTTACATTATTTTGTCATCAAAAAATTTATGAAGTTATGCATAGAACTGAACTAATTTTCTTGTATATGCTTATTTTGGGGCATGGTAAACAGATTTTCTCTGAATTAAAGAAAATCTACCGGAAGAGGGTTCTGTAAAAGCGATTTCTCTGCTTTCCGATTCCTTCTGCGATTTCTCTGCTCCGATTTCTTCTGCGACTTTTTACCATCGAAAAAAGTATAAAAATTATTTCAAGAATTGAACCAAATTTTTGTGTGTTCTTTGGCTATGGCCAGCAGATCTTCCTTGAATTCGGAAATATTCCGTGGGAAAGAAGCATTGTGATAGCGTAGCAATTTTTGTATCATTTTCTCGATTCTTCGTCATTGTATTGCCCGTCGGCTCGTACAGAGACGTGAACTTGCGTCCCTCTAAACCGACTTGGAAACAGCCGATGACAACTGAATTAGGGAAAAAATAGATTTTAATAAATATCTTGATCCACATTAATTCGTTTTTACTCTGAATTATTGACTGAAAGTAGAATGAAAATCAAAGTTGGTATAGTACTGAATCGATAAAATTGAAGTATTAACATGTGTAACTACTTTTCGAAATATTAAATATACGTATGGGAGAGAAGAAAATTTTGGGATTGGCACATCCAACTAGTTTCATTATATGGTAAAAAATGACGTACTATTTTCTGTTTACAAACTTCTTACATTATTTATGTATATTTACATAAAAAATAACTCTTTATAAAGCATTTAGCAAATTCTCATAAAAAGTACATAATCTAATAATTCATATTTGCATAGTAAATTCAACATCATTTTTCGCCTTTCATATCTATGTATTGTCTAAAGTGTCTCAGAGTTTTAGTCTTAAAGAAAAGTTTTAGCTTCTTTCACCGGAGGCTTCCTTACTTTAGAGCGATGGTATTTTCTCTCAAATGGAGGTCGGCATGAGATTGCGTAGTTTTGAAAATAAAGTTTAATAATAAAACATGTAACTCATAAATTCTCTTAAAATTATCTCTTTAAGCTTATCCAGATTACATATCTTCATACCATGTATATTTCCCTCTTTCCCACTTGTACTTCTGGTATGTCTTTGCTTCTAAATAGGACAGTAAACATTACACAAAGAGCTTAATCTAAACCAGCATTAATTTTCAGAATCTTTACAAAATGAAATAAATAATCTTATTTACTATACCACATTTTTAATTTTTGTGTGTAAAAAAGGGAAAAAACTGTTAAACATAAAAATTGAACGTAGTTGAAGTAGTTTATTCTTAGTAGTTTATTTTGAAGTAGTTTATTCTTAGTCCCCTTCTAATATTTATCAAAAGATATTTTCATATAAAACATTTAAATTCAATTATTAGCAATTGAAATAAAATATACTAAATATCTATCGCTTATTTATTATTTTTAATTTGATGTTTTATTTATATTGCAGATGCATTTGTTTGAGAAATCCAAGCTTGCCTACGTCTTCATACCATGAAGACACTTCTAAACACAAATTGCGTTTGAAGATTATGGATTCCTTTCCCCCATTTTTTATATATTGGCATAATAAACTGGTTCTGTGATATTTTTCTAAAACTTCTGAATTATTTGAAGCAGTGGAATTGTGTTCGTTTTCTTCCGCAGGTTTTCAGATTGGAATAGATTAGGATTATCATACAATTTTTAGAAAGCTAGCAAGTGCTTGGAATTAATATATTTTTAAGAAAATGTCAATTTTATTATGAAGGTAAAACTTTAATACGATGTTTAGAATTTTCTGCATTCTTCAAAGATTATATTTTCAATACATCCATGAAAGAATCAAAAATTTTCTAATAATATACAATCATTCCAATTTTTTATTTATTTCCAATACTCTATATAAAAAAGCCTTTTAAATGTCATTTTAATACCCTTTTGCAAGAAGCTCTCAATTGAGAATGAGTCAATTTTCATGAAATTGACTGCATTTCTGGAGGAAAGAAAAGCAGTTTAAGTATAAATAGACATAACTAACTCATTCTTGTTCATCTCTGGGTTTATCCACAGAAAAACTCTATTATCTTGATATTTTTTAATTCAGTATCAGAAAAAAGACATTTATAATGGTAAAAAAAACTCTTTTACTTGTGTGATGTAAATAAAATGTTCTTGAGAAACCTAATTTAACGTTGCAGCTTAATCTTTCTTTAATGAACTTCATTAGCAATTTTTCTTGTAAAACATTTGAAAAGAAATCTAGTTTAAAATTAAACCATCGTATTGGAAGTAAGGAAAAACTATTCTATTTGTGAAATATGCAATAAAGAACGTTGTAACAAATCAAATTTAAATAAATATATTCATTTTCATTGACAGAAAAAGTATTTTGCTTGTGAAATGCATAAAAATACTATTTTTTGGATGTCTAATTTAGAGAAATGTCACGTTCTCACAAGAGAGAAGTTATTCATGTGTGAAATATGCAACAAACTATTTTTTCTTGAATATAATTTGAATGTCCACATGCGAATCCATATCAAAGAGAAACCTTTCTCTTGTGTGGTTTGCAAAAGAAAGTGCTTTTCTGTAAAAGCACATTTAAATGTGCATCTTCGAATCCATACCTTTCTCTTGTGAAGTATGCAAAAAAACGTTTTCTCAAAAAGCTAATTTAAATACTCACATGCGAATACATACCAAAGAGAAACCTTTCTCTTGTGTGGTATGCAAGAAAGCGTTTTCTCGGAAATCCGATTTAAATGTGCATCTGCGAATCCATACTAAAGAGAAACCTTTCACTTGTGAAGTATGCAAGAACATGTTTTCTCAAAAATCTAATTTAAACAAGCACTTGCTAATACATACTAAAGAGAAATCTTTCTTTTGTGAAATATGCAAGAAACCGTTTTCTCGAAAAGATTATTTAAATAAGCACTTGCGGGCACATACTAAAGAGAAACCTTTCTGCTGTGAGATATGCAACAAATGCTTTTCTCAAAAAGCTCATTTGAGCACACACCTGTTGTGTCATACTAAAGAGAAACCTTTTTTTTGAGTGAGGTGTACAATGAAGGATTTACAGATAAATACCATTTGATTGTCCATGTGTGAGTTCATAGAATAAACAAACTTTTATCTTGTGAGTTGTGCAAGGAAACGTTTTCTATGAAATTTGTGTTGAAACTAAAGGGCACTAAAGGGAACATTTCTCCTGAGAAGTATGTAACAAAAAGTGTTCTTCGAAATCTCGGTTAGAGGATTTATACTAAAGAGATATCTTATCTTTGTGAGGTGTACAAGAAAGGCTTTTCTCAAAAATGTTGATTGAGTGTCGATCTATAATTTCATACTAAAGAAAAATTTTTTTTCATCTGATATGCGCAATTGTTTACTCAATAATCCCATTTAAATACCCACTTGCAAATACATTATTAAATAAAAAAATTTCTCTTCTGAGATGAGACGCAATTGATATTCACACAAATCCCATTTGGATATTCACTTGTGGTTTTGCAAGAAATAGAAACCTTGTTGTCTAGAAATGTTCAAGAACAGGTTTTCTCAAAAATGAAATTAGATGACTACCTGCAAATTCAAATTGGAAAAATAATCTGTGAGATGTTTAACAGTTCAAATTTTCTTTCTTTATTACAATTGTAAATATTTTGTTCATGCATATAGCCACTAGTGTTTAATAAAGTATTTTGCTGTTGTTTACTTTAAAATTTTGTCGTTATTTACTTTAAATTCAGCAAATCAAAACATTTTGTTTATAAAATATTGCAATATGGAAATTGTTTAACGCGTTCGTTTTTTAAAATTTTAATTTTGACCAAAAAATAAGCGAACCGATGATCTAAAACAAACTAACTGAGTTTGTTGGGAAAATACTTTTGTGAATGCGTAGAAATTTTCACAGATAATTGTTACAAAAATGAACCATAAGAAGCGATGAATACTAACTGTAAAATAAATGTTGATATCCCATTGCACACCAAGATGACATCAGGAACCCTAAACTACCCTCATCTAAAATGTTTATATATGTGTGTGTATGTGTATCTATTAAATTCTGCCTGCACAATAAAAATCGTAATTATGCACGAATTGTCTTCAAATTCGACGAAAACATTGAGATTCTTAAGGTTTCGGCGGAGGTTACAAATGGGAAAAATCGGCCCAAGAAGGTGGAAAAATTGAGAGGCTTCAAAAATTTGAATATCGCCTTAACATGGCTTTCACGAAACCAGCTCTTACAAACGACAGGAAAAAATAAACATATTTCATTATAGCAATTGCCAAAGATAATAAATAAAACAGTAAAATTCTTATTACAACAATTACGTTACTATTTACAAAATTTTGCACGTGAAAAATGTAAAAAAAAGTTTGACGAATTTTAGGAAAAATTGAAAGTTACGTCATAATTTTTTATAGCAAGATCTCCTCATCAAAATAAAAAAAGAAATAAATAGTTGGACGCATTTTAAAGAAAAAAAAATATTACGCCACATTAGAAATATAATAGACCAAAAAATGGTGAATATGTAAATACGTATGGAAACAAAATAGAAACCAGACAATGGTATTATTGTCATATTTTAGTGTTTTTAATTTCTATGATTTAGTTTTCGCTATTTTTTTAATCAATTCCGTACATGTATGTGATGAAACATCGAGACGGAGGTCTGCTTTTTCCCTGCAACTCATTTCCATTATTCCGATGCCATGTCAGGGAGTGCTATGGGCGGCTCAGCCAACATATAAAACATTTTGAGCCCTCCCTGGAAAAAATTCCAAGGTCACTAAATGAATTTTTGTTCCAAAAATGCAAATGAAATTCTGTTCAAAAATCTAATTTGGTTTGGAGATCCTTTCACAGTTTTGTAGAATTACTCAATTGTATCTAAAATAAATGTTTCAACACTCCCTCATCCTGTTTGTGCATAGGAAGCTAACATGATGTTTAATTTTGTACAAGTTATACATTCAAAATTTTCATTATCATATATTTTTCTTAGCATAAAAGGAAGTTATTACAACAGTTTAATAAGAAACATAGTACCTGCAATGTGAATATGCATTCATTTATCTTTCTGTGTGAGAAACAGCGGGAAAAGCCCCCTCCCCCTATCGTTCACTTCTAGCTACGGCCCTGTGTGGTGCCCAGAGCGGAAATCGTCCATCGAACGGGATTCGGTATCCGCTGTTGGCTTTCAGGGCGCGCAATTTAGTAGTCTTTTGCTGTTTCCCTGGATCACTTTTAGTTACGCCGATGAGGACATCGTTCATAGAACAGGGTTCGGCAGTTCGATCTTCGTACCACGCAATTCTTGTAGGTATTTGAAGACAAATAAACAGTCTATTAATGTGATCTGGTTTATTAATCCTTTTCACACATGTCCAGTGGTGTAGTCGTAAAAACGACAGAGGGTATTCGATCTAAGCAGAGGGTATACCCTAAAGTATATATACAATAGTTTGCTTGGAAAACAGAAAATATACGGTTTTCCCTAAAAAAATCCAGAGGGCATGCGGCGTACACCTTCCATTACGTCCCTGTACATGTCCTTTTGAAAAACTACGTCCACCGTGAATTGACTTAGGGATTTATATTATAAGTGCGTGCTTGGGCCGTATGATTGCTGTTAAGGCTGAGGTCCAAAAGACACAGTTTCATCTCTCCGGACTATGGAGGATATTCCAAATCTGCGTTTGAGGCTGCAAAAGGTCACGTGATACCGGTAATTTACCCAAAGAACTTCTAACTGATAAGCAGGGAGGTTGCTACTGCTTTCCCTATAAACTGTTTCATGGGCTGGTGGGGTCTAACAAAGCTTTTTCTTCTTTACGCTAGAAGTTTTTGCCTTGACCACGTGATCACAACGTAGATGAAATATCCTCCATTTAAATGACGTAACTCACATTATTTTCTCCAGATCGTGACACTAGAAGAATAGGAGGTGAATTAATTTATTTGGTTAAAAAGGATTTAGGAATCGTGATGCTTGCAAGGAACGGTCATCCAGTTTCGTTAGTTATAATCACAAGACATTACGATTGTGTTTAGGTCAGCATTTATATCTTAAAGAGCATTCAAAAATTATATCTGGAAGCAATAGGGTGCATTGTTGTAAAATAAAGTTATCAGGCGCAACTTGCTTTTAAGCATTAGAATTAAGATTAAAGGAAAATTAGAAAGGACTTTAAATTTAAAATTTTTAATTTTATATTTAAGTCTTTTAAAAGAAGTTAACTTTATCCTTTCATATCCTCCCTCCACCCAGTAAAATAAGAACCACACATATCGCCTGCAAAGTCTGTGGGTCTCAACTCCCCTAAATATTTTAACCCGACTTTAATGTATTTTTTTCTCTGTTTTAAAATGTCAAGCTAGCTGGATCTCGTTTTTACATTATTTAAATTGAAGGTTACATGAAAATGTTATTCTTCGAACAAAAGTGCTATATTACTGCAAAATATATGTAATATTCTCGGGGTTCATCAAAAACAAATGTTAAAATCAATGTACACGCTAATGGTTATATTAATCCCGTGCCGAAAAAAGGCTTAAGAATCCCTGTTTTACCCCACCAGTAAAATTATGCTATATAAGATTTGCCTTACTCGATTGGTACATTTTCTCGATTTAATAAGCAACAAATTTCCTTTTTTTAAAACCGGTGACAAAACATTAAAAATTTCGTAAAATGCTCTCGTCGCGAAGGGGTTAAAGAAAACATTCTTACGTGAAACAACACATTGCGCC
This sequence comes from Maratus speculifer, assembly GCA_964019185.1. Taxonomy (NCBI): domain Eukaryota; kingdom Metazoa; phylum Arthropoda; class Arachnida; order Araneae; family Salticidae; genus Maratus; species Maratus speculifer. The sequence continues at coordinate 51,508 of CAXHSM010001561.1, forward strand.
TTGAATACGAATCAGAGAATGAAATAGAGAAAAAAATATATAAATAAAACCCGCTTTCAATGGTTTCTAATCGAAACTGCTAGTGAACGCGCGACCTTGAAAACCGCCCTATCACGCAAATCTGTTAATCTTGACCCAGAAATCAGTTGTTGTAACTTAATTTCGTTTCGGCTTGGAGTAGAGAAAAAGGGTTTTTCTCGTAATCTCTGTTCTTGCTTCGTTTGTTCGTGCGTTAACGGATAGGAATGAAATTGTCCGTAACGACTATTGGTCTCGAGAAATTTGCGTTTCTTTTTCTTTTGAGTAGGGTAAAAATGTCCAAATGAATGTTCGCAGCGTTTGTTTCAACGAAGAGGGATTTAATTCACGGCAGCTGACTAATAGCCCAAGAACCGACCGCACAAAACCCCAAGTCATCGAGCACAAGTAAAAAATCCTTTATATTATGGAAGAGTAGTCATAGGGGAATCTAATGATCCATGTATGCGGGAAGTGAAGTGGTGCATAAGCCAAAAATGCATACCACTCGTGGTTGACTCGTAGACTTAACATTATGTTTTCCTGCACCCACTTTTCCGTGTTTTCATACTTTCGATTACATAATGATAGACCTACGAGTGAGCCTTTAGTGGTATTAGTTTTTGGTTTATGCACCACTTCACTTCCGGCAGACATGGATCATTAGATTCCCCTATGACTACTCTTCCATAATATAAAGGATTTTTTACTTGTGCTCGATGACTTGGGGTTTTGTGCGGTCGGCTCTTGGGCTAAAATCCTTTCGGTTTTTTGTAAGATATCGAGGTCGTTGCTTGTGAGAACGCGATCCGTCGAGCCATTGTTTTCCCGTCATCATATTTCGATTACTCCGATGCAGCGCACACACCGGAAGTCGTCCATCGAAATGGATTCGGCACTCCGCTGTCGGGCGTTCGTCGTTAGCTGTCAGTGATCACATAAGTTGTGCAATCATGTAGACATTGGCAGGCAAAGAAAATATATTTATTTTATGGACCTGGTTTATTAATCCTTTTCATACATGTCCGTTGAAAACCAGGCACATGTTGGTTTGACTTAGAACTCCCTAAATTGACCAGTGCTTGGACAGCATGCATGTTTGTCGGCAAGTCATGGGGTCCAAAAGACACTGAATTTTGCTGCTCCGAACGATTTAAATGACGTAACTCAAATTATTTCCGTCATATTGTGACACTAGAAGAATGGGAGGAGGTATAATTTAATTGGTTAAAAAGGACACTGTGATGTTAAAAATGACAAGCTATCTAGACTCGTTAGCTAAAGCCACAAAAAGCAGAGTTGCGTTTGAGTCAGCTTTTTAGGTACTTTCGTAAATTTGTAAATACGTAGCACCAATAGTTGCCATTCAATCCTTCTGTCTGTCTGTCTGTCGACATATGACCACGCAAACAATCATTCAACTGAATCGTTTGAAATTTAAAATATATAATTATTACGTAATTTGGCGAGACATTTCAAATTTTCTGAATTCGGATGCGTAGTTCAATTACAGGGACAATCAAAAGTATTCCAATACATTATGGTCAATCGGGAAATAAGTTTCAAATGCATTTTAATCGTTTGAAATTTAGAATACATAATTGTTACATAATTTTGTCAATTGATTTTAATGGTATTATACTTTTTCGAACATAATAAAATCGATATGTATCTATAAAGTATATACTGTAATATACATTTTGCAAAATTTGTGATACAAAGAACATTTGTTATTTATTTACAAGGCCACACAAAAGTACTCCCTTACGTAATGGCACAGGGAGAACATTGTTTGATGCGCGTTTTAATTGAACTAAACTATTTAACATTTTATGAAATTGATATACGTTGCTGAAAATTATTACAAATTATTTCCTGTATAATATAAAACAGATCGTATTTACAGAGACACACAAAAGATTTTGGTATATTGTATCCGAAATGCTGTGTACTACTTCACCAAGATTTTAATATTTTTAGGTGCACTCGTAATTATATAAATACGTAGCAGCTATAGTCGTCGTTCAGTCTTTCCGTCCATCTGTCTACCCGTCACAGAGCAAAAACTACTCAACTAAATAGTTTGAGATTTAAAATATATAATTTTAACATAATTTTAGCGAGTCATTTCTAATTTTATGAAAATCGGATGCAAAGTTTTATTATTGGGACAATCATAAGTATTCCATAACATTAGGGTTAATAGGAAGAAATAACTTCAAGAACATTTTATTTATGTTACCTTCTTCCGAATGTAATAGAATTGACATGAATCTATGAATTATATACTAAAATATACATACTGCACAATCTTTGATTCAAATAATATTTATTATTAATTTACAGAGCCACATAAAAGTAATAAATTCCATATTGAACGGGAAAACATTGTTTGGGGAATGTTTTAATTATATTAAACTATTTTACATATTAAGAAATTGATATACTTTGCTGAGGTTTAATACAAGTTACTTCCAACAAAAAAGAAAACAGACGGTATTTACAGGAACACACACTAAATATCGACCACTTTACTGTATGCTAAAAATACTGTAAAATGTATGTTAAAGGTACTGATATGCTAAATATACTGTATGCTAAAGTACTGTATACTATAATAGCAAGATCTGAATGCTTTTAAAACTTCGTTATAGTTCAAACGCACCGCATTTGTTATGCTTTACGCGCAATTTCCAACTTCTTGATCTTAAAGAGCATCCAAAAATAATGTCTGAAATTAATGAGGTGTATTGCTGGAAAATAAAGTTATCAGGGGCAACTGGCTTTTAAGCTTTAGAATTAAGGTTAAAAGAAATTTAGATGGGACTTTAAATTTTAAACATTCGAATTTTAAATTGAAATTAATTTTTTTTAAAGGAGTTAAAGTTATTATTTCATGTATATATATAAATATATATAGTGATGTTCTGAAAATAAAAGTAAAAGAAATATTTTCGAATCTTAATTATCTGAGTTGAGCGATAAAAATATTCGAAAATGAAGTCAGTTTTAGGTTAATAAGAATGTGAATTGTACATCCTGTAAATCAGCCATACGAATGACTTTTAATCGCAGCAAAGAGGATAAAAAGTAATTATAACAAGAATTAGATGATGAGATTTGTTGCAAAGAGAATGATGGGAAATTTATATCTGTTTTTAATTTTAAGAAATTAAAGAAAAAAAGCGAATAAAAAATGGACTTTAAAAAAAAATCTAAAAATATTTTATTTATACTTAAACAGTTTTATGTAAAAACTTGCAGATTGGTAAACAAACATGCTTCAAAAAGATAGCAAATAAGGATTCAAAAAAGAGTAAAATACATGTCGAGTAAATGAACAGTCGAAATAATTGATGAATTTTCAAAATTTATGACGGACAGTAAATCTTAAAAACATTTAAAGAATTAAAATTAAAAAAAACACGAATTCTTGTTAGATAAGCATTGAAAGTTGTATTCGCTTTGAAAGTTGTTACTGACTATAGATGAACATTATATAACGTATTAGGATAAATAACAATGTGATACTTTTATAGTGCATTATTTAGTAACACATTAACGGAAAATTCCTGTTAAATTTGGAATGCATCACCTTTCAAAATATGTGAAAAAAAGCTGAAAAATAGTATTTTTGAAATACATATTAAAATATAATAAAAATAAAATTTCCAAAATTCGCTTTTCGATATTAACATGAAAATGAACTTAAAAACGTACTTTAAAATAAAAAATGTCCTACTTTAAACGTTTATTATGAGGCGCCAAATCTAAAAGAAAGAAATCATTAACAACAGCAGATAGTGAAAAATCTTTTTTTTATGGCTTTAGTTGTTTTTAATAGCTAGAAAGTATCATCCACCATCCGCTGTAGAAGTATGAGTAAAGCTTAGAAACTGCGAAGGACTGTCCAAATAACCAACCAGAGTCCAATCCACTTGCAGACACAATGCGATTTACTAGATAAAAACGCTATGCCTGTTAAAATATTCTGATGAACTCCATAGAACTTGGCAGTTGTTGTATTACTAGTATTCATTACTGTTAATTCTAATAATGCAACTTCTTTTATCCAATAGGAAGACAAAATATTTTTTAACACACCACACTACTATCAGTTAAATTGTTATAATTTGGTGTGTAGGTATATAGTGTAGCATAAAATCATTTTAGTAGATGGGATTTACTGGATTAAAAAGTTAAACATGTTTTTTAATAAAGGATATCACGAGATGGATATAATTCCGGCTTCCATACATTGGGAGAATTGGTTTCGTCCGCCATTTTTGGCCATGTGACGTTTTCTTTGAATTTGAATATTCAAAAGGAATGAAAGGACGGGATGGGAATTATTTTGCTTTTATTATATTTTTGACCGGATAGCGGCGGTTTATTTGAATTTCTATATTTAAAAAGAATATTGCTCATGGAATTTGACATGTTTTCCTTTCTTTTTTATATGAAACTAGAATATTTTTTTTTGAAAGGGTGACATATGCATTTACTATTTATTTATTTTTTATTTTCTAAGTGCTCAAAACTGTGTTTTTAGAAAATAAAGAGCTAGGAACACTTTTATTTCTGTGATTTTGTTTCATTATAAATAAAAGAAAGAAAATAGCATTACATTATTTATTCGAGTACAATTGTAACAAATTTGAAAAACGCAGTAAAATTTTTTTGGATAAGTTGCTTTTAATTAAAAATGTATAAAGCACACTTTCAGGCTCTCGGGATTTATATTTGGACATATGACAGTTATTCGAATAAACGTGGACTTCTTGAGATCACAAAAAACATTTATTGCACTACCCATCACAACACACACATTAAACACTACAGGATGGGGTTTTTAGACATACATGGGAATTATTCACCTTGGATAAGGTGTAGAACATTTTCGTGTCAACGGTGTGACATCTTTCCTTGCCGAGCTAACTCACCTCTCTCTGGGGGGGGGGGGGGTAAGAAAAAGTTCCGTGCAAGGAACCAATGAAAACAGCGCCCTCTGGGCTATGGAAAAAATAGCGTTACAGACAGGCATGAATAATTATAGATGCAATGATTTTTTTTACAACCATATTCTTAAAGCACTGTTTATTTTTGTACAGTACGGCTTTTCTTATCATTTAGCAAAAGTTAATTTACAAAATCATACATTACAATGTCTGGATTCTAAAGTTTCATTCAGAAAAAGTTTCTCTGTGTTTTAAGATATAGATAGAAAAAAAATTATTCTTCTATAGCAAACACTTACTGATATATAATCATTAAAGAAATTAATGAGTTTTCGACATTTCAGGCACCTTAAATGGAAGACGTGCTTTAAGTATCAAAGAAGCTGAAAATGCACGAAAGTAAAATAAAAAAATCTGATTTTAATGGTGTGGATTTATTTGATAAAGAAACAGCATCTGTATTGAAGTCCCAAACTGATTTCAAACATTTTGTTCAAAGGCCTTCTAATTAAAACATCCAATGAAAGCATACACTATTTATGCACTACAAAAATGACAGGTTGTTGTTGTTACTTGTACATGTGTGTAGTCTGTTAATCAGAAGTAATTCTATTTTCAAATTCTACTCCAAACCAGACCTATATAAGATTAGTTAAAATACTTGCCTATTCGTCGATTATCTGCTTAAAATTTATTTTTTAATAACTCACTTATAAGTCGATCCTTCCAAAAATCAAAACTGAAAATCAAAATCCCAAATTTTGATTAAATTTATTGACTTATAAACGAATACATAGGTAATTCCCTGTTATGCTGTGAGTGACCCTTCCACCTTTGCAAAGAAATGGCGCTCAAAATTGTTGCTTGGAAGAGAAAGTGTAAACTGCAGCAATGGATCTACTGCTTTGGAGAAGAAAAGAAGAGTTTTCATTTTAATTTTTTTATTCATTCATTTTTTTAAATAAAAATGTATGATTTTGGATCAGTTGCAGTTTCCTCAGAATGGGTAGAAACTAATTTTGTGGTATTTACACTACAGCGGGGAAAAAAATTACTGGCACTGAGGATCGCTAAATTTTTCAAATTAGTTGTCCATTTAAAAATGTTATGTGTTCTCAAAGCAGTGGACACATCAAAGACTTCAACGGTATTTCTAGAGTTCATGAATAAAAAATGCTTTTCTCACTTTATTCCATTCCACAGAAAACATGTTTTAAGGAACCTCAGAAATTCATGCTCGTTTCTTTTGATAAATACTTCAAATGGTCCATAAAGGATTTTACTTAAAGACCGTAACGTAAAATGGAATTATTTTACTATACCACTGGATGAACTAGAAGTGCTACAAAATAAATTTTCAATAGGGAATGTAATCATAAGTTTATAGTAATCAATCAGTTTTGAAGGGATATCGAATTGGGATAAGAAATAAAAAAATCAAATGCTTTTTATCAACTTTTATTGGTATTTAAAAATTACATCAGATATTTATTCTTTAATGAAAAATCAATCATAATTTACAAGATATTAAAAATATGTAATTTAATAACTACAGGTATTAGTAATGACATTGTAATCAAATTAGGATATTTATTTGTAGATTCCTGATGTGAAGAGCATAATTTAAAAATACTTTTTAACAACGTTTATTTAAACTTTCAAACACACCAGACTTTTTAAAATAACAATATGTGTATCAAACATTTTTAACTTTTTCTTATTTTCAATATTATGGGGAAATCGGAGCATTGCCCCTTTACAAACAGTATTTTCTGCATAACCTCATCAGTCCTGATGTCTCCTCTTGGTGATATTAAAGAACATTTTTTAAATTAATTTAAATACTTTTAGAACTATCAAAATTCCTTTTATGTATTTTTACTAAATGTGTGCATGTGATAAGCATCGATATATAGACTGATACATTTTTGGAGATGTTTTACAGCAATTTTAAGCTGAATTTCGTAGTCCATTGTAATGTTTTTCTCAGGACTAAGGAGGCTTAAATTTTATGATAAAGATAGTTTTAAAATCAAAAACTTCACTGTAAGAATTACTTTTAACAAATCTTTTTACTTAAATTTCTCAATCACTAACAGGCTCAGTCCTACAGACTTATAAAGCTATGTTACATAATAATAATTGCAATAGCTTTGCGATAATATAAAAGATAAAGGCTGATAAAAAATTTACTTGACAGATATGATTTTCAAACCCCTCATTAGCTAATTGGTTAATTTAAATAGGAATTTTTTTTGTCTGTGGACGTTTCACTTTTCTAGGAAACTATGCAGGAGTTTCCTAGAAAAGAATATATATATAATAATAATATATTCAATAAATATAATCTTTATAATATATTCAATAAAATACTAGTATTTTAAGAGAAAATATGCCGAAATTCCTAAATAAAAGAAAAATACAGCTTAGCTAAACGAAATTAGCAAATTGTGGGAGCGAAAATTAACAGATTGCTCTTTTAAGATAATTTTTGCATATATTTCGCATGAGTTTTCTCAATATATGAAAAGATGCTTCCTTTAAAATCCTTGAGGAGAAATTACTGTTGCAGCGAAAATTAACATATTGCTCTTTTCAGATATTTTTTGTAGATATTTCGCACAAGTTTTCTCAATACATGAAAAGGTGCTTCCTTTAACATTCTTTGAGGAGAAATTATTGTTGCATTTCTCACACATAACTTTACTTCCTAATGTGTCTTAAAAGATGTTTGTTTAACGTATAATTCTCAGAGAATTTTTTGTTACATATCTCACACACAAAAGCTTTCTCACCAATATGAATTAAAAGATGACTGCTTAATTGAGACTTCTGAGAGAATTTCTCGTTGCATGTCTCACAAACAAATGTTTTCTCACCAGTATGAATTAATAGATGCCTGGTTAAACTACTCTTCTCAGGAAATTTCTTGTTGCACATTTTACACACAAAATGTGTCTCACCAGTATGAAAAAAGAGGTGTCTGCTTAAATGAGACTTCCGGGAGAACTTTTTGTTGCATGTCTCACAAACGAAAGGTTTCTCACCAGTATGAATTAAGAGGTGTGTTCTTAAAGTGCACTTTTGAGAAAATTTCTTGTTGCATATTTCACACACAAAAGCTTTCTCATCATGAATAAGGAGGTGTGTGGTTAAGTAACGCTTTTGAGAAAATTTCTTGTTGCATATCTCACACACAAAAAGTTTATCACCAGTATGAATTAAGAGGTGTAAGTTTAAACTACTCTTTTGAGAAAACTTCTTGTTGCACATCTTACAAACAAAACGTTTTTCACCAATTCGAATTAACAGATGCCTGCTTAAATCACCCTTACGAGAGAATTTCTTGTTGCATACTTCACACACAAAATATTTCTCACCAGAATGAATTAACAAGTGTGCGATTAAATTATTCTTTCGAGTGAAACTCTTGTTGCCTACCTCACATGCAAACGATTTTGTTTGCTGAGAGCTAGAAGCTATTTTTCCAAAAAAGTCTTGTACCAAAGTATTTTGCTGCATATTTCAGACTTTAAATATATTTTTGATTGATTTGATGTATATTTAACTTTATAGCTTTATGCATCTGCAACAAATGAATATAAGTTAATAACTTTTCATTATAAAAGAATAAGACAAAATAAATTTGTCGTGAAAAATGAAAATCAATGTACAAATCTAAATTGAAATAAAATTTTTATCATAGCATAAAACATTACAGTAGAATCCTCATTATCTGATGCTTAAGGAACTAAAAGTTACATCAGATGCATTTTTAATTGCATGATGATTAAACTATAAATAAAATTAGGGCAAGTAAACTAAATATCTACCAACATAAAACAAAAAACTTATCACAAAGAAAATATTCAAAAGTAAAGTTTAAAGCTATAAAATATATTATAAATAAAAAATAAAACAAATACAATTTGTAAATAAAGAACTTCTAAAAGCATTTATAAATTAAAAAATAAAGCAAATTTAAGGATAAATTTCTATAATTTAATTTCACAAATGGAGACAATAATACATTTTATAAGCAATGGGGCAAATATAAATTATTTTAGTGGCAAGAAAAATGGCATTATAGACATGTAGTTAGTCGGAATTCATTCAGATGTGTTAATTTTTCAACCTGATATAAAGGACTATTGGAACAAAATTCTTCGTTATAATATCAAGATATACTGCATGGTAATAATTTAACCATTTATTAACATTTTTATTTAGTTTTAAAAACTATCTAATTGAAAACTGGTAAAACAAAAGAGATTTTCTTCTACAGTTTCATAATACAGCTCACCTGAAAATACAGTAGAACCTCGATTAACCGAAATTCTCCGTTGATCAAAGTCGGTTTCTTCTGTCCTTTTTTTCACTTTCTAGTAACATCCAAAATTTTCTCTAAAGGAACATGCATTTTTAAGGATTTTTTTCCACATTCCTTTCCAAACTACGAATGCAGATAAATATTTTGGAATTTCATTTTTCAGAATCCTTCTCGCATGCTTAATTCTCGGTATGAGGGTACTCTTCACCACTTTCAAACGTCCCCCTAAACATATGTTAACATTTTTAGCAAGTTTAAAAACCTATATAACTGATAATATATAAAACTAAACAGATTTTCTTCGGTAATTTCCTAATACAGTTCACTTGGAAATACCTTCATAGATCAGTCCATGCAAAATGGACGATGAAATGTGTGAAGAGAAAGCATTGAACTGAATTAATAATGGAGTTTGTAGAGACTATAATAGTCGCGATAGAGCATCAAACAGGAGAAAAGAATTATACAAACAGCTTATTCCATTCAGAAACAAATCAATACCAACAAACCCTTTTGCATGTCAAATAAAAATGATAAAAATAGTAGCATTAAAAAGAAAGAAAAATATAACGAAATTGCAATTTAACAAATTACAACGACAATTTGGAAAATGATATTTTAAATGACTAAAATTTTAAAGACTTATAAATAAATTCTATATTTAAAATAATAACAGTAAACATCAGTTTTAATATGATCATAACGAGTCATATATTACGTGTGCCATGTATTAAACATTAATATTCCTACACCAATTTTAAAAAAATAGTAGTTAATAGATATACAATTGTAACTTTTTAAAATGTGCATTTGTATTCGATGGAGGCTGAGTTCTGAACGTCTCCTATTACGTACGTGATGGATTAAACATTCATATTCCTGAACCTATTCCAAACAAATTTTAAATAAAATTTCAGTTTTACAGTTTTTGGAAATGCAAATTTTTAAACTTTTTAATATCGCACATTTTAAATTTTTACACTGTTGCGTAGAGAAAAAAAAACGCACTTTAAAAAAATTCTTTTGAAATCTCTATCACAATTTGTTTTTAAATTATTATTATTTTTTATTACTTTTTTGTCATTGTGGCAACAGAAGTATTCCATTTTTTGACTTTAAACTTCGAACAACCAGGAAACGAATAAAGTAAAATAAGTTGCGGAATTCAACCAATAAAAAGATTCGGATATGCTTCAGATTCCCCAATTCTTTACCAAGAACAACAGATATTTTCCAAATAGTTAATAAACCCTTTAGCATGTTGAATAAAAATAATATAAACAGCAATATTTTAAGTAATATCGTTGCATTTATAATGTTAATCTACAATCAGTATAAAAATGTCTATCAATTATGCAGGTGTATAGGAAATATCTTTTCTGCTAACCAACAATGAACTCAAATAATGTATAGGAATGACTGGATGCAAATTCAGTAAAAGGTTTAAAGAGCATACCTTTTGCCCTCCTGCATTGTTTAAAAAAAAGAGAGATTTATTACTTAACCCATAGTTTGCGTAAGTCAAAGTGGTGTATATATGTAGATGAAAATTATTGGTTTTAAAATTTGCTTTTGCTACTCACTCTTTGGATAGGTTCGTTTTTGCTTAATGGTGCATATCTTTTTAGATACTTCATTCTGTATAAAATTTCACATTCTCAAGGGAAAGAAAAGTAAGTCTATTCCATTGTGAGCTAGAAATTTCATTTTGTTTTAGAATTATTTTCCAAAATCTTATAAGAATATGGAGACATATATTCGCAGGTGTCACACCTTAGGGAGTGACACCCGGGGCGGACCACGCTTCTGCCCTCTCGCTAGCTAGGCCACTGCTTTAGGAAAATAATACTACTTTATATTATATGTAGTACATATTTTTAATTAATGATTTTTAACATTTGTTACACACAGGTAAGCCGAATTTGTTGTGTATGTATAAAAATGCCTGTTTATTAGCAAATTTAAAAAATTCACTATGAAAGTGTAAAAATACATTAAGAGTAATTTAACGTTGTGACTTTGAAGCGCTACAAAAGACATTTTGGTCTCAAACATCTTACGTTTAAATTCCCTTCTATTTCAAGGTCAGGATTAAAATAATGACCTTTTCATAGATAATTCCTTTCACAAGATTACTCTAATATTCGTAATTTAATTAAAGTGGGTATGAAAAAGAACATCACACGCAGACACACACACACACACAAAAAACATTTAATTGTAAATATGTAAACACAAATAATTTCATTTTTCAAATGAAATCGAAAAATAATTTCATTATATTCATATAATTTCACTTTTCAAATGAAATTATACTTTAAAAATCAATTTTCTAAATTTAGTGTGACTGGTGATAATAAATTAGTATGGTGCACATGCATTACTTAGTTTTCGGAGAAGGTGCAGCAAAATTGGGTACTATAAATTTTTAATGTTCTCAAATGCAGTTAAATTGGTAAAAAACTCCGAACACTGTTTTTAATGTTAAATGAAAATTTAGTTATAAATAAACATTCTTTTCAACAAAAAAATATACTTTTGTAAAAAATAGTTTTTCTATAGACATTTATGCAAAAATTTGCTTTTACCTCACTCGTTGGGTAAAAGTGGGTACTCATTTAAAACTTCTACATAATTTATTTTGGTTAAAAACTCTAGTTTATTACAGTAAAATAAGTACATTTTTACAAATTTTAGTAAATGAAAATTGCACATCTTCTTCAATAAGTAAACAATTAACCTATGACAAATTTTATACTTTGTATGTGCATGTTTCTAACTTTTTTAAAGTGAAAGTATGAGAGCTTTTTTAGATCCAAATATAACATATGATTTTCTCATCTTTTTCTGTTGCATAGATTTGAATATCTAATTTAATATAATGACTTTGTGTATTATAAGAGACCGTTTGATGACAAATATCTTATGTTAATATTCCCTCATATTTGGAATTAAAAGAATGACATTTTCAGTGATAATTCCTTTCCAACACTATTCTAATAGTCTACATTTAAATAAAAAGAAAACTGCGCAAAAAATATTTAAACGGGAATCTTATAAATACCACAATTCAGTTCATTTTTCTTTGAAGTAAAACTTAAAAATCAATTTACTCAATTCAGTGTAACCAGTGATAGCGCCTTATCACTGAGCACTTGTAATACCTTATATTTATAAAAGAAATAGTGTTCTAAAATTATATTTAAAGAATGGACATGTTAATAGAATTGAATGACAGGTGCCCCATACACGAGATTTAATAAGTTCAGTTATGTTTTATTAAAACCATAAAAGTGAAAGAAAAACATATCAAAACACATAGTTTGTTTTTAGTTAAAAAAAATGCATTTATTTTCTGATTGCTTATGATACTTCTCACTTTATATTTTCAATTTTATCGTTAATTACTTTAGTGACTAACGATATATGTTTCATATAATAACTGAAATGGTGAAATAAACCCGAGAAATAGTAAACCTCATTTTAATCGCATGAATTTTTATTCACATTGCTAACAAGGCTGTAAAACCCAAGAGTGAAAAAGCAACAAACAGGGAAATTTTCACATTTGAATTTAGATGCAAATCTTTTACCCTTTTTTTTTTAAATAAACTGTTTTTGTTTATTTTTAGTGTTAAATGTTTATTTTAAAACTATGCAGGAGTTTCCTAGAAATGTCAAAATTGTTCATACACCACCACAGATGACTTGATTTTGTAACATTTGAGTCGTTCAGAAATAATAAAAAATATTCAAGATGGCGACATACACTTTACATCAAAGATCCCTCACATTTCCCCATTAGGGATAAAAAAAAATTCTGAAAATGAGTACTTTGATAGAAATAACATTATTCCCAATATACAGTCATAATTAAATGAAAAGACTGCAATAATGTATTTGCAAATTAACCAGAATTCCATTTACTAATACAGTAGACTCTCTCAAATCTGCAAAGCTTGGCACCATAGGTTGTGCAGATTTTAGAATTTTGCAGATATCTGGTTATTCTTTTGTTTACATTTTTTAAACAGTAATATGAATGTAATCAATAATGAATGCTTACAATATAATAAAATCTTAAAATAAGTAATAAACTAAAATAATAAAAATTTGTATAATAATTAAAATCACTAAAAATATTAAAAGCTAAGATCAAGTTAATGATCAATAATGGACTATTAAATATTTATTATAAACATGAAATATGTTTTTCCCAAATTATTCAATGAAACATGCTTAAAAAGATCTTTACTAATTAACATAAAAATCATAAAACAAAGAAGTTTTATTTAAGATTTATACAGATTTAATAAACAAAAAAGCTTGATTAATATATAAATATATTTGATAAGAAGATTGTGATTACCAGTGATATGCATCAATATCTTGAATATTTTCAGAAATAAATTTATTCTTCCTTGATAAAAAAGCATGAATTCAGTAATATTAATAAAAATTACAAATTAAAATATATATGGAATTGATATGAAATTTAAAAAGTCAAATTTTGTTCCTATATCTGAACTGAATGTTTCATTGTTTACACCCATAAATTATATGCAGATTTTAGAGAATTGTGGATTTTAGGAAGTCTATTGTTTACAAATGACATTACATTTACATTTGTTTACATTTCAGAAGATTTACATTAAAGTTCCCTTATATTAGTGATAAAAAAATTTGGGATAATGAGTATTTTGATAGAAATAACATTATTCCCAGTGTGCAGACATAATTAAGAGAAACTTTAATAATGTCTTTGCAAGGTAAACAGAATTCCACTTAATAATATACAAAGGCTTGCATTTCAGAAGATTTATAGTATACACTTCACATTTTATAAAGTACCAACAACCAAAAGGTGATTACCTGTTTAATTCTTTTTTTACTTTGTATGCCAAAACACGAGAAAGAATCAAACTGAAATAGAGTTTTCGGTGATGATTTTCTAGAAAATAATATACTGCAGTCAATGAGAGTTCAAATTTAGCAGAAAACTAACATTATCATATAAAGGACTATCTGAATCTGAAATTAGCTAAAAATTTGTGTTTTAGTTCTTAAATAGAGCTATTGTAGAAATTGTGAAAAATGTAGCATAGCAGTGCCACCTGTTCGCGATTTACATAAAAAACTAATCTGCACCAACTTATATCAAGGACAGACTAAAAATATTTTTTTACATTCTGCGTATTCTAATTCTTGCCATAGAATACCCAGAAAATTTGTGTTACATATAAACAGACTCACAGACAGACATTTTGTAAAAACATGTTATGGGAATTCTCTGACTCCTAAAACGTGTAAATCCATTGAAAACTAGCACTCAAAATTTTTCTTAAATGCGATGTTTTCTTCTTGTAAAGATAAAAGAAAGTAAAAATTAAACTTAAAGATTGTAAATTTAGTGTGTGATGAAAAAGGAGGAGAGTAATCCAGAATTTTGCAAGGGAGAATTAAAATGATTATTTAACCCTTAAGCGGTAACATGTTTTTCGGCACCTTTAAATGGTAATCATGGGTCACTCGTGCTTAGCGCTGTAAAAAGTGGTTTAAAGTGCTTTAAAAATTCTAAAAAAATTCATGATATTACATCAACTACCCTTGAACAAGAAACAGTCACAATATTGCTGATTTATTAATTTGTTTAAACAATATGTTTAAATAAACAGATAAAAATGTGAAAAATGCACATTTTCTTTAAAAAATCATAACTTTGGATAGAATTGACATTTTTTGCTGTTTCAAACGGGAAATTGAAGATCAAGAAGTGTATTTTTACAAAAAAATAAAAATAGCCTGTATAAATTTAAAAAATGCTTAAGTTTTGAGCATAAAAATGACGTTTTTTTAACTTATAAATAGGTACAATTTACAATGAAATAGAAATTTTATTAGTTTTTAATCAATTTTATTTATGAAAATGATGTTGATTATCAAACTTTATTTAATTAAACAAAAAATATAATAATGAAAAATTACAGCAACACTGATATCATCATTTATAAACAATCGAAACAGATTTGATGTCTGTGTTCCTTCCACACAGGTCTGTGACACTTGCTGCAGCAAATAAAGGTTTTTTTGTCATTCTTTGTGTTCGGAAACCCAAGTGAGTGTAATGTATCGATTTTTTATGACAAAAACATCAATTCCTAACCAAAAAAATTTTTTCTTACCTTACACTTTTTGTCAACGTAAATGGTAACCCTGGGTCACTCGTGCCTTTTCGAAATTTTGACTGGCTCTTACGTCGGCTGTGAACGCACTAAAACATCAGCGTTTCGGGAGCTAATAGCCTACTAGTGTACCGTAAAATCCCGTTAATCTGCCCTTCCCGATCAAACGCCCCCTCCCCATTTTATGAAGAATTTGAAATTTTCAAAAAATCCCGAGAAAGCGCCCTCCTTCCCGATTCTCAAAGGCGATTGAGAGTGGGATGAATAATTTTGAAATGAATGAATCATGAATCTTTGATGAAATGTGCGTTTTTTCAAGATTTTTTAATTGATTTCATGCTTGTTTTGGCTTTTCTTTACTAATTTCTCCTTTTTTCTGCGTTTTTTTGACGGAATTTACATTTTTAAAGCAAAAACCCCAAATTTTTAAAGTATAAAAATGCATGATTCATTCAACGATTCAGTCATTTCATGAAGATTCATTCCTGTAAATTTTGTTGAACGATCGCGAAAAAATCCCGTGTAAGCGCCCCCCTCTAACTATTGTAGGATTTTTCTTTTCGTTTGGGGGGGGGGGGCGGATTAACGGTATTTTACGGTACTATTTTTTTCAGGGTAGTTTAGTCCTGCTCCCCACTCTCTCCTCTAAGCTAGCAAGGAAAGAAAATTTGACCGAGGCACTAGTAACCCATGGTTACCGCTTAAGGATTAATTAGGTTTTTACTTACAAATATAGTGAATAAGCAAAAAATATATTTTTTTTTTGAAGGGAGGGAGGTTATTTAATGTTTATTTATTATTACTATAGGGTTACAACTAGAACAGAAAAAATATTAAAGACATTCATTTTTTTTTTCACTTTGTATGTTTTTTACAGGGAGCAAAATGAAAAATGTCAATTTAAGGAAGCAGAAATCGTCATGATCGATTTTTTTATTGTGACAATAAAATGACAAATAGAGCAGATTTCTTTTTTTAACTAAATAGTTTGAAAGTGTTTTTAAACATCAAGTACTGAAAAGGTGGAAAACAGGAAAGTAAAATTTTGAGAGAATGAAATTCAAATAAAATTTTAATGTAATGAATATGATGGAATGATTTTTTATTGAAATTTAGCACTGATTATTTATTCACTATAAAGTAACAAATAGAGTAGAAAAATATTTAGTGTGTGATGTATCACATTCAAAACATAGAACTAACAGAGTGAAAAAATGCTCAAGCTGGGAATCGAACCAGGAATCCTTGGAATAGTTCTCCAAATGCTCTGCCATGTAAGCTATGACGACAAAAACCAGCTCAGCATCTCTCACTCATATATGTTGATAAATCTGCTCAACTGCAGCACAAAATGGAATATTCATTATGAGCACATAATCCAGCAGTGAAACATGAGACACAAATTGAATGGTAGTGCATTTGGAGTGCTATTTTAAGAGGTACGAGCTAATTCCCAGCTTGAATATTTTTTCACTCAGTTGGTTCTACACTTATTTAGCAATGTGATCATGTATTATATATTCACTAATTTCACTGCTGCAAATAATCGAAAAAATAATTAAAATAATGCATTTTAAAAAGTTAAGTTTTAAAGATTATAAATTTTGGTACAGTGGAGGGGGAAGTGAAATTTCAGAAGAGGAGGCAATGGAAGAGATTAAGATTTTTTTTTCAAATCAAATTAATGAGAGAAGTTTCACCATCGATTAAAAAATAATACAAGAGTAAAATTAAGCACTTTTTAAGGATTTCATATGTACTCTTAAGCATCTAAAAATACTTTTGCAGAATATAATAACTTTTAAGGGACCTACGATCCCTGGACTATGATAACTACAACAACATATCGATGGAAGGGAAAAATCCCACAAAAAGCAAATTTTATTTATTTTTTTAAATCAAGCCATAAAACTTTTATTATCTTAAATAAAAGTAATGAAAGCAGAAATATTTAGAATAATGGTGTTTCAGTTATAATGAATGCGCCTCAACAAACAGCATAAAAATGCTTGTTTGCAAGATTGTAAAATTCAATTTGAAATTGGAGAAAAATCTTTGTATATTTAAAGACTGGTCTCAAATATCTGATGTAAAAATTAATTCTATATCTAGTAGGACTGGGCGATACATCGCGAAATATCGATTTAAATCGTAAATCGTCACACCGGTTTCAGGATCTTTCTTTTAGCGATGCATCGGGCCATACGATGCCTCATACCAGATCGATGATGAACGAGACCGATGTGTAAGACCGGTTTCACCTCCGATCTTCCAACGCTCGCATGAAGTATCATCACTCATACGGAGATCGCATCGATGATGAGTAAAACCGGTTTTCTCATACGATCTTCAAACCCTCTCATGAAACATTCCTAATACGGAGATAGCGGCGCGTAACGTAACTGGTTTCTGCTACGATGTCTCGTACACATCGGACATCGGACGAGTGACCTATCGCAAGTACAGAGTTCGCGATCGAACTTTTCCCCGCTCATTTAGATATCGGTGTCAGGGGCGTGCGAAGTAAAAACTGCACTCGGGGCAAAGCTTCAATTTGGCGCCCCCCCCTACGTTTCTAGTAATAGGGCAAAAAATAACGCTGATACTATAAGCTTGGAGCCCCCTAAATTTCCGCACCCAGGGCGACCGCCCCCCTCCCTTTCGCACGGCGCTGATCGGTGTTGTCTAAATTGGATGACAATCAGATCACATTCTCGATTACAAGTCTGTTTTTTTTTTATGATTAGCGGGCAGTATCTTGATCACGATGTGCATATGCGAAAATTCGGCGATGTCTTATGTCAAATGTACATTTTCCCAGTAAATTACTTTTGTTATTTCAAAGCTGTTGTAATCAATATAATAATTTAAATAGCAATTGACGCTGTTAGTTTTAGTAAGAAATACTGCCTTTTATTACTGCTTACGATTTTCTAAATATTACTTCATCTTTGGTAAGAAACTTCTAATTTAGCTATTTTTTAATGATAATGATAATCAACATTCCCCCCCCCCTCCTCGGATAAATGAAATGTCCCCTTCGGAAAACAAATTGAAATTTTGCATTTTCAACGATCAAAAAGTAAGATTTCCTTCCCGAAACTCTATAACCCCCCCCCCCGGAGCCACTTAAGTCCATCCCGGAGAAAAGAGTCTGAATTCAACTGAACGATGTTCCGGTTCGTGAAATTATGACAAACATTGTTCCGGTTTAAAATATTTCAAAGAAATGCTCTTTTCTTTAATTCTATGCAATTGCTTTTCTTTTCTTTTTGAATTGCAAAAGAAAACATTATCAGTGGATGGAAAGCATATCTGATTCTCTTATCGTCGGACTTCTCTGAAATAAATAAACAAACCGCAGATCACACATGTTTCCCCTCCTTTGTTCTAACAGTGAGCTATTTTTGTAGGGACTATAATTTTCTCAGAACTTATTATATTTTAATGAAAAATTAATACGCAGCTTAATTCATTACGATTACAACTTGCTGAAAATTTGATAAAAATCGTCCAATTAGCAACAAAGATACCAATTATTTTTTAAATTGTAAGTAAAATAAGGGGATTTTGCTTTTGTTTCTTTTTGTTTTAATCATTATTTCTATTTGCTGCTCAAACAGTAAAGGAAGTACTTTGAAACTGACACAACGATTCTGTGCATTAATAATGGTTTTTTTGCAGTCTAATCTTATATAAGGAAGGGGGATCAATTTACAAATTATTTAAGTCATCGGTGCTTCAGTTTCGCTATGCGTCACGCCGATCGCCAGACATCGGTTCTCCCGATGTCTAATGCCGGTGTAAGACCGGTGTAGAAACCTGAAGAGGCATAACTCCTTTCATAACTCATGATTGCCGGTTCGTGGAAATCGGAACTTTCACATTTACAGTAAGGGAATGTGCATGCGCAGAAAAACGGCGATCTTTTGCGATAAAGCCGGTTCCAATCCAACTTACATTGAAGGTCTCCATACAGGCATATTCCGAAAAATCTGAAAAAAAAATACAGAATGTTCTTCCTATGAGGATATATACGTTTAGAAAAAAAATTTCGGCGGAACCTCCGTACACTGTCCGTAAAAAATAATGAAAATTTCGTTATTTGGCGAAAAGCAATTAAAAAAAATAAATGAAAAGTAAATAAATAAATAAAATAAAATAAAATAAAATGAAAATAAAATTACGTCAAATGCATTTTAAAGGAAAAAAACCTTCATGTTCAACTTGTTTAGATAAATTAAACATCTTTGGCTTTGTCAGCTTTAGTTTGTTTTAAGTATAATTTCGTTATATTGATATTTATGTATATTTACATTCAAATTTAACCATCAAAATTTGAGATTTAACACTAAATTCAGATTTAAATTAATACTAACATAATCTTTTGAGAAGTAAATGTTAAATAATTGTAATTTTTTTTCATTTTTTTTCTTCTTCTTTCAGAAAAATAGTTGATGTATATAATTATAAATACATAATTTATTTTAGCCCATTTTTAAAATCCATGTGTTTGCTTTATGTAACATGTTTGTGTTATTTCATATTTTTTTTTTTTTAAATATATAAATTATCTAAAATAGCAACAGAAATGCATGATTACAGTAGCAATCAGTGGCAGTCAATCTAATGCTCTACTGCAGATACTCTTAATTCCTCTCCCATAAAATAATTAAATAAAGTACATCATTAAATAAATGTATCAATTAAAAGAGTAAAGTGATAATTTTGTTGGCAACTGAAAAATGAATAAACCATGCTACTACTTGTAACAGAAGTAACATCGCGATGCATCGGAATATCGTGATTTTACTCAGGCGATGCATCACGATGTAGAAATTGAGACATCGCCCAGTCCTAATATCTAGGTCAGCTTTAAAATAGTTAAATTTTCATAGATAATTTCTTTTGCAACACCACACTGATACACAGTCATTATTTAATTAATGTTGATAGGAGGAGGAAATCACATTAAAAGGTCTTTAACTGTGAACTAGACAAAATAAATAATTTAAATGTTGAAAGGAATAATACTTTAATATTCAATTTACAACTTTTTGTAAACTATACCATTACACTTAAAGAACAAACATGGGAATTAAATTGTACAGTCAAACATCACAGGATATTTAATAATTTTAATTATACAATTTAAATTTTACTAAAATTAAAAGATAATTGATAAAAATTATCATAATACAAGGGTTATTTTCCACGTTTTGATGATTGATATTCATTATGTAATGGCTTTTTACAATTAATACAAGAAATCATGTTATAGATTTTTAACTTAATCAGTAATAGTTGACGTCTGTTCAATAAAGTTTATTCAGAATTAATAACGCAGCTTTTAAATGAAATTTTTTGTGTTTTGCAGTGATTTTGTGACAGTTGTCAAGCTTTTAGCCTAATGTAATAAATATTGTCTGAAGCTATTTTTGGCAACATTATTTATTCTTGTATTCCATCTGAAGTAAATGTCTAGCTCTTGCAGATTTCCTAATGTTCAGAATTGAGACTTTGTACTGTTTTAACATAATACTGACTTTGAAAGATAAACTTAAGCTATAATTTAAATATACAGTTATTTACAGCTTCTTTTAGAAACAATCTGATTAATTAATTAGAACTTGCCGAGCCTGACATGCATTTCTAAACATCCCTGTCTGGGTTTCATGGAGCATGCCGTGCACTATCTCTATATATTCAACAGAATTTTATTAATTTATTGACGTTTGTTCTTTTTTAAAAAAATTACATCTATCACTATCACTAGTAACACTATAGCGTTATTACTATTGTTTGGAAGCTACAATGTTATATTTTTGGAAAATTTTAAATATTTATCTTGATAACACTTATTTTTCAATTGTTTAAATTTTAAAATTATGCATAATTTAAATTCTTCCATTAAAAATACTATTCTCCTACAAACATAATAATAAATAATTTTGGGAGATTCACAGTTTTTAAATAAAAATTAATCATTTTTCAATTTTATGTGAAATTTTTATCAAAAAACACTTATAAATTATGTAATATACTTAACTGATAGTTAAAAAAAAGTAAAATTACTAAACAGTTGAAATATGTGGATACCTGGAATTTTCCAAATTTATCAAAATATATAAAAACTTACATGCTAAGGATGCTATTTTAGTAATGATTTATCAGTGATTTATGTAATGGTGACTACTTTTTAAGACAAGAAAATTTTTGTGATCACGAGTGATGTATGAAAACAGACAGTGAAAAAACAGTATGTGAAAAAAATAAATAAATAAACACACTACATCAAATTAATTTTTTTCAGTGTTTTCTCCCAAAATGAAAACAACAATGATCTGACACTAAATCAAACACAACAAGTGATATTTTTTTCAACCAATAAGCTTGCTTTATTCCTCAGATTCAAAGAACTCTGAGTTGGGTAACTTTTTGTCTGAAGTAAACAGTTAAAACAAATTCTTAATTCACAGTTAAAAATCTTAACCTGGAATTACTAGACCCGCGGTTTAACTTTTAGTCAATGTTATCTGTAAATATAAATGTAAACAAAGACCTGAACACAAAGATAATTTTAGATTTACAAAAACACGATTCAATTTCTCACCAGTGTATAACGCTGCTCATGATTATCACAAGAACAGGAAAGAAAAATTTGGGAAGACTCTGGACTAAACCTGGCATTATCTCACCTTTAGAAGATGCACTGGAATGCAGAAAAAGGGTGGGCATTATCTCTTATCGGGACACAGACGTCCAATCGATCCCATCCTTGGAGAAAGGAGCCAGAACACTAAGAGCTATACGATGATAGGGTTCTGAACCTTGTGACAAACTGCTAACATTTACACATGTCTTGCTGTAAGAACTTTTGGAACACAAGCAATTTCAGAAATGTAAACAAATAATGGTACTACTTGGTTATCCCATTGACCAATTTTGCCAAATTATACAAATCGCGAAATTCATTGCCAAATTATGCATATTGATATAATTTTCATTTAAAATAACGAAAAAACAAATATTTAATAGAATATTAATAAAAATACAAATAAAAAGTCAAAATAAAAATCACTTACCGTAAAATACCGTTAATCCGCCCTTCCCGATCAAACGCCCCCTCCCGACTTTATAAAGAATTTGAAATTTTCAAAAAATCCCGAGAAGGCGCTCTCCCTCCCGATTCTCAAAGGCAATTGAGAGCGAGTTCAATCATTTTGAAATGAACGAATCATGAATCTTTGATGAAATGCGCGTTTTTTCAAGATTTTTTAATTGATCTCATGCTTGTTTTGGCTTTTTTTACTAATTTCTCCTTTTTTATGCGTTTTTTCGACAGAATTTACGTTTAAAAAAGAAAAAGACCAAATTTTTTCAAGTATAAAAATTTACGATTCATTCAACGATTCATTCATTTCATGATGATTCATTCCTGTAAATTTTGTTGAACGATCGCGAAAAAATCCCGTGTAAACGCCCTCCTCTAACTATTGTACGATTTTTCTTTTCGTTTGGGGGGGCGGATTAACGGTATTTTACCGTAACGGTGCTTTAAACACGATATCGTGTTCATTTAATCGGGTTAATGTCTTTGAATGTGACATTCACAATTATCCATTATTGGCATTTAGTCTTATGGTTTTACAATGGTTTTTTGGTTGACAGGGTAACCAAGTAGTACCCAAATAATAAATATACTAGCTTCTATTTTTAGAGTGTTAATACAGAAACAAAGGATTCGGTTATTCCATAAAAATGTATCTTGATGAAATTTTATGGTGAAAATATATTTTTCAAATTCAGAAAAATCATAAGAATTGTTATTTTTCAGCATTGCAATAACATATTGTACTTCACTACCAAAAAGCATGGATTGAACTGCTTCGGCAACACCTGCCAAGTTTGGGATTTGTCAGAACAGGTTTAATTTTTATGAAACATTGTAAAAGTTACATAAAGAAAAAATTTAATAGAAACAAATAAAACAAAATACTAGACATGATTTTATCTGCCAAATTTTACTTTTCTTGACGTAAAAAAAAATATATATTTTTCCCAAGCAAAAAAATTTTATGAATCCTTGCAGACTATTGTAATTACAATTTAGGCTTTGATAATAGTAATTCACAAGTCAATGATAAATGGAGATTTTTGTGTGGGGAGGAGGTCTTTTTAAGCATTTAAATTTATTTATACAATAGAATAGTTTAACTTTCAACACAATCTTCTAGATTTAAAAAATATCAGGATGCAACTGGTGCAGAAAAATCCACTTTAAATTCTTACAAGCCTTTTATAAGCACTTTTAAAAGTGCCTAATATTACGATAATAAAGGGATCAATAATAATAGGATAATCACGGGTTTGTCAGGGAATTTTTTTAAGACATTTTTGACAAGACAACAATAATAATAATGCAACAGTAAAATAAGTTAAGTTTTTTTATTATTATTATTATTATGCAAAATTATATTATTACTATTTTATTAAAAGTCCACCTCCCCCCTGTCTCATTTGTTTACCAACAGGCAGGAGGGAAACTATTTTTGCTTTCTTTTTAGTTATATTTTATTCATAAGTTTATTTTGTAATTATCCAAAAAAAAAACCTAATATTTTAATCATGTAGAATCTTAAAAGTTCATTTTTTGTTTTCTAAGAAAAAGTTTTATGAGAAAAGTTAGAAATTGTTTTCAATTTCCAAGCAAAACTGGCGAAAAAATAAAAAATCCAACAGCCTCAATTTAAATAAATCGTAATAATAATTATATTAAATATATAATTTAATATTATTATAATATATTTAAACTATATATGAAATATACTAATTTATAATAAATTACTATAATTATCTATTATTTAATGTATATTAAATTAATTATACAAAAAATTTTTGTTTAGCATAATTCAATACAGACAAATTCAGTTTATAAGCAATGAATGCAGTGATCTACAATTAACATTTAAAAGAAACTCTTGATCAAAATTCAAATAAATTCCTGATATTTAACTCAAAAGTTGAAAACCAAACTACATTTAAATAAATAGATAAATGAATATTAAAGCCAGAACGAATATTTTCATAATACTTTAAATATTAATATATGAGGAAATATAAAAATTGCGACTTATAAAAGTTTATTGCTATCACATGATCAAATCACTAATTGGAAAGCATTTAATAAAGAGTATACACTAAAAAACTCATCTTATCCTTAACTTACTTTAGCAAAATGGATAAAAAAATATTTTTATGTTTTAAAAATTATCCATTATAACAATCAGAAGGAGACGCGTTGAATATTATGTTTTAGGTTAATATTTTTATTGAGACACAGAAGAGTAAAAGGGACACTATCGCGATGAATGAATCACGAAGGCTGGACAAACATGAATACTGGAAAACTCAAAAAGATTGATTCATAAGAATTATAAAAGGCCATAAAAAATTATAAATAAGAGAGTTTAAAAATAATAATAAAAAAAAACTTTATTCAAAGCTCAATTCAATGTTTAGGAAAGATGTTTTTTTTTAATCAGCCTATTTGGTGTAAGATGGAAGGACACTTTAATCGATACCAACATTTATAATACATTATATACAGGGTGATTCAGCTCGTCGGTGACAAACTTTAAGGATCGATAGAGCACACCTAGACGAACATTTTTGAATAGGGAATGTAGGGTCCCTGACGCGATGGTAAGGCGCTAGGCGCTTTCGAAAATTTGGGTGCCGAAATTCGAAACGTCATAAAAACTAGGGAAATGGTTAGATTTTCTTGCTTGTTGCGTCGAAATGATTCTGTTTGTTTAGACTTTCTTCAGTACCAATTTGATAAGCGTATCTCTTAAAACATGGATAGGGGGCGCTGCAGACTTTGGAGAGCTAGACAACAACTTTAAGCCCGTTATTTTGATAATTTAACACATGCTCGCCAAAGTTTATACTCTAACTTAAAGTTTGAACCCAAAAGTAGAGCCCTGCAAAAAGCGTAAGAGCCGGAATAAAATGTCAAAGTACAGGGTGGTCGAAACTCGAAGGCTCCTAAGAGATAAACAAACAGATTTCTTGACTTATGGCATGCATTTTCATGATTCTGTTTGCTGGGACTCTCTGAAACTCAGTTGAACGGTACAAAAAGAAACATCGATAGGGGGCGCTTTGGGCAAAAAACATAATTCGTTGACATTTCGGACGCTAACTGGAAACGGGGCGCTACGATCAGTTAGAAACAAAACAAGAGAGTAATTTACTTATCATAAGAAGCTATTAAAACTGCAGTTTGTTTGTTTTTTTTAACAAACATAGCTGGTTTCAATCATGCACAATGCGCGCAATAAAATTTACATAAGGTGCTTTTTGCTGATTTATGCAAAAGATATCGTACCATATCGATATGCAAAAGATACGTAATGCGTAGACGACAACGCGAGATGACGTAGTTGTATGCGCAGACACGTCTTTTGAACGTGCGGTACCTACTTAAGCTTCGGGTTACTTGTCTGCAGATCGGTAGTAGGATGGAACGGTACACAAACTCTGAATTGGCTGACATGCATTTGGCGTATGGCGCTGCTGGTTGTAATGGACGAGCCGCTCAGCGGTTGTACGCCGAGCGTTACCCCAACAGGCAAATCCCCTGCCATGCCTTCTTCGCTCGAGTACACCAGAGGTTGTCCACAACGGGATCTTTCGACGGAGGCAGGCCTGAACGGGAGCGATCAGTGAGCACCCCCGACAACGAAGAGGCTGTGCTTAACCTGGTTGAGGACAACCCAGGTCTTAGCACGAGAGATATCGCCAGACATGTTGGCATTTCGCAAGCAACTGCGTGGCGCATCTTACGTTCCCGGAATCTGCACCCCTACCACATCCAGCGGGTGCAGTTGCTCAGAGAGCAGGATTTTGGCCCTCGAGTGGAATTCTCAAGATGGTACTTGGCGATGAGATCCAGGGATCCCCGTTTTGTAAACAGCATTTTGTTTACGGGCGAGTCCACCTTCAGCCGGGAGGGAATGTGGAACGCCCACAACAGTCATGTGTGGTGTGATGAAAATCCACATGAAACCAGAAGCCGAGCAGCCCAGGAGCGTTTCTCAGTAAATGTGTGGGCCGGCATTCTGGCGGATTGCCTCATTGGCCCTTATTTGTTACCTGAACGGCTGACAGGTGGAAATTACCTGATTTTCCTGGATCAAGTGCTGCCGCAGCTTTTGGAGGAGGCGCACGTACCCGAAGGTTCGCGTCGCCAGATGTGGTTCCAGCACGATGGAGCTCCGGCCCATTACACGAACGACGTGCGTCTCCATCTAAACGCAAGGTATGGCCAGCGGTGGATCGGGCGTGGGGGTCCAGTTCACTGGCCTGCCCGATCACCAGACCTCACCTGCTTGGATTTCTTCCTTTGGGGTTACCTGAAGGCCGAGGTATACCATACACCTGTCAGCATTGCTGAAGAACTTGTGGCGCGCATTGTGGCAGCTGCAGGGCAGATCAGAGATACTCCTGGCATTGTTGGAAACACACACTCCTCAATGCGACGGAGGTGCGAAGCCTGCATCATGGCCCAAGGTCGAAATTTCGAGCATCTTCTGTAGTGTTATTTTTTGTAAATAAATTTCCAGTATCATTGATGTTTTTGGTCTAAATTTATTCAGAAGTGTTGAGCAGAGGTAGAAAATGTGTTTTCATTATTACTAACTGATCGTAGCGCCCCGTTTCCAGTTAGCGTCCGAAATGTCAACGAATTATGTTTTTTGCCCAAAGCGCCCCCTATCGATGTTTCTTTTTGTACCGTTCAACTGAGTTTCAGAGAGCCCCAGCAAACAGAATCATGAAAATGCATGCCATAAGTCAAGAAATCTGTTTGTTTATCTCTTAGGAGCCTTCGAGTTTCGACCACCTTGTACTTTGACATTTTATTCCGGCTCTTACGCTTTTTGCAGGGCTCTACTTTTGGGTTCAAACTTTAAGTTAGAGTATAAACTTTGGCGAGCATGTGTTAAATTATCAAAATAACGGGCTTAAAGTTGTTGTCTAGCTCTCCAAAGTCTGCAGCGCCCCCTATCCATGTTTTAAGAGATACGCTTATCAAATTGGTACTGAAGAAAGTCTAAACAAACAGAATCATTTCGACGCAACAAGCAAGAAAATCTAACCATTTCCCTAGTTTTTATGACGTTTCGAATTTCGGCACCCAAATTTTCGAAAGCGCCTAGCGCCTTACCATCGCGTCAGGGACCCTACATTCCCTATTCAAAAATGTTCGTCTAGGTGTGCTCTATCGATCCTTAAAGTTTGTCACCGACGAGCTGAATCACCCTGTATTTATAATTTTTACAATACGCTAAGGAGCTTAATTAGGAATTTACTATAATCGCAACACATAGGCAAAAATAAGGAATTGCGCATATAAGAAAATGTAGATTATAATTTATTTTTATTAGAAAACTATCAGAAGTTAATGAGATTTGCGTTCAATGAATGATTTATTGGTTTGATTCACGATTCATTCATTGCATTGGCGTCTTGCCCTATTCATAGACGTAGCAATAAATTTTACTCGATTTTACGATTATTTTACTGCATCTATGGGCCTATTATTTCTTTTACTATTTGTCATATTAGGTGGTCTTTAAAACATCATTTTATTGATCTCACTCACTTTTATTAATCCTTTACCAGAAACGTACCGTCTGTGAAATGATTGTAAGTAAAAATTTCGTGTTCAATGAAGACATTCAAAACATTTTTTAAGCATTATTCCAAAGCCTATAAACAAATTTATTGCCGTTTATTCGTCAGCAGATAACTGACAAATTATAAAATCTATCTCAGTGTCAGAGCTGGATTACCCGTTTAGCAGATTAGACTGTAGCTTAGGGGTACAAAAGATGGAGTCGAACACTGAGAGAATTTTTTCATGAGATTGATGAGAATTTTTTTTCTTTTATAAAATTGACTTCATATATCCTGCAGAAAAGGAATGATAGCAATACTTCTCACTTTTACAGTATACTCTGTCTAATCTGCCCTATTGTATGTACGTATGTAAAAAATGAAATTTTCACTTCAGATTTAAGGACAGAATTACAATTTTTTTTCATTATTATATCATTCCATATGTATTGTAATATGCAATACTCAATAATATAAGACTAAACTCATGGTTTTTCATGAAGGAGTATAAATTTCTCAAACATAAAATTCTCTCAATTTATCAAGACATTTCTGATATCACTGGTGATCACAATCTTTTGACTAAGTATATTTATGTATTTTTCAAAGCTTTTTTAATTATTAATACTGGATAAACCTGAAATAAAACTTCTTTATTTTATTATTTTAATGTGATTTAATAAAATATCTTTATGACTCAATATTCATTAATTCAAGAGAAAGTATTTTTTTATTTAATTAGTTATTTGATCTTTACTTTTAATAATTTTTAAAGGTATCGTACTTTATTAGTTTCTCTTCTTACTGTATTTGATTTTTTTAAATATTTTACTATATTTTTTTAAGCATTCATTATAATATTGATTTCATTATAATACAGTCAAAGTTTTATAATCCGCACAAGTTGGGGCCAAATGAATATTGGGGCGGATTATGGAATATTGCAGATTATAGAGCATAATGGATTATGCATCATTTTGTTATTCCTAGATGGTGTTTTAATTCTATAATCAGTATAATACGATAAAATAAATATGAAATCTAAAAATTAATTTAATAGGCTATTTCAAAAAATGCCTTTTTACAGTTATTTTATTAAAAAATTTATGTGCATTTAAGTAAAAATAATTACATAGGTTCTGCAATACACTTTGTTTATTACTGTTAATAAAATAAAAGAGTTATATTTTTAAAAAAATGGTTTATTATGATTTTTTTTTTATTTATTTGTTTTAAAAAAATCTTTTTTGGATCACTAATTTGTGATTTTTTTTAACTGTTTATTTCATTGTTTACATTCATAAAGTAACGCGAATTATAGAAAATTGCGGATTATAGAACTTTGACTGTATTCAAGTTACTTTTTATAAAATACATTATAAAATCTTTTTCTTGAATTACTCAATGAATTACTCATAAAGATATTTTATTAAATCACATTAAAATCATAAAATAAAGAAGTTTTATTTCAGGTTTATCCAGTATTAATAATTTAAAAAACTTGAAAAATACATAAATAGACCAGAAATCTGCAATTTTCTAAAATTTGTAGAACATTATGTTAAAAATTATTGCATTACTATATTCAAAAAGGTACTTAGAATATTGTTTGTAAACAAATAACAGGAGGATGATTTATTTGTCAAAACTTGGTTTCATTTTATTTTAATATCTGAAAATTTTTGAGAATTTTTTTTATTATTATTTACCTTGTGGAATCCAAATTTTGAAATAATACTATCACATCTTGTTGACTACTACCGTATTTTCCGGGAATAACGCCACGGCGTTAAACTAGATTTTTTTGTTTTGTAAACAAAAGTGCGGCCAATAACTAGGTGCGGCTTGTAAATAGGACTATAATTTAAAATTTTTGAAATCTGCTTAGAAAAAAAAATCATAATTTTCAGTCTTACTCTTTGTGAATAAGATGGAAATAAAAGAAAATAGCCGCGCGCAGACATTAGTGTGTTTACAAACAATGCAATTTCAGGAGCAGAAGATTGCATTTTTACTGGGTATTGCATCCAATCACAATGTCTCTTGACAAGTCTGCCCCAGAGAGTATCACTTCCTTTCTCCTCTTTTCACAAGGGACTTTATCCATCTGATATCAGGCACAGATAAATATAAGAAAAACAATATGCATAAAGAACATTTTAACACTGCTTCTCTTTCTTCGAATAAACAGTCTTTTTCAGAAAATTTTCCTCCACAGAGATGTTATTTTTGTCATTCTCTAAAGTCCAATGCTAATCCAAACTACGGAAAGCTATTTTACTCCATGTTTGTAATTATTTTTAACTTCGAACTATGAATTGGCAACAGCTCGGCAAATCTTAAACTTTCGTTGCTTTCGCTTTGTACGCATGCACGTGGAATTATATTTTTAAGGTTAAAGAATCTGATGCTTAAAATTGATTTTAATTTATTGATATATAAGTTTTATCTTAAATAAGGGATTCCAACGAATGGCAGCAGTCACGTGATTTTTATATTTCTCTACAAAAGTGACGTCATCACCTCTAATGAAGCGGGAGATTTGGCGTTTTTCTTGGCGATTTTCTGGCAACCTCGTATATTTTTGTTGACATATTATAGATGTAAACACACAAGTTACATGAAACATCACATACTATAATGTATTTCAGAATAATAATTAAATCAACGTGAAAAATTATGATTATCAATATTTAAAAAATATATAGTAGATAAAAAAGTTTCATAAGCAGCTGTAATAAAAAAATTGTTTTATTACTCAACTTATTTACTTTGGAGTAAAGAAAATTTATAATTACAAAAAATATAACGATTGATTGACATATTGCGAGCGGAAAATTGCATATTTATTTAATGTTTCACTTTTAACGCTTATTGTATATTCATCTATTTATATATAAATATTATTTATATAAAATCGTATTTTAATATACCAGGCTGTAATTCGAACTAAAACGCTCCTTTTTTAAAAGATAAAATTGTATTTTAATATACTAGGCTGTAATGCCGAATCAGAACGCTTTTTCTTTTATTAACAAAAGCATGAAGGATTCATTGTAGATGTCATCACAACTTATTTATGAATTTTACTTCCTTTTTAATTTCGCTTTTCTATTGAATTTTTTTTCCGCATTATTATATTTAAAATTCCTGTTATTTCTTTATATTTCTGAATTAGTATTTATTAAATTTGAAAATAAACCAAATGCTAGAGTAAGATCAATGATATTGAGAAATTCAACATATTCATATTTTAATATTCATGTCAATCAAATGCAAGCATTTTAGAATTCCCTCTATAGCATTTATCACTATTCTAAA
>CAXHSM010001562.1:0-17000 GCA_964019185.1 Maratus speculifer
GAATTATTTTATTTTTTATTTTTTTTGTCTTTACAATATAAAATGATTTTCATTAAATTTAACCTTAATGCTTTAATAATTAAATTGAACGAAATCTTCCATTGGTAACTCATATAATTTTTATATATGTTTATTTAGAGCACTGTTGTCAAATTATTCCCTTAAAGAATGTTCACGTCATTTTTAAGAGTTAATATGTGACATATTAAATTATGTGGTTCAAATATAATTCTGTGGTTCAACATCAACTGTTGTTTCAGACTACTGAATATTGCGTTGCGAAAATAATAACCAGACAAAAAAATAACCAGAATATCAAGACTTTCTCCTTCGCTTGTTTTATTCTTGTCTTAACAAAAAATGTTACATTTGCATATAAAGACTGTCTAAAATTCTTTCAAACAACTGTACACTGTAAAAAAGGGGTCGATCTACTAAAAAAAAATTAGTAATCCTTGTAATTACTAAGAAATTTTTATTAATCTTACTCGGTTACAAGGAAATATTGAATGCAAAATACCACTTGACGAGAAAAGCATTGTCCCCATTT
Source organism: Maratus speculifer (assembly GCA_964019185.1). Taxonomy (NCBI): domain Eukaryota; kingdom Metazoa; phylum Arthropoda; class Arachnida; order Araneae; family Salticidae; genus Maratus; species Maratus speculifer. The sequence goes on from CAXHSM010001562.1 coordinate 551, forward strand.
TTTTTGAAATATTAGAAAAAACAATTCTGAGCTCGTTAAAAAAATCCCATTGGTTTTGTTCATATCGCGTAGACCGGATTGCAACATCGGGAATGAAGCACTTAGATTCATGAATGAATCACATATATAAATGTCCAAGGTTAGTCAATGAATGGAGAAACTAAGAGCGTAGAGTATTAGGAAATAATTTCAGAAATTTGCCTACCGAAGGATTTCGATGTAAAGCATACGGCTCCGTAATTTCAGTTGCAATACTTTCAGTTCAACTGAATTCTTCATAAGAGCTTTTATATAGGACCATTCGCGGTTTCTTCATAACAGAACGGAAGGGAGAGAACAAAAGAATTGGCAGATAAGCAATCCACTCTACTTGAAAAAATTTTCTTTTCCCGGAAAACCACCCCTTTCCTGCAAAACGCATAAAAGATAAAAACCACCGTTTCACTACAACAAACGTGCGACACAAAACTTCAAGAACTGGTTAGTATTGTTTGGGCCTTAAGATGCCGGGAAAATGAGCAGAAAGTAGATTTCTAGAAAAAAAATTGCCGTAACGGCTTTTGAAAACATTTCGTAATGAAACTATTTTCTCACAGAATATGAAAGAACTGTTAGTTGATAGAAATTTTTGATAGAAATAAAAGTGTTAAAAATAAAAATCGGAATAATGTAATTATTAATATACGTGTTTTAATTTCATTAAATTAGATAGGTATAGATATTATTAAGAACATGAGAAATGGTGAATACACTGTAAACTCAGAATAATTTCAATAAATATTGCAAAATAAAATGCTGATATAATGTGCAAGCTGATTTATAGTTTAACATATCTATGTGTAAAAAATGCCTTTCATGTCTACTCATCAATGTTTCTTTTTAATTGACTCTCAATAACTTTAACCAAGTAAATCAGTAAATTTAATTTATTCCTACATTACAGAATCCTTTTAAGTTTTATACTTACTTTCTTTTTCGTAATTTATATTTTGTATTTATGTATCTGCAGAAACAAAAGTTTAACAAATACTCAAATGAAAACTTTTAAACATTCGAAAGTTAGTTTTTTTATTATCACAAATTTTTATAAGTACACATATTTTTAACAAATTTCGATTAAAAATGTAGAGTGTTAACTTTAGTTTTTTTAAACTACATTGTAAAAAAGAAAAAAAATGTGTAAAGTTACTGAGATTTTTCTCGTAAACTAGTATTCAAAGAACTTTTCATGTAACGGTATCAGCAAAAACTGACATAGCCTTCCTCGTTTACATGATATTTTGCTGTTATCGTTACATGAAAAGTTGTTGGAAACATTTTGCTAGAAACAATTTAATAATATTACAGTTTCTTTCTTTTTTTTTAACAGTGTACCTTAAAATACTATTGTGATTTTTTTTCTTAATAAATTCAGCAAGTTTCAGAAACAGCTTCAATAAAATAACCATAACTTTATACAAATATTATTAATGGCTGAAATTACCTGGATATATATATATGTATAAATGAACTTTTGTAATTTCAAACTATCAAAAGACATCATTTACTTTCACTGATGTTCAATTTACTAAAGTAATAAGGCTTATCTTAATGTACATTTATTTAAATAAACAATATTGCACATGATGCTGTTACTTCATATCTGTAGTCCTTTTAAAATATGTTATGCGGCTGTAAATATTTTCTTGTGTTAATACTGGAAAGAAGCCAAATGCGGCAGCTGCGATTGGTTTTTATATCTCGCTGCATTACTAACCAACTTTAGATATTATTTCTGATTCAAAACTGAGTTGTTTCTTTATGCAAAGTGAGTTGTAGCAGCATAAAAGTAAAGATAAAATTTATTTATTATATTTTTACTTAGAAAGAAAAAGAAAATGGTTCATAAAATAGACACTGTATTAAAAAATATGTCGGTCTTTTACTCTCAACTTTATGCCACAACAGTATTTTAAAGTAGTAAGCTAAGGTTAAGAGTAAAGGGCGGTATTGCGAGGAACACATTCCCCTTAAACTACTGGTTTTGATAAATGGTTTTTTCATATAGAAATATCCGATTCGCTTCAAATTTTGTATCTAAGATCAACATTTTAAAACTTTTTCATGGTTAGTTTCAGATATTCATTGAATAATTATAAAAGTGGAGAATGTGCGGATGCCCTACTTAATTTAGATATATGAGTTCATTAGACAGAAATATCAGACTTGCTTCAAATTTGTTATACCGGTTTATTCTGATAAGGCGCTACCCTAATTAGATTTGGAGATTAATTGGTTAGATATAAAAGGAAAATGGAGAAGCTTATCCCCCACCCTTAATTTATTTATTACTCCAGACTTGAAATTATGAATATTTCCATCGTTTGAATTCTCAAAAACCCTTCTATTTTAAAAAATCACAATCTTTTTAAATTTCCTAAAAAACCTCGAAAATTACTGCTACCCGATAAAAATCGAATGAAACCCAAGTAGCCAAACAATATTGGGACAATATAGGCTACATCTTGGAGCAATATTGGCACATTGGCGCAATACTGGCATGAAATATTGCTCCAATATTGGGGTGTTTACATTTTGCCCTTATTCAACCAATATTTGCAACCAATATTTTGCCAATATTGGGTTTTCATTGGAAATATTGTCAAAACACCAATATTGGTTAAATGTTGGAATTTCATTGAAAATATTTCCGATATAACGCCACTATTTGTACAATATTGGCATTTTATTGGCAGTATTTCCAATGAAATCACAATATTGGCATAATATTGGCTGCAAATATTTGCTAAATAAGGGCAAAATGTAAACATCCCAATATTGGGGTAATATTGGCGTTTTATTTGCAATATTTCCAATAAATGAAATACTGGCGCAACGTTGGACCATTATTGGTTTGCTACTAGGGAATTAAAATCAACGAAGATAATTTTAGTTACACGTAGTAGAATTAAAAAATTCGGGGAATGCGGCCACTCTTGGCAACGAAAGCAACTGCCTCAAGTAAAACCACCTGAAATATATTCTTCCAATTCTTCCGTATATGTTGGTTTAGTCCATATCATGTGAACGTACCGCACATGCAGCTGTACTGTCCTCCTCCGCGATGAAAGAAAAAAAGGTTTTTCTTGTACAGCGTCACAGGCGTAAATTCTGTCAAAGATTAAATAAAACACCAATGGAGATTTTGAAAATGCTAAGAAAGATATACGATGAATATACAAGGTGAGACACAAGGTTTACGAATGACACCGATGTTTTAAAGAGAAACAAGAATCCATCGAAGACAATAAACGCGTTGGACAACCTTTGCTGAGGTCAGACACTGGTGCTTTCTGTTTGAAAATGCACCAGCACATCGATATCAACTGGTAAAACCATTTCTTGTCGAAACTCGCACTAATGTGCTTCCACATCTTCCCTATCAACTGCTCATAGCCCCGTGTGATTTTTGCCTGGTCCCTAGAATAAAATACATTTACAATAACGCTGTTTTATGTCATCAAATGCGGTGAAGAAAACATCGCAGGAGGCATTTGAGAATTGTGAAACGTGGTTTCCAGCGATGCTTTCAGAATTTATACGAACGCTGGCAGAAGTGTATCGTTGATGGTAGATATGCTTCGGTGCTGTGAACTATTCAGAGAAATGTTTTTTACAACCTTTTCCCTAATTTTTGAATCATTCTTAGTATTTAGAAGAGTCTCATGCAGTGAAGTTCATCGCTACTGAGACAGGATACAAACATCGTGTTTTGTCATTTAGAAATCATATTTCCTTCAAAACACCTGCTCATATCTTACTCGTTCTTTTCATACAACAGAAAATACGTACCACTTGCCAACTTTTTCTACTGCCTACCCTTTTTCTTTTGCTATCTGTAACACAGGCCACACATTGACATAAAACATGGAACATACTGCTTGATTTCAAAGAAAAAATATATTTTTTTAAATGTTTGAAACAGCTTTCTTCTTTTTGTCAAACTATAAATTTCTTCAATGTCGCAATTCAATTTTCTTGTCATGTCGCCTCAGTGTGTGACCTGCTTAAGAAAATATTTTACCCCTACACCACATTCTCAAATTCACAGATGCCGTTAAACAGTAACTACATTGCACCCATCCCTCCAACATACTTTTTTGAGAAATGTAACAGCTGAAAAATAAGAAGCACAGAATGGGCTAAAAGAAATACCGGGTAAAACGCCATATGTAAAAAGAAATGTCGGAATTAGTTTATCCATTGATTAATCACTATTTACAGCTGAATCCACGAGATGCCATATAAAAAAAATACGAAAACATAGGCACTTTTGAATAATAATTAAAACTGGGAAATATCTTTTGAAGTGCTTGATGCTTTTACCTCTATTATTAAAGGGACTGGAGTATATATTTCAATGATATATATTACGATTGCTTGTGGAATAGTACATGAAGTTCTGCTTTTCTTTGAGAAAGAATGTTCAGCAATCGATTTCGAGATATAATGGAAAATCTAACGTTTGACTTGATGTTAACGAGAACTCAGCCTTCAGAAGCTCATAAGATCGCTATTTTTTCAGATATTTATAATAAATTTATAGAGAAGCGTTCTGTTTGCTATGATCTAAGAGAATGTCTTGTTGCGGTTAGCAGTTAGTTCTATCCAAATTCAGATTTAAGTTTTACAGTATACTCTAAATAAACCAAAAAAAAATCGGTATCAAGTTGTGGATGCTAATTGATAAAAGCTTAAAGTTTAAATGCACAGATTTTCCAAATTTTGAAAAAAAGATAAATGACTAAGGAAAAATGAAAGCCGTGTTGAAAATATAGTAATCCATCTTCCGAAACCTCATATAAATGTTGGTAGAAATGAGACAGCCGACAACTACCCGTAAAGCATGGTGACGTCACTGCAACATCGTTGTGAAGTCACATTGTGACTTTGTGACCATCGATTGTCGATGTGACGTCACGTGACGTCGATGTGAAGTCACAGTGACTAAAATGTGAAGTTGTTATGGCCGTTTTGGAGCTCTTTTGTGACGTTCCACAAAGTGGTCAGAATGTGACAGATTTGTGAAAAATGTGTCATTTGTGACTAATTTGACATTAACATTGTGACGAAACTGTGACAAAAGCGACGATATATAAATTGCCAGAAACATGTTTTCTAAAGTAAATATCATGTTTTGAAGGATATTTATAAATTTCTAAAGATTTTTAAGAAAGTCACATCTCAGTCACAATGTGACGTCACTGAGTGGTGGCATTTTGGTCACAGATGTGATGTGACCAAAGTGACTCACAGTGACGTCACTATGACGTCACTGTGACCATGCATGCTATTAGGGAATGAGACAGCCGACAACTAGTTTTCATCTATATCATTAAATTAAACACTTAAAATGGAAAAAAAAATTAAGACACAGTAAGAAGAGATCAATGCGAAACTCTCCTGAAATAATTAATAATCAAACCAAGCTGCATGAAAGTGTTTCACTAAAGAATGGGGAATCTATTCTTGCAGTTTTTCACGGTAAAAATGAAAATGTGCTGCTATTCATCAAACTGCATCGAAATGTACATGTTAAATTACAAAATAAAGTGAAACTTTCAGAAACGGTAGTGTTCTCTAATAAAACCAAATCGGAATCAATGTCGTTGACGAGATGAAATGTAAATATTCTTTTCGGGCTGATACACGTAAGATGGCATGTATTTTTATAATGCTCATGATTTAACAGGAAATATATATCGACGTTATCTTTCAAAAATTGAGTAGGAAAAATATTTCAAGGGATAGCTTCCTATTTTAGATGTCAGAAAAATTAAAAGAGCTTCATTCGAAAAAAAAAATATTAGCTAAGGAATGCTTCAAAAAATTTCTAAAACTTGCATTAGACTCTGAAAAAACGATGTTAAGTGCTATATTATACTGTGTAACAAGAAAAAAAAAACCAGTTATGTATGCAAATATATATATATTCTTATCACATGCTTGTACAGTTCACTTAAAAATGCTGTTGTGGAAGAATTGTGAATAATAATAAAATGTGTTTTATTAAAGGCACGTAGAAATTCTTTTTTATATAAATAAACTGTTTTTTTAAGTACTCAAAAGAACTAAGTAAAAGTAATAAATAGCATCATAACATAATATACAAGATTTACAATTGAATATATGCATTTCATTGAGTAAACAGTCAATTACATTTTAACCTGAAATTATCCTTATTTTTGGTGTTGTTAAGCAATCTAAAATAAATAAACAAAAAAATTAAATATATTTTAGTGTTTCTTAAAAATATTGTTTACTTCTATAAACAGAGCAGTAACCCGATTTCCATTTTCCCGGTATAAGTGTCGCTTTGCATTGTCGCAATCATTTACGATCGTTATAAGCATTTTTATCATAGCTGTAACCTTTTCTCTATTTGAATAATTATAAGCTATAAATTTAAAGTGCAACGAATGTTTTGAAAAATATTTTCCGGTATTTTATTTTTTTCCTCAATATTTAATAAGATTTCATGCATACATAAATAATAATGATCATACATTTATATTCAGTTGTAAATATTTTTTTTCTATTTCTGTTTTAATACGAAGTTCCATTTATCTTTTGTTAAGGTAAAGGCATCAAATAGACTGTATAAAAATAAATAAATCTTAACAAGCAGCAGATGATAATATAAATCTTGACTACTGTATTTTGCGTGACAGTTATCTAAAAAATAAAATATCTTCGTACAAAGACTGAGCTGTATTTTTCTTTCATTTCCCCTTTTCAGTCTTCTTTGAAGATAGAGCAAAAACATCTGTACTCACTGACGTTTTTTCCGACTGATCTTAAGTAATTTATTCCGCTCGTATTGTATAAAATTTGGTTCATACGATGTTTTGCAAACAAATACATTTGTTGAACTGTTTCAAGATCTTGCAATAAAACAACATAATATTTTGTGTTCTATTGCAATCAGTAATTTTGAGTAAAATTGAGTGTATTCGCTAAGGAACTTATCGTATTTGTTGCCAAGTCCCTTTAAAAGAAATTAAATGTTATTTGATTATTTTAATTCCTTTACAGATTTGATAGATGCAATTTATTATCACATTTCAGTAATAATTATGATTTTTTTTTTAAATTTTAATATTTCAAGAACGTACGATTTGGTGACTTTTTTGACATGAAAGTATATGAATAGAAGTATAAAAGCATAGCAAAATAAAATTAGTCGTTGCGGGCTTACTTACTATTGTTATACTTACCCATCATATGCATAATCTAAAATATGAAAATAAAACGTGTAAATTATTTATGAAATTCATTGCAATTTTAAAATAAAATTTTAACGCATATTGAAAAATTTTAAATACATATTAATGCTCTATTAGGGAACTGTGTGTATTATTTGATTAACCAATCAACTCAATTCTACGAATTATATAAGTCGCCAAACTACTTGTAAATTATGCAAATTACCATAAGTTTTATTTTAAGTAACGAAAAAACAAATAAATTAGTAAACAAAATAATAAAAACCCAAATAAAACATCAAATTTAAAAGCACTTGATGGCATAACAACACATGCGACGTGTTTAATGTAAAGTGAAAGTGACAATTACAGTAAGTCATGATTGGCATTTAATCTTTTATTTTGGCGATAGTTGTTTGGACGACAGGATAACCAAGTAGTAAGAGATACATCCTTATAAGTCAAAAACGGATCAACCTATTAACTAGCAGTTTATTGCGTCAGATGCAGTGTCTCATTTCCAGTTAAAATACATATTCTAATTGAAATTTGAATGAAATACAGAGTCATGAAAAATCGCAGAATGGAAAAAATAGAATTACAAATATCTCGACAACTAATGATCAGACCGATATATTCTTTATGCAGAATTATTCTTTATTTTTTTCATTTTCTTTTAAAACCACTTTGTAAAATAAATAAAATTAATTGGTAAATTTTAAATACTTTTCCTCAGAACGAATATTTCGATCGTCCAAAAAAAATGTTACGGATAACAATGTTACTAACATTCAATAAGCTTCTTCCCATTATTACACTAAGTACTTATGAATTCTCAAATTTCTATTTTAATTTGTCCGAGGGATACAGCGTTTACAGACCGGCAGGCATACATACACACAAACTAACGGACGGCATTCATTTTTTCCGTTTTTTTGGAATCTACAATGTCTGGAACGGGTAAACCCGTCCAAAAAAAAAATTCGATTTGCAAGACTTGCAAGACTTCCCAATACTATGTATGATGGGTATGTAAAAGCTGTACCATTATAATGCTAAAACAAGTTGGAAATTGCACGTGAAGCGTAGCAAAATGAGGTACTTTCGTACGATAACGAAGTTTTAAAATATTCAGATCTTGCTGATATAGTAGAGCGTACTTTGGATACAGTATAGTGGTCGAAATCTTTGTGTTCCTGTAAATATGCAGGGAGTAATTTTTATTATACTTCATTAACGTATATGTTATTCATAAAATGTGAAGTAGTTTAATATAATTAAAACACCCCCCCCAAACAATGTTTCCCCGTATAACATTATTTAGTGGAATACATTTGTGTGGCCCTGCAATTTAATAATAAATATTCTTTGCATCACAGATTGTACAAAATGTATTTTTAGTACATATTTCATAGATTCATGTCAGTTATGTTATATTCAGATGAGTGTAACACCATTAAAATGCATTTGAAACATTTTTCCCCATTGACCGTAATGTAACGGAATACTTTCGATTGTCCTTGTAATTGATCTATCCATCCGATTTTCATAACATTTGAAATGACTTGACAAAATTATGTTATAAATATACGTTTTAAATTTTAAACGATTAAAATGCGTTTGAAACTTTTTTTCCCATTGACCGTAATGTAACGGAATCCTTTTGATTGTCCCTGTAATTGATCTATCCATCCGATTTTCATAAAATTTGAAATGACTCGACAAAATTATGTAATAATTATGTATTTGAAATTTCAAACGATTCGGTTGGGTAGTTTTTGCGTTGTTATATGCGGACGGACAGACGGACAGACGGACAGAGAGACAGACGAACAGCCGGACGGAGTGAGCGACAACAATAGGTGCTACGTATTTACATAATTACGAACGCACCTAAAAACACATGCTATTATAATAAAAATTTTATCATGATTATTATTTTCACCAAAGTTCTATATATCTGAAAAAGAATACATAATCAGGGAATTTTAATATTTACGAATTTAGTGGAAAAGAGTAAAATTATTCAATGATAACATTGCAGGAAGTCCAACATTAATTTCGAAATATATTCGTAAGTACTATAAAAGATCACTTGCTTCTAACAAATGAAAAAAGCTATTATGGTTATTTTGTTAATTATAAAATAACTATATCTGATTAATTAAAAGTTACCTCTTGGAATCTTCAAATCAAAACCTGATTACTGGATACCGGATGCAGAGTAAATAGTTGTATGAAACATGAAATAGCTAAGGAAATTTTGAATGACTACTTTCATCGCAATCTATTAAATCAAACATAAATACAAAATTTAGAATTTTCATGGTGTAATGTTATATTTGGTATAGAAAGTACATGAGAAAATTTGGCGAATGTAAGTTTTCACTACATAATATTATTCAACACATAAATACCTACATGTCAACACACACGTGCATCATGTTGGGCAATTCTACGCAAAGTATTGCGAATCTGTAGCTCAAAGCTGAACCAACAAAAAGAAAATCATATATTTATTTCTAGCTCACAGGCTATCATAGCCTGAGAACTTATGTGCCCGTCCGTTCTGTATGTATGTTCGTATGTTCTTATGTTCGTGCGTAACGCGATAACTTATGATAAAAATATCGGATCCACTTGAAATTTTGTATATAGGTATATCCTGATAAGGCGCTTCCCTGATTAGTTTTTGGAGTTCATTCGATATGTATAAGAGGGGGAACGGGGGGCTCATGCCCCTCCCCTTAATGGATATAAATGGGTTTTTCATGCAGAATTAACAGTTTTTGTCCAAAATTTAGATATAGGATCATTCTCATGAGGCGATTAAGTGACTGTTATTATGTGTTCATTGAATAAGTATAAACAGGGGGAACGGGGGGCTCATGCCCCCCCTTAATTGATATAAACGGGATTTTCATGCAGAATTAACGATTTTCGTTCAAAATTTAGATATAGGATCATTCGGATGAGGCAATACCGTGGCTGTTATTAGGTGTTCATTGAATAAGTATAAACAGGGGGAACGGGGGGCTCATGCCCCTCCCTTTAATTGATATAAACGGGATTTTCATGCAGAATTAACAGTTTTCGTTCAAAATTTAGATATAGGATCATTCGGATGAGGCGATACCGTGGCTGTTATTAGGTGTTCATTGAATAAGTATAAACAGGGGGAACGGTGGTTCTAATACCCCACCCCTTAACTTGCATAAATGGATTTTTCAGTCAGAATTGTCAGATTTCGTTCAAATCTCTGAATAGTTTTGGAAGTTTAATGGTTAAGTATAAAAGAGGAGAATAACTCCTCTTAAATTATATAAATGCTAAATGGGTTTTTATTAAGAATTATCCGATTTGCTCTGAATTTTGGATATAGATTTTTTAATGTGATAAAGCATGTACTTGATAGTTTAGGAAGTTCAATGATTAAGTATAAAAAAGGAGAAAGGGAAGAGCTGTTTCCCTTTTTTAATTTTTTTTTCGAACGGAATTAGCGAAAATACAAGGCTGTAATGTACAATTAGTATGCTTAGCCTGTGAGCTCAATGCCATCAGTTTAACTGGGCAATATTCTTTTTATTGTTTCTTAAATTCCCTGTCGAACGTATTTTACATTTACGTTATTTTATGTACATTTTTAAATATTTCAGAGAAAATTACGACAAAATGGAAATTTTGCCATTGACGCATCTATTATAATCTCCAACAGAAATAAAAGCATTTTTTTAGATATACAAAGGTGCCTATTCATTATCTTTAAAATATACAATTATATTATTATGTCTTACTATGTAACTACTTATGAAAAATACTGTGATATAAAATGTAAACTTTTATTTAAAGAAAATTTCTTTTTGTTCTTGACAATTATCTAAGTTTGAAGTACACGCTTATTCTTTTATAACTTTAAATTTAATTTGCATTGCTTTCATACACTCAAGATTACTACTATGCATAAAATATATATCCGTTATTTTTCAATAATCTTAAACTATCTACAAATCAGTTAAAACAATTGCATTTAAACTCAAATGCAACATATCTACATCTAAAGGCAAAATATATCATTTGTGGACTGGACAAAAACTCAGAAGACCCTAATATATGCCTCATAGTATTATGTATTTTAACTTTCTTCTGTATTTACAAGAAGTACTGGAATCGTGAAAATTTTCGAAATCCGGTATTCAACTCCGGTATACGTTTTAGGGGTCTACAAAAACATGTTTTTAAAAAATGTGTGTCAGTGAGTCTATCAGTCTTTCAGTCAGTCTGTGTGTGACAAACATTTTGTAGGCTCTTTATCTCAAGAACTAATGCACGTAATATTGCAAAATTTTAGATTCGTTATAGGGTGATATAAACTAGGTCTAACTAATTTTTGGTGTATATAATACAACAGATTGTGCTGCTATGCTGCGTTATTCACAATATCCTCAATAGCAATATCTAATGAATTATTGCAAGGATTTTCTAAAGACTTTAGATTAATTTGTACTTTATATAACGTGATGATGATTACGTTTTGGTGCAAATCGTCAAAAGGTGGTGAGCTCCTATAAACCCAAAATGAGAATTCACACTCACACCGAAAAACGAGCCCCTCCTCTCTCAGCGTCAGTCATTTTAAATGTCCAATGAGGATTAACTTCGAGGCTACGTGTAAAAAATTCTCACCTCTCATTTTTTGAATTTAAATTAATGTTTTTAAAGCACTCATATATTCCCGCAGGCAATTTTCTAACGATCTGCCGTTTCACGAACTTATACACTTTGTTGTTTACGAACGTGTACAATCTCCACAGGAAATGACATATACAACATTTGTATACATTTGTATACCTCAGGTCTGAAGATGTTATATTAATATTCCCATGAGTGTGCAACAAAACTTCTCAGATAGGTATGGAATGGGTAGTGCTACGTGCTATTCATAAAGGAATCTGGCTATCGTTTACAATCTGACAATATGCAGTTTACAAATTGTAGAGAAAGTGGTACAGAATTTTCCTGAATTATATCCTTTACTGAAATTCATTAATTTCCGATAAATTGCATTTCTCTTTATTCGTATGATATGCACGTAACAGACATATTTTCATTACAGACAAATAAACATATTATAATCCTATGCTGTTTATTTTCCAAATGCCTTACAGCACATATAAACCAAGCAGCACACAATGAGCACAGTATCCGTTTAATTGTTTTAAGTGTATAAATAGTTGTGCACTCATTGTATTTCAATGCCGTATATTAATACGATATATATCAGACTTTGTTACAGTATGCGTGCATAAAGCAATTTATTAAACATTTTTTTTTAAATTATTGTATTACGTATAACATATTTTTACATACAAATACTGAACAAATCTAAAAATATCTTAGTATATGTATTTAAAAAAACAATGAATTTTATATTAGTGACATTTAATGTTTTACTTTAAAAAAAGGAAGAACTATTTTACTTTGAAAAACTATTAAACTAACTTTTTAAAATGAAGTTCTAAACACGTCTCTAAAAACTTATGTCAAGTTAAATGCATTGTAGCACATTACTAAATAAATAAAGTATGAATCTGCTACTTATTTTGGATTCACTCAAATATTTCAGGAGAAAAATCTTTAAATCCACGCAATAAATTCCAGAAAGACGTATATGTTGTGTTTGGAGAAATAAGAGAGATGAGAAACACTTGTTTATTTTGTTTCAAACTCAGAAGTAGGCCAAGTGAATCGCATAAATGATTATGTACATTGCGAAGAATGAGGGCCGGCAAAAGACCCGATAGCTACCATCATTACTTCTTTTAAAATAATAAAAGAAATCTTAAATCAAGATGACAACAGTTTCAAAGTTAAATTATGAAAAAAATATAAATTGAAAAAAGAAATAAAGTTACCTGTGAAGTCCTTGGCTGCTGACGAATAATACCAGACAGACACATGCACAGGAAATTAAAATGCAAACAGATTGCAAGTAAAAATACTTTTATTTTTCATGAAAAACTTGTTTACCTTTTTTTTTATGAATATTGAATATTTCTTCACTAGTATATATATTCTTGCTCTCGTACACATTAATCAAATTATCATATATTTTGAAGCAATAATTTTCCCAAACGATGTTAATCATAAAATTGATATATTGGAACAACAAATTCTTCTTTATAACACATTTTTATGTATCTTCACAGGATGAACTAAAACATCACATAGGTACATGTAATTTTCAAATATATATATTTATATTAGCAGATAATTTTTCCAGACAGAGTTGTACCTATATTCTCTTCTGGAACGCCCCGTGATATTCAAAAACTTATATATAATATATATATTTCTTGGGCCAAAATATCGATACAATGAAAACAGATTATGGAATAAAGACTTTACGTAATAAATACCTCCACTACATGAAAGAGACTCCACTCCTGAGCCTGCTTTTCAGAGGACGGAGAACTCATTAAACGTTATAGAAGAATTGAGAATATACATTGGTTAGGGAGCATATTTTGACGAGAAGATGATGAGTAAAAATATTTAGAAGAAACATGACGACACTCTACTTTCGCTATGAAGTTAGAAAGAGAGCAACAAACAGAAGAATTATGATGTCACCTTATTTAAATTGCGTAACCAAAACAAAAAGAAACAAAACACAATACTTTTCTGGATACTTTTGAATGCAGCCTTGCTCATCGCAGCCTTAAAAAGTCAACCGAGTAATCCTGGCATGGACATTTGCATAATAAAACTTGCTCCATCCAACGGTCACGGGGGGCGCACACATGCCCCGGAATTCCGCTAAATTTTGATCAGCCAGCAGCACCCATCACTGCAGGAGTCTATCAGCACGACTGCTCTCTCGGCGGAGAGTCCGGAGGGAAAAGAATTAGGGTTACTGTAAATAAGGCATACGCCAAGTTGGCGACGCACAAAAGAGGGGAGTGAGGAAAAAAAAAGCCAAGTTACGATACAAAGTATGGAGAAATATGAATTTAATACGGGAAGAATTGATAATCCCCTAAAGAAGGAAGGCCAAAGCAGGTGGCCAGGCACTCAACGCCTTAAAATACGTCACCTGCGGAAATTAAACTGATAGGCTAAGGGGAGTGTCCGAATAAACGGAAGTTCCACCCATAGAACAAGCTAGAATGTTCTCGAAGGATTTCTAAACCGGAAGGAAAGACATCGAACAGGATTTTACCGGCTTGGAACATTCGAAAGCAAAGTACGAAAGAAAAGATTACAGGCGACGATATGAAAAGAAACGAAATCGAAATAAAATTTAAATTAAGAACATTAATAAAAAGGAGGTGATAGGAAATAAAATGGCTAATAAAATTGAATTAAACTAAACATATGGGGGGGGGTTATCGAGTAACCACTACATATTTACCCGGGGTTCCCCAAAAGAAAATATTGGTGAGATGACAAAAATGAACAATTTTTTCATCGAGACAATATTTTCTAACACATGTACAAATATATAAAATAATTACACAAAATAAATGTATCAGAAATAGTTATATGAATATAAATAATTGTTTTACATGATGTTTAAATAATAAAAAAAGAATAATTATTGTTATGATAGTAAACCTTATGTAAATATACCAACTATAGTAAATGTTAAAATGGAAGGTATACATAATTTCTTCCAGAAGTATGTATCATATATCAAAAAAAATTTAAAGTCTATGTCTATGTGCAAAACAACAGTCCTTAACTTTGACGAGTCTCTTGTTAGGCTGTGCAAAATGCACTACAATAGTAGAATGCTTTAGCATATGTCAAAATATTTGATTATACAATAATATGTATATTTATATTCTTAGTTGTCAACAAAATGAAACATACTATAACTGTATATGAATCATACTATGACTATATATAAAATATATGGTTTCAAATAACACATGATAAATTGAATGAATTTGTAAGTTGACAATTGAACAATAAAAAAAAAATATATATATATGGTGCAGAGAGATTAGTTAGGCTCTCATAAAAAAATTTACTTATATCACCACATAGCCTTTTAAGCTTTCCATAAATCTTAAATGAATAACCTTAGCATTATTCAATAACACATTCTCACAGAAAATAAAATAATAAGTTGCAAAAAGAATGGCATATGTTAAATTGGTAGCAAAAGTATGATGTTATATTTCAACAAAAAACATCTTCAAAATGAATATAACAATTTTCACAGAGAGAATCTTTACACTCTCATAAAGGAATATTCTTGAACACTTTCAAAATAAATTGACAATAATTGCATAAATACTCTTAATATTATACATCATTCAAAATAAACATAAAAGCTAAGATATTTAATATTCTGAAAAAAAGGAAGAAACTTATATGAATATGTCAATCTTATATATGACTTGATAATGTCAACTTACAAACAAAAAAAATCAATTATGTCAAAATTTTATATAAAAGATATCTTGAACATATTTAATTGTAATTCTCAAACATTTTTTTAAAAAAAATTAAGTAAGTGATCACTTTTGTATTTGTCATATATCAAGTATTTGCTTTATATAACTATACAGTCGACTGCACAATGTTTCGAGCACCGGACCCTCGGCGATTCCGAACCAGACGCGGCTCGCCTCAAAGAGTGGAGTGGCCCCGTTGCGGAACGAAACCTTTGCACGAGGGGGGGGTGGTGGTCGAGAGTATGGTTTCAAAAGACGCTTGGCTCCCAAGGGGTTGTGTAAAAAAGGCGTACAAACACTGTGTTTCAAAAAAAGGTCTGCCTGACTAGGTGTTGTGTAAAAAAAGGCGTACTGTCAACAGACGCCTGGCTCCCAATGTGTTTGTTTAAAAAAGACGCCTGAGTTGGAGACTCCCAAGGCGTACTGTCAACAGACGCCTGGCTCGCAATGTGTTTGTTTAACCCTTTCAAGGGCAAGGTATTTCTGCTCCGAAAATGTTCAAATAATTGATTCACACCACAATTTAAGAACAGATTTATTTGAAAATAATCAAGAGCTGTTTTTCACGAATATTATAAAATCCAAATTGTACTAAAATTATACTGGTGCCAGTTCGAAATTGGAACAGTAATATTATGTGTTTGCACACTGCAAACACCGCCCCTGAAAGGGTTAAAAAAGACGCCTGAGTTGGAGACTCTCAAGGTGTTGGTTTAAACCAGACGCCTGGCTCCCAAGGTGTTG
>CAXHSM010001563.1:0-42000 GCA_964019185.1 Maratus speculifer
TTTTGTAGGCATAGACATGCTTTAATTTAAAGTGGTACTTAAAATATTTAAATTAAAAATAAAAATGAGATACATTCAAATTTAATGAAGTGTCTAAATTTAATCATACATTTAAAATAAAATTCTTAAACACACAATTTCTTTTTTAATTATGAAAATCAGTGTTGAATTCAGACTTTTTTCTCCGGGGGGGGGGGGAGGATTATAGATTTCTGGTGGGGGGATGCACATTTTGAATATTGAAAACCCAAAATCTTAAATTTTCCCCGGGCCAGCCCCTGGATTCAATACTGATGAAAATTGAAAAATACAGATTGCAGATAAGTTACATTGAATTCTCCTTGAAAAACAACTAATAAAAAGAAATCTTCCGATTAAAATTGAGTAACAATAGCAATAAATGATTACATACTGTTTCAAATTAATGCAAAATATTGTCAAATTTTATGAAATAATTGAGTAGTAATATTAACTAAATTAAACATTTTTCATTCTTTTTTAAATTTCCTAAATTGTAACAAACTAATATGTAAAAAACGACGTTTTCACTGAGTTGCATTATAGTATACCTATGCATATGTACTCCTCATATAAATGAATAAATTGTGATACTATATTAATAATTACAATTTTTTAAAATCAATATTTAATAAATATTTGGTGGATTCAAAGTCTAATTCTGGGGTTGGGGACAGCCAGGGGAATGATATTTTACATACATTTATCTATATATATATAGTTTAGAATTATTTTTTAAGTAAAGGATATGTGTAGTAGATGGCAAAAAAGTACAGCTTTTAGTAAAAATAAACTTTATTGGTAAAATAGTTCAAAAAAAATTATAGAATCAAGTGGGACTTTGTTTTTTCCTATTCAATGAGAATGATCCATACAATTGTTTCAAGCAATGCATTTGTCAAATTGGCCACATATGACACTTTTTTCTGCAAAGATTCCATTATCAGCCTATTAGAAATAAAATTCTTGGTAACTGGTTTTACGGATAACTGGTTTCCGGATAAATGGTTCCATACTGTATATATTATGCTTTCAGTCATAGTGTCAGTTTGGAAACTGATTCCAGACAAACAATTGCTATGTTGTATTTTCAGTTTTGTTTGTATATTATAGCTATATCTTAAAATTAAGTGTTTTAATATTTTTGAAATTTGTTGCAAGAGTATAAAATAGAGCCCCTTTTCATACATAATGAATAAAAATTCGAAGCCTGTGCGATGACAGGCATACAAATAAACTATTTTCAATCAAAGAAAAAAAAAAAAAGGGAAAGAAAACAAAATATACGTTCTCTGGGAGACTAAGTGAAGCACAAGAAATTTGACAGTGTGATATATATCAATGCTATTTGAATTTTGCTATATATATTCACTTTTAAATATTTTTGCATAGATTTATTTTGATTTATGTAGTAAGATTATTTACTTTTATTCTAGCCATGTGCAAATTTTGCTCACAGCATTCTTTCTTGCCTTTTATTTTTCACATATTGGTATTTATGTAAAAGAATGTAAGTGTTATGTATTTTATACGAAATAAGTGAATGGCCATGGTTCTCGCTATCACTCGCCATTGTGCCAAATTGCGACTAAATTCTTCATTTGGCGAGTAAACAAGCACTTAGATTTGCCAAATTCGTAGTACTCAATTTTTGCTTTTTCTTTCTTTTCTTTTTCATTTTTCATACACATGCATATACAAATATTTTTAATATATTTGTATCGATTACTTGAAATTAGATTAATAACAATCATTGTCGCAGTTATAACAAAATTAGGATATTTTAGAACTTATTGAAAAAAGGGAATACATTAAAGATAATTTTTTTTTACCGCTATACGGTGAATCTATTTTGCTAATACGTTTTTCATTTGGCGAATGTTTTTTATTTCTAATTAGCCGAATTATTAACGTTGGTTTGACCAATGTTAATAATTCGGCTAATTGTTGGTCAAATGTCAGCGAGAACACTGTGAATGGCTATATTTAAAATAAATGAAATCAGAATGGGCTGGTTATCAGAATATTTGGCAATTTATCATCTGTGTCTGACTACCATAAAACTACTAAAGATTGTTAAAAAATTATTAAATTTTGCATTTTCTTTTACTCAAAAATTGAAACTTTCCTTATTTCCTTTTATACATTTTTTTTAAACTTTTGCAGTCGTAATGATATTTTACTCTGAATTTTAATTAGGTTTATTTATTTTTTATTTTATTTATTATTATTATTATTTTCAGGTGCTGTCAAGGAAACAAAGTACATATCAGGGGAGCATATTGAAGAAGTATTAAAGACATAATTATGCCATGTAAAAGAATGCAAATGTTATGTAAAAAAAAATCCGAAAATGTAAATTAAAGTTTATCAATAATAAATGTATTTATTGTTGTTATTTTATTTTGATGTTTTCCCCCTTAACATTGGTTCCAAATGCACATTTTTTAGAAATTGAATTTTTTAAAACTTTAAATTGATGCATTTTATAGCAATGAGTAATGTATTTGGATTATTATTTAGAAATATTACATCCATATTGGAATAAAAGATGTAAATAGATTTAGTTGCAGTTTTGTTATGAATTTTGAAAAAAAAAGAAAAGAACATTATTGGCATATTAAAAAAGGATTTTACTATATGTTTCATGTGCTTAATATCAAACTTTTCATACATTTACTATAAAAATTAAAGAATTCAATGGAATTGCATACATAGAAAAACTAAATTGAATAAATATATAACTTAATTGAAACAAAAACTTATTGCAATCTAAAATACAACTATGAAGAACAAAACAAGTTGACAGGTAAGAAGTGTTAAATATCATGAAATCTGATAGAGTAAGTATTATCAAATTCTTATGATCCTGTGTTTTTATAATTGAAGCTATTAAAATATAAAGAGAAGGGAAAATGTTCTTAAATCTATCTAAAAATACAAGTATGTTTAACGAACTTTAATAATTGATTGTGTAATTGCTTTTGTATGTAAGAAATGATATCATGATTTTTTTTTCCTATCATTTATATTAAAAATTCCAAAATTTATGCTATCTTAGTGGCAATTGATCATCATAAGTTTCTTAAAGTGTTAAGTTAAAGATTTTGATTTAAGGTAAATGATATAAATAATTGATTGACAGAAAATTTTAGTAGCAAATATTCAGCAAAATGGTTACTTGCATATATTTTTTTTAATGTATTTCTCAGAATTTCAATTTATAGAAGTGTAAATAAGTTGAAAAAAAAAAAAAAAAAAAAAAAAAAAAGAGAGAGAATATTTGTTTTTGTGAATGAAGTATTTTTTTCTGAGTTTTCATTTTTTTAGGCATATTGTAAAAAATTACTTTTACCTTTTTTTTTTATCTCTTTCATTTTTATAATATGTCTAATCAAAAAAAGAGAGAATTAATAAAATTATGGAAAATAAGTAAAAAAAAAAATCCAATAATTAATTTTAGAATTTTGTTAATATTTGATTTAGTGCATACTCAATTTTTTCTTTTTAAGTAAAAACTTCTTGCATATTCACAATTTCATTTTTGAAATGAATACAAAAATTTTCACATTGTACATTGTGTATTTACATAGAAAAAAACAATGATGAAATTTGAAATGTGTATGATATTAACCGAAAAATATAAAGTAAATTCAATATGTTATATCAGATAATCAACAAAGAATCCTACCCAGTTATATCTCATTCATTATGTACTACTTATTAGTTTTTATTAAAGGAGAGAACAGAAATAATATATTTCACTTGAAATAGATTAGTATTTTTCTAGAGTTCATTTTTAATGCTTATTTTAAAATTAATATTTTTATTGTAATTTATTCATAAAGAATTATTATATGTTTGTGAAAAACAACAGCAAACAATTATATAACAAGAAATCTAATAAAAAATGTTTTAATAATAAAAAAAAGAACGATTTATAATTAAATAGTGGGGAAGCGCTGTTGCCCCATCTGTTCTTTCCAAAAGGGGCTCTGATTTTAATTAATTTTATCTTGCACAGTGGTGTTCTATTTACACATTGGTTATCTAAACATTTCTATTAAAAAATAGCCATTATCTGGGTAATTGTCCAGGATACCAGTATATTTTAATTAATATGTTGCATTATAACCTCCTTCCTGTATGAGATAAAATAAATAAAAATCAGAAAATCATGTAGAAATGAAACGTGGAGCAATTTGCATCTTCCTCTTTTTTTTTTTTTTCTTATTATTTTATTATTATATTCTTTTCTTAATGGTTATATTTGCTGTTGTTTTTACCAAACATAACTCCTAATGAATAAATCACAATCAAAATATTAATTTAAAAATAAGCATTCAAAATGAATGTTAGAAAATTACTAATCTCCTTCAATTTTATGCCGGACAAGCAGAGGGTGCATAATTCTATTCATTTTACCTAGTCATATGAGAGTCCTACCGCATCCTATAAACGTCGAAAAATGACGTCCGGAGGACGGGAGTAGGTGTCGCTTTTTGCTCTCCTCCGGACGTCCGCCGGATAACTATCGGATATTATAGGACGTCCGCCGGACGAGGGTATATACTGAATAAGACGCTTATCGTATGTCCGCAGGACGAGTTTGTGCCGTATGGGTGGTTTCAAACAATATACCTAGAATGACGAGAAAGTTCAAATTTGCCCATATTAACTTGCCCTTCTTATTGCATTCGTATTTTACCATTTCATTGTCGGAAGCACCCTGTAAATATCATTCTGAGTAATTTGGAATGTAAAGTTTTTCCCCTTTACAGCCTCTCGTTCCCAATGTTACTATCGACAATAATGAAAAAAAGACACTCTATACAATCCAGATTTAAACCAGATAATGACCAAATGTTAGGCCTGCATACTACTAAATTTGGACCATGTTGTTGGCCTATGCACTTTTTTTTTATAATGTTTTAAATATGTCTGCAATAAATAAAGAATGGAGAACAAAATGGAGTAACAGAAACTCAGTATAGAAAATTTATTCTACAATTATGTGAAGAGCTGTGTGCTCCACATACAGCATTCCTATGCAGTACAAGATTTAATGCAACACCAATAAATTACATAAAAGGCAGCAGTGAAATTAAAAGATCTGAATGCAAAGTCAAAATAAGCTGCAAAGGGAATTATACTGGGAATTATACTTGCGTTGAATGTAAAAGATCAGTTTGGGACAAATACAAATTTAGAAAAGCTCACTGTAGTGATTGGTTTTAAAAATGTATAAAGTGTGAAGTTAAAAATAATAAAGGCCAGTAGTAAGTTTCTTTTCTTTTTTTCTTTAATTTTTCACTCTTATGTTTTATTACTTAGTATTTACCCCATTCAAGTACTGTAGAAACATTGAATTGATAAGCCATCATAACCAAATTGGCCCTTTCTGTCTTTCTAAGTAGATGGCAACTTGTCTTAGACTTGCAACTTTCTAGTTCCAACAAGTTAAACGTTATCAATTTAAGATTATAGTTCTGATAAACGCGATGATGTTAAAATATGAAATAAATGTAATATTTTAAGGTACCTCCTATAGTGCCATTTATTGTTTATTAACTTAACCTTTGCTTTTAATATTTTGATCATTTTAAAAATTATCTAAATTTTTATTATTTATTTTAACATTTTATTATGTTTTAATCATTTATTATTGTTCCGATTGCATTATTAATTACATTCAAATGACTGTTTATAAAAGGTAAACAAAGCAATGACCAAAAATCCAGAAAATTCTAAAATCCTCACAACATGTTTCCAGTCTGTGTGGATTTGAGGGAGACTACTGTATAAATATCTAGGGTGCTCTTTCTGTTGTGATGATACACACCAGTGTTTTAATTGTGAAAAAAATCAGGATATGTACATTCTAGGCATAGGATATATGCTAATGTCAAGAACATTCATGCATACAGCATATGCCAATAATTCATTTAGAAACAGAGGGTATATGGGGGCTTATCAAAAGAATCTAGAGATCATACAACGTATACCTCCGTATACTCTCCACTGCAACCCTGACAAAAAAAAAGAAAATATAAATTGTAAAAAGAAATTATAAGATGTAAAGCAAGATGTTCTGCATTTATTGAAAAAATCGTAACAATAATAAATATGAATATATCTAAACATATGTCATATATTCACAAAATTAAAATGCATCATGATAGATTTGTACCAAGGGGTGTAGTGGAGGGTATACACAAGTACATGCCGTATACCTTCTGGATTTTTTTAAGGTGCTCTGCATACTTTTTATTTCTGAAATAAAGCTATAGCATATAAGGCGTGACAATCATGAGTTTAGTTTATACACTCTGGTTTTATTACGACTGCAACACTGTTTGTACCAGTCATTGTATTCAAGGCCATTGCTAAGACTTTTTTTTTCGAGGGGGGAAAGGAGGGGAGCTTAAAATGCCAAGTCTAATTTCAGTATTTACCAATTAATTTTATTAATTTTTATTACCAAGTTACACAATTAGACAATGTAATGTAGTTTTTATTTGTAAAATATTTAATAATATTCCCAATCAGACTTGTAACTTTTGCCAAGTCTATCAGAAATAAAAATGTCTATTGTAGTTTTTATTAAAATGTTAAACAAATTTGCCAGTTAAATTAGTAAATTTGTCAAGAGTAAAATAGCATTTGCAAATGGTTGTGGAGAAAGCCCCTTTCACGTCCATTTAGGGAGGGCCCTGATTTTTTTCTATAAATTTAAATCTTAGCAAATTTATTTCACAATTTTTTAATTTTTGAAAATTTCCTTTTTACAATAAATGTTATACTTTTATGATTGATTTATTTTTTGCTTTATAAAAAATATGCCTCAAAAATTAAAGAAATTCTTTAAGAAATTAAATATAAATTAAATATATATATGAAAAACCATTAATGGAAAGATACTTAAAAAAGTAGAAAATAAAAAATAATGTACAACTAAAATTTTTTATTAAAAGCAAAAAGTTGTTTTATTCCTTTGTTCCATGTCAGTATTAATATGACATAATGAAAAAATTAAAAAATTAACATTTAACAATTATTATTATTGTAAAAATACATACATGGGGCTGTGAAAATATAGTATTATCATTTTAGGGGGGGGGGGATAGGATCTGGCATATGTAAACATATCTCTATGGGGAGGAGCGTTTATCTTTTGATATAATATTTAATCCAATCAAATTTTTCTCCCTTTATTTTAAATTTTACCTTTTGTTTAAAATAGCAAGTTATCTTTTTAAAGCCTTTTAACTTTTTTATGAAAGTACAAAATTTTTATTAAAATCATTAAATTATTATCAAATTATTTAATTCTAAAATATGGAATATCCCAATGTTTGGCATTCCTATTCTTCTTCATATATGTATATATATATGTGACGAACCCGATCTTGGCATACGTTTGTGGGATTACCGTCATCATCCGAGGAGAGGGAGTTCATATCGTAGTCGTGTGGCCGGTGATAGATGTTGGCGTTCTACAGTCGATGCGGCGTTATTTTGTTGAATCATGAGGTGTGGTTGAGAGACAAATAACGACACAGTATTTTCACTTGGGGCCTGGTTTATTAATCTTTTTTGGCAGATCATTTGGGTGAAACCAGGTCCCTGTAACTTGACGCTTTCTTTTTAAAAGTTCGTTTCTTTGGGCCGCATTTTATCAGGCAAGTGTTAAGGTAAAAAAAACCGCTTGTTTTAGGCGCTCCCGCTATTTAAAGGACGTTAATTCGCATTATTTCCACCAGGTCGTGCTACTAAAATAATAGGAGTTAATCTAATTTAATTGGTTAAGAAATATCTGGGCAGTATGACGTTGTTAGGCGCGGTTTTCCAGGGCTGCATGCTGATCCTACAAATTAAGAATTGCGT
The DNA here is from genome assembly GCA_964019185.1 of Maratus speculifer. Taxonomy (NCBI): domain Eukaryota; kingdom Metazoa; phylum Arthropoda; class Arachnida; order Araneae; family Salticidae; genus Maratus; species Maratus speculifer. The sequence goes on from CAXHSM010001563.1 coordinate 7,906, forward strand.
TTGCGTCAGCTTTTTTAATCTTAAAGAACATCCAAAAATGATCTCTGAAAGTAATAAATGTTAGGTTGGGAAAGAACGTTAAGAAGGGCAAAATAGTTTTAAGTATTAGAATTAAGGTTAAAAGAAGGGACATTTAAATTTTAGATTAAAGTTAAAAATATTAATTAGGACCTTTAAGTTTTTGAATTTTAATTTTAAGTTTAAATTTTAAAAAGGCTTTAGGTTTTATCCTTTCATAATATGTATATATATCTATATATATTAATCACAGTTTGAAAAACCTTATGTGAAGTACATTTGAAAAGAAGCTTGAATTTAATAATAAATATAAGAGAAGGAGAGAGAATGTTGTTCATTTGTTTTGTAGACAAGAATTTCTATCTGCCATCCACCACTCTTCCTTTTGGGGCACGTCACACATGACTTTATTGCTGTTAAATGCATTATGTAACAAAAAGCTGTTATAAAATACTTTTAAAAAGTAATTATTTCTTTTAAGTGTTATTTGGTATACATTTTTTTCATATTGAAATTCATATTTTATTGACTTCCTTTCATTTGAATCATGCGAAAAATAAATGAAATCAGTTTTGTATATCACTTGTAACAAAACAATAAATTCTAGAAATCAAAAAATTTTTACATTTTGATAACGATATCATTACCAGGGGAGGAAGGCATTAAGAGATGATAATGCATGATAACTGAAGGGGTGGAGGGGATCCAAAATTACGAAAACAGTTGATATTTTACACTTACTTTACCAAAAACTGTTACATTACATTTTCACTGCCCCTAAAGGGAGAAGTGTTTTATTGTTGCATATTTTTCATATGACATTTTTTAAAAGGTGAAAAGCGACACCCAGTTTAATGGGTTGAGAAAAGAATTGAATTGAAAAATGGCAAACTTTTACTGTTCACATCTACTTTCGGAAATAGAATTCAGCAATTTTTTTTTTGTAGAAAATGTGTAATTTGCTTTTATGAGTATAGAAGAATTAAAGAAATTTTACACTGAATTTTCTTCAATGGTATGTAAAAGTACCGTCAGACTATAAAGGATTCATTAATAAATGTAAAATATTAACTTATAATTATTAAATCTTTCTTCTTTTTTAATAAGACACATAGATGGCAGCACCATTAAATTTAATTTAAAGATTATTACAAATGGAAAGTATTTCTTTAAAATCAATTTACAAAATTTAGCCAAAATCATTAAAATTATTTCTTGGTGAAAATGTGCATACACATTTTCGTATTGTAACGCAACATGAAGAAAGATTGGGCCTAGCTCCGTCAAAAATTAGCTTAAAGTTTAACTCAATAAAATAATACATTTTCGGCAGATTGACAATAATATATTGGTGCGAAATTTGATGATGTTACATCTTTTGATGCCAAGCCTTATTGGCATTGATAATCTTGAAAATCGATTTTCCAGCCACATTTAGCAATATGCATGAAGATAGATATAGTAGAAGGAGAACAAAGACGGCGCTTCCACTTTCGTCCCTAAAGTCTTTCCGAGTCTGGCTGGCATTTCCGGCAGTTTGGGAGCAGATGAAGTCTAGCGCCCCCTACGTCCCGCTAGCAGACTAGTCGAGAGACCAGTCAAACAAGTCATGTGATAGAAAGTCAGTGCAGCATCACTAGCTCCACGCCATGCACCGGGAAATACTTTGGGGCTAAGTTCTGTTGGGAAAAGCCTATCTTCTCGGTTCTCCTTCTATTATTCTATCTTCATGGCAATATGTTGCCAGCTTTCCCCTTTCGATGGTTGCCAACTCTTCAACAACTGAATTGTTTCAATCTTCATTTCCATTAAAAGACAATAACCAACTCATCGTATCTTCCCAACCATGTGACCTACAACAATGATCTTCTCGTACCTTAAAATGATAGGGCACAAAATTAAATCAGAGATCATCATAGATGCTTTTCAGATAAAATTTGCAAACACACAAGATTTGGCCATATTATGATCTATGACGATCCTCCCTTGGCAACCATTTTGGTCTTCTTTAAATGCATGCTAAGCACTGCAACATGCTACTTTTGCTCTTAAATTAATTTATATTTACTTGCTCAAACCTTTGCTAAAACAGAAGATTCTGACAGAGAAATCAATAACTTGGTATTTGGCATTACTTGATAAACCCGTCGACCAAAAAATTATTGCCAAGCAATAGGATTAAATGCCAACAATGGCATATCGTAAATGTAGCATTGCGTCATCAAGTGATATTTTAAGTCCACGTTTTATTTGCATTTTTATTAATATTTTGTTAATGTATTTTTTCTGCAGTTGTTCAGATAAAAAATATGTCAATTTGTGTAATCTGGCGAGCAGTTTGGCGAAATTGCCCGATGGGATAACTTAGTATATTTATGTTCACACATTGTCTAAAATACAAAACTTTCATTTAAAATTGAAATATTTAAAATTTGTGGCTTTTGCTTATTTTGTAAAAGAAAAAAAAATAATATTGTTAACCATGACACTTAATTTTACATCAAAATATTTTTTTAATTTACTATGCAAAAGATAAAAAAATATTATCTGGTAAGTTAAAAAATGGTATTAGCAAGTTTTATGCTTGTCTAATATAAAAGTACCAAGAATTTTTTACGGTCATGGGAACTTTTATGTAGCTTTATTGAAAAAGTAAAATTGGATATTTTCATCAAAAGGAAGCTTTGCATATGAAAATTGAAGATGTATATGACAGTGACATGCTTTGGAAATGAATTTTCAATAATATAAATGAAATCATAGCGATGGGACAGTATTTGATGATTTATTCCCGGCATTTGCTAAAGGTGCAAAATGGCTGCTTGATATATAAAAAAAGCAAAGTGGTCAATCTGGGACTATCGATGATAGTCATATGATTAGGCTATTTATAAAGAGATGATAGGAGGCAATATTGCCATGTCAAAAAAAAAAATATATTTGATGATGTAGCACACAAACAAGAAAGAAAAAAAAAACCTAGAAATAAAGTACTTGCTTATAAAACTATTATTTATGAATTGACTAAACATGCTGAATCAATATTCAATTAATTATTTACAATAAAAGACTAAGCTCATGCTGGGTTCAAAGAATACATGATAATGAGACACGCTTCATCTATATCTTTTGAAAATTATTTTAAGAAGAAAATTTAAGAAATAAGGTTTTTTTTCCAAAAAATATTTTCAAAATACTTTTCTTATATTTTCAAAAGTGTTACTTCAATAAAGCCTTTCCTATCGCGTAACATGTTGAGGTGCAGTTTATGATATTCAGGTTAAATTAAGTTTTAATTTTAGGGGAAAGTTACTTTACAAATAACAAAAATTTAAATGTTTTACAGAAAACTAACGAACATGTCTGGTGTATTTGCTTTTTATCAAAATGACAAATGCGACAATCATGGAAAATTTTTACAATTTTTTATTTTATTACTCAATGATAAAACAGAAGAGATTTGATAACCATAAATGCAACGACATATAGAGAGTTCATACTCAATTTTAAGAAAAAAAAGCAAGAGATTTTTAAGAGGTATCTGTTTAGTATGAGACAAAGTTTTTTAAAACAATGGTTATCAGATAATTTTTTGGAAAACATATTGTACAAAGAAAAGATTTTCTCCTATTTCAATCATGAGTTGCCTTTCTAGCTGACAATGTCCAGAAATTTCTGTGAAGTACATTTCAGAAACACAAGGGTTTTATCCTGTATATGTCAAAAGATGCCTTCTTAGATGATCACTGTGAGAATAACCTTTGGAACATATTTCACAAACAAAAGGTTTTTAACCAGAATAAATAAAAAGATGTCATCTTAGACTACTACTCTGAGAAAATCTCTTCGGACATACTTCACAAGCAAAAGGTTTTTCTCCTGTATGTGTCAGGAGATGCTTTCTTAGATCAGTATTCTGATAAAAATCTTTGGAACATATTTCACAAACAAAAGATTTTTTCCTGTGTAAATGAAGAGATGGGTTCTTAAAGTACTTATATCAGAAAATTCTTTAAAGCATACTTCAGAAACAAAACGTTTTTCACCTGTATGTGTCAAGAGGTGCTTTCTTAGATCAATATTCTAAGAAAATCATATTTAAAAAACAAAAGGTTTTTCTCCAGTATGCATCAAGAGATGGGTTCTTAAATCACATTCATTTTGAGAAAATCCTTTGGATCATATTTCACGAATTAAAAGTTTTTCTTTTGTATGTGTCAAGAGATGGGTTCTTAGACTACTATGCCGAGAAAATCTCTTCGAACATAATTCACAAGTATAATGTTTGTCTCCTGTATGTGTCAAGACATGCTTACTTAGTTCAGTATTCCGAGAAAAACCTTTGAAACATATTTAACAAACAAAAGGTTTTTCACCAGTATGAATCAAGAGATGCCTTCTTAGACTACTACTCTGAGAAAATCTCTTTGGACATACTTCGCAAGCAAAAGGTTTTTCACCTGTATGTGTCAAGAGATGCTTTCTTAGAATAGTATTCCGAGAAAAACCTTTGGAACATATTTCACAAACAAAAGTTTTTTCTCCAGTATGCACCAAGAGATGGGTTCTTAGTTCAGCATTCCGGGAAAATCGTTTTGAACATATTTCACAACTAAAAGCTTTTTCTCTTGTATGTTTCAAGAGATGGGTTCGTAGATTACAATGCTGCGAAAATCTCATGGAACATACTTCACACGCAAAAGGTTTTTCTCCGGTATGTGTCAAGAGATGGGTTCTTAAAGTACTTTTTTTAGAAAATCCTTTAAAGCATACTTCACAAACAAAAGGTTTTTCTCCTGTATGCGTCAAGAAATGGGTTCTTAAAGTACTTTTATCAGAAAATTTTTTAGAGCATACTTCACACACAAAAGGTTTTTCTCCTGTATGCATGAAGAGATGCCTTCTTAGATCACTATTCTGAGAAAATCCTTTGGAACATATTTCACAAATAAAAGGTTTTTCTCCTGTATGTGTCAATAGATGCCTTCTTAGATGACCATTACAAGAAAATCCTTTGGAACATATTTCACAAACAAAAGGTTTTTCACCTGTATGCACCAACAGATGCCTTCTTAGATCACCATTAAGAGAAAATCCTTTGGAACATATTTCACATACAAAAGGTTTTTCACCTATATGCACCAACAGATGCCTTCTTAGATCACTAGTAAGAGAAAATCCTTTGGAACATATTTCACAAACAAAAGGTTTTTCTCCTATATGCGTCAAGAGATGTTTTTTCAAAGTACTGCTATCATAAAATTTCTTTGAACATATTCCACATACAAATGGTTTTTCTCTTGAGTGAATGGCTTTTAGATGCCTTCTTAGATAACTGCTCTTAGAAAATCTTCTGGAGCATACTTCACAAATAAAACTTTTTTCTCCTGTATCAGTGGAGAAATGTTTTTCTTTATCCTTATTTTGAGGAACAATGTGCTGTTCGCTAGAGCAACAATTTTCTTCTGCAATCGGTGACATAATTGCATATGAAAAAGTTTTGTTTTAGGTGATAACAGAAACTTCTTCAAGGAATCAGTATTCATCAATTTGTTGCCATTTTGATCCAAGGAAATGACTTATTGAACTTCAGTTGAAAAACTTTTTAATTACCTTTGAATCTGAAAACACAAAGAAAAGTAATAAACAAGAAATTTTTAGACAAGCTGTATTAAATTTTAACTCTAAATTAATTAGCAGATTTCACAAATTTCATTTCTTTAAACTGCCCGAAATTCATTCATTGAATTATCATATTATATATTCTAAAACATATAGACCTGACTCGAGTATAGATACATATTTTTGTTTATTAGTCGAAACGTTGACTTTATTCCACCTGCAGTAAAATACCGTTAATCCGCTCCCCCAAACGTGACGAAAAATCGTACAATAGTTAGAGGGAGCGCTTATACGGGATTTTTCTGCGATCGTTCAACAAAATTTAGAAGAATGAATCATGATGAAATGAATGAATCATAAATTTTGATACTTGAAAAAATTTGGGTTTTTTAAAAAAATAACGTAAATTCTGTCGAAAAAACGCAGAAAAAAGGAGAAATTTGTAAAAAAAAAAGTCAAAACAAGCATGAAATCAATTAAAAAATCTCGAAAATGTGCACATTTCATCAAACGTTCATGATTCATTCATTTCATAATGATTGATCCCATTCTCAATCGCCTTTGAGAATGGGAAGGGAGGGTGCGTTCTCGGGATTTTTTGTAAATTTAAAATTTTTTATAAAGTGGGGAGGGGGCGTTTGATCGGGAAGGGCAGATTAACGTGATTTTACGGTACATCTTTCTACGGTGTTTATGAGATAGGGGGCTGTACATACATAACATTATCAGTTTGTTTATTTGTTTGTCTGTCAGTCTGTTTGCTTCTCTGTCTGTTCATTTGTTTGTTGGTTTGTTGATCTGTCTGTTTGTTTCTCCTGTGCCACCTACTTTTTAATCAAGTGTAGTTTATGAGATAAGGGACTTTACATATACAATATTTTCATTTTAGGGGAAAAGGGGGGTTGTCTGACACTTATATTGTGAGATATCTCTAGGAGGAGAGGAGATTCCTCTTTTGATATCAATATCATTTTTGATCCAACAATTTTGTGATGTGATACACTAAAACTCTTAAAAGTTGTGGATTTGAAAGTGAAACTTTCAGATCTGTTTTTGAAGTAACAACTACTGAACTGTGGAACAAGTCCTTGCAAAATTCACAATTTTTTTTTCAATATTTTGCATGCATGGATTTAATATCATTAGGCTATATCATATTGCTAGAAAATCTTCCAGCCAGCAAAATGCAACATACAGCCGAAAATTGTTTGAATAAAATTTATGAAACTGCAAAAATAGTCAATTCCTGTTACTTCAGTGCATTTTTATAATATATTTTCCTATAGAATTAAGAAATGAATTCAAGGGAGGAAACTTTAATATAGAATAGAACTTACTTCAAAATCATTTGGAAAGTTGTAATACATAACTATATAGTAAAAAAGAAAAAAGTTTTCAGCATATTTTTATATTCTGCGGTTTTTGAAGGCTACCTAAAAATTCACTTGCAAGTGTTGAGAAAAAAAATGATGCATTCCCCAATATTGGGAATATACACTTTTAACGGCAGGTTCTATCCATTTTGACCAATGTTATGTATCATTTGTATTGTATTCTTTATTTGTACAACACATAAAATTTATGCCAGGAATATCCTTATTTGTGAAATCTTAAAGTTGTCAGGGAGTGATTATGTGGTTCTCGTAGGGACTTTCATCCGTATTCTCGCCTCATGCGGAATCAGAATATTGTACTAAATTCAGTAATTCTGGCTGTTATTCTGAAGATGAGCGATTCTCCCCTCGAAATCCGGAATTCAGGCATTTTGATTATGCAGAATGTCTGTTAGCTTTTCCGGCTGCTCAGAGGCAGGTGGAATAAATAACCTTAAGAATGCGGAATAAGCATTGGCGGATGTAAACAGATATTGTATGTTAAATATTTATTGTGTTAATAATAAATTGTGTGAATAACATTATTTGTCAATATTTTTTTTTTTATTAATCCCTGTTTTAGAATCAAAATGTGAATGTTTTCCCGCAAATTGGTTTACATTATTTACTCTTATCTCCCGAAATAAAGGTAAAGGTTAATTTATTTTGTAAAATGGTTTAAAAAATATATTATATTTTAGATTATGCTTTTTTACACCCTATATTTTTTATGTATTCAGATTTTATGTAGTAAATTTATATATTTAATGCTATATAAATATTGATGTGCCATTAGAATTGTTTAAATGACTTGGTAATATTTGATGGCATTTATTTAACATTATCCAACTTTCTTATAAGTTTTGAAAATTTCGTTTTATTAAACTGAACTTAATATTTCTAAATGGGCTTTTTAGTTACATATAAATTAAATAGCTGTGCTCCAAGTATGTTTATATATGTATGTAATATTTTGTATGATTGTGTTTATTTATTTTTATTTTATTTTAAATTATTATTCAACTGTACACTAATAAATTACAGTGGCTTCATCTTTTTAAATTTCAATACCTAATAAGCGTTGTGCTCAACAGTTTTACAATCAAACTCTCATGTGATATTTTTCAAATTAATTTAAATTTTATAAAGGCTACAATAGCAGTGTATCTAAAGTATTTATTTATAATCTAAAATTATTTGTATCAAAGAGGGTTGAAAATTTGATTTTGAGCTAATGAATAGAAATGCTCACATGATGTAGAGCTTTGTAAATTAGAAAAAAAAAAAAATAATGCAGACTTGCTAGAAGAATTTTTTGTATTATTTGTAATATCCAAATAATATTTTGCAAATATAACACATGCTATATAATTATTTTTTAGTAAATGACTATTTCTTTATGTGATAACTAAAGTTTACATTTTTTTGTTATTACTTTAATTATTTTAAGAGTTATCCTTCTGTTCTTATTTTTAATGCTCATCCTACTTTAAAAAGTAGAAAGATTTCTAAAACTTTTTTTTCACTAAATTAATGCACAACTTATTGTAAATAAAACAACTGAATTTTATTAAAGGCTTTTACTTGCAGAAAGAATATTTTCCTATATTTTTTCAGAATGAAGTTATGTTAGGACTTACTTGTGCTGTGTAAACATTTATTATTTATTTTATAATATGTTTAAGTCTTTATTTAATATTTATAATATACAATAAATCATCAAATGAACAATTTGAGGTTATGATATAATTAAAGCTATTTTGATAATGAATTCAAAACTTTGAGTTTTTTACTTCAAACTATTTACTATAAAACAATCTGAAAATAGACTGAATAATGATTGCTTTTCTGGAAGCAAACATTCTGAGTTCTCATGTTCTATCAATATAACGGGTCTGTTGATTATATTTTTTAAATTTTAATGTTTATGTTGCACATTGACGATTGCAGATAAAGGGTTTTTTTATTATCAGTATCATTATATCTACATTAAATTATTTGTAAAATTCAGGCAAGAATTATTTAATACAATATGTTGTTAAGTAATACTGTGTTTAGATTACTAAAATCGTTTCTTACTTCAACATGGTATCTAATTGAGGTTTGGTTTTATCTATAAATTCTTGTTAGTAACTTATGCTGAACTTATTATATGCTCAATAATTCTAAGTAATTTTCCTTATTCTGTGATGAAAGAATACCATCCACTCTTATTTTGCAAGTTATTTTTTTTTTCTTTCTTAATACAGTGAAAGTTGGGTATAGGTTCTAATGACGTTATATTGTTTTTAAGTTTGTTTTTTTTTGGGGGGGGGAGGATTTGTTTATATAACACTGGCATCTGACTAATCAAAAAGCACCCTTTTTTCCCCTTTAAACTTTATTACTTCAGTTTTTTTTTTTTATGATTTTACGATATTAAATGTTTAGTGGAATCTTGTATTTTTTAAGAAACACAAAAATATTTCTTACATGATGAAACCCTGCAATTGTAATTAAGTATTTCTTACTTTCTCTTTTAGTTTTTGTTCACTCTGAAGTATGTGCAAGAGTGTGAGAACTAGTGACAAGAATTATGAGTTATAATGTTCAACTGGTGCCACTTTTAAAAGCATTGTGAGGTGTAATTTGTTCTCTGCTTTTGAGTGTGGACCTGCTAGACTGAAATCCTGGAAAGCACAGAAGTTTGATGTCAATGGACAACAATGATTTAAAACTCTTAGTTGTTTTTAATCCAATGATGTTTAAAGATTGTTACCAAATTCCTTTTCAAGAAAGAAAAATAACTAAAAAAATTTATTATTAGAATTTAATCCTGTTATTTGTAGTAACTCTGGTAGCTATTCAAAATTTTTCATTATTTAAAGCTATAAAAATTAAATGGTACTACTCTGTTATCCCGTCGACCAACATACTATCGCCAAATTATGAGATTAAATGCCAATAATGGATGATCGTGAATGTCAATTCAATGACATTAAATACAATACACGTGTTTAAAACATCATTAAGTGATTTTTATTTCGACTTTTTATTTGTATTTTTATTAATTTTTTACTAATTATTTGTTAAAATAAAAATTATGTCAATAGGTATAATTTGGCTATTAGTTTGGCGATTTGTATAATTTGGCGAAATCGGTTGATGGGATAACAGAGTAGTACCAATTAAATATTTTGTAAGTCTTTTTTTAAATAAAACTTAACAGTTATTTAAACTTAGTTTTAAATTGGTATTTTTTGCATTGAATTTAAATAATACATTTTATTTATCTACTTTAAAGCTATATATGAATTACTGAACTACTACCTCTTGCCCCTTTTGCACTTATTAAAACTTCTTTTCCAAATTTAAAATGTGATTACTCTTTTTACTTACTTTAATATAAATTGCATTTAATTTTCACAAAACATATAAATTTTGTAAGAGCTAATGTATTTCATGAAGAAGTGTTGTGACATTTAAGAATTTGAATATTATTATTATTTTTTTTTTTTTTCAAATACATCCTTTACCTTTTTTACATGTAAAATTGGGATAAAATAAAAATTCTTTAAGACTTTTCTCAAGTCTCTTGCTCAATTCATATAAATGGGTTTTACATGCATTTACATTCAATCTGCTTAAATTTTGTATATATGTTCATTCCAATACGGTGTTTCCTTGATTAGTTTTGGAAAATTCATTGATTAAATATAAAGGTGGAGGGGAGCTATCCTCCTTAATTTATATAAATGGGTTTTTCGTGCAGAATAATCAGATTTGTTACAAATTTTGTATATAGGTTGATTATGACAGAGAATTTTTCTGATTAGCTTTGTTGGTTAAATATAAAGGGGGGCAGTAACAGGGGCGTACTGGCATGACAAAAAGGGCGGTGGCAACTTCTATTAACAGGGCGCCAACTTCTAATCAAAAGGGCGCCAATTACTATTTTTAAATATTTTAAACTTTTTTTTTTTTTTTTTTTTTTTTTTTTTTTTTTTTAAGGATTGACATAACGGATGCAGGTTTATCTTGAATGAAATAATTTGTTTTATTTAAATGACGTGTCCTTTATTTGTAGATTAAATGGATTGTAAATAAATCCAACTTAAATTACACTGGGACTTATGAAATTGTCAGAAGTTGTCATACGTGTTTCTGAAATGCCCTTTATCTTCTTTCCTTCTCTCATATTTAATTTGCGTCCCAAGAAGTTTGGCAATAAACTTCCTTTTAAAAGATATATTTAATTTTTATAATCAGCCAAATACAACTTCGTACTAATAGCCATAAAACTCTGTCAGAAAAAAGTTTTTTATTGCAATTTTTTTTGAAAAATATTTATATTAATAATATAAAAGCGTTTATATCTCCCAGTATATGTATGCGAGGGAAAGAAATGGCTAAGAAAATTTGCCGCATGAAAGATCTGAAAATTTGAATGAGGATACTCCGATGCAGGTCTTAATGCAACTGAATCTGAATGTTGCTATTTTTTGGTGATTGGATCAGATATTGATTAAATTCCACAGTTAAAAAAAAAAAAAAAAAGAAAAAAAAAAAAAAAGTCGATCGAAAAAATGTTGCCCCACAGAGTACCGGAAACCACATTCCGAAACGTGAAGGTAAATAATATCCAATTGCGAAAATGTTTTTTGCAGCCTTAACAGCATATTAAAATTTTATAAAGATTAGTCAATCTCAATTTTTACGAAAATTAAAGACTAGAATGTAATTTAAAGAAAAAGGAAGCGAGAGACAGAAAGACATGAAAACAGAGAAACGAAAAACAGTAACTTAATGATACAGAAATAGGGCCATTTGCAAAGATAGAACGCCTCTCATGACAGGAAAAAAAAAGAGTATGAAATCAAACCATCTTCTCAAGGGTTTAAAATAAACAATATGTACTTGTTTTCGGTGCTTTTTTAAATACATAAATATATGAATATATGCAATTGTGTAATTGGGGGGGGGGGAATTTCACAAAAATTAATTGTTTCAATCTAAAAAGTGATTTAACAATTACTCTATACTGAGAATAATAATACAATTAGATCCTTTTGTGTATCTCTGTAAATAAACAATAAAAAAATTTCAATTCGTATTCTATGTAGTGTACCACAGTAATATATATCGATTTAATTTTATTTGAAGCATTGGGACATATTAAAATACACTACAAACATTTTTTCCTCATATGACATAATTAAACGGATTAGTTTTGTGTATTCCTGTAAACGAACTATCAGTGCTAGACACTCCATTTTCATTAAGAGTACAGTTCATTAACTACTTCAGTCAGCTTGCTAATACTATTCCTAAGGAAGAAATTTATAAAGATCACGGTTGCATTTCAACCAGTTCCAAAAATGGAAGTGTCACTTAAGGAATTTCGTGTATTAATTCTTGAGATATGACTATTACAGAAATCGTGTAAATCCAGTAAAATGCACCATAGCAGCTCACTTATTGGATAATTTACACCAAAACCTAATTAGAAACAACGTCTAATTGAATTTTAAGTTTTGTAAAAATCTATGCATTAGTTTTTGAGATTGAGTTATTACAAAAATCGGGGGGAAAATCCTGCATAGCAGCGTTACCTGTTGAGAGATGTACACCAAAGCATATTCAGCAGCAATTCATATGAAGGACTAACTGAATTGGACGTTTGATGAAAATCTGTGCATTAGCTCTTGCTATAGAGCTATAGCGGAAATTGTGAAAAATTCAGTATAGCAGCGCCACCTGTTGGACGATTTACATCAAAAACTAATCAGCCTTAATTTACATCTGAAACCACCTGACTATAACTTTTTATTAAATTCGGTGCATAAGTTCTTGATAAAGAGTGCACACATTATTTTTGTCACATACATTCATGCAGGCAAAGTCAGAGGGCTCACAGGCAGACATTTTGTAAAAATATGTTTTTCGATATCTAACCTTAAAACGCCTAACTCCGTCGAAAACCGGAAGTTGGAAATTTTCCCAAATCCAATATTTTGTTCTTGTAAAATAGAAGAAAGAAAAAAAATCATTTTAAACTATTGAAATGCAACCGAGATATCTTCATAAATTTCTTCTATAGGATTAGCATTATTGAACGTATCTTTTCGCTTGGCTTGACTGAAGTAGTCTCTTAACACATTTAAGGCCACCGTATTCATTTCAGTACAGTAATTTTTTTAGACACCCTATAAAAACAATTCGAAATAAAATATTTCTAAAATTCTTTAATTTTTGATGAGGATATACATTTTTATACATTATATATTTTTAAACTAATGAAAATGTGGGTAATCATATTTTCTTGCGATTTAGTGTCAGTTGTAAACTACTTAACAACAGATCATGGAAGTAAGTACATAATCGTTTTTTAAAATCTATTTAAAAACGTAATGTTCCTTTTTTTTTTAAAGTATACTAAAATTGATAATATGAGTTAAAATCTGTGCATAAAATATTGAGTACTAAGATTTATCACTTAGTGTTATCTTGCTTAAGGGAGACTTGAACCCCATTTTCGGCCAAAAATCATCAAAAGTTCAAAAAAAAAATTTTTTTTCTCAGAAAACGATAAAATACATATTTGCGAATATCCATGCAAAATTTCAGAACTCGAGGACACTTGGAACAGGTAGAAAATGAGCTTTTTAAATTGTACTCACTATAGAGTTTAAAGGACTAGCGGCCATTTAAAACGTGTTTTCCTTTAGATGACTTTTTTCATATTTTGCCTAAGTTCAAAGTACTAATTCTCAGTGGTAAAATGATTTAGATACAAAGTGTTTGTGTTTTTAGAATCTTAAAAAAATTTGAAACAAAAGTAAGGACAGATATATTTTTTAACTATTTCTGAAAATTTTAAAAAATTGGTAAACATGAAAATTAAAACGAATTTAAGGAGATTTACCTTGCATATTTTTTTTTTTTTTTTTTAAGCCGATTAAGGGTGTATTCGAAAAAACGCTTTTCCACCTTCAACAGCTCGAAATTTTCCGATTCAATTTCAGACACATTTTTAAAAGTAGAAACATGAAACTTGCTGAGGGGATTCTTGAAGGGACGTATGAGGTGCTGTGTAATGTCATTTTACGCTCAATTCGTTAGAATTTGATTTATAAACAATTCCTTCTCAGTATGACCCTTTTTTTCGTTTCCAGAACTCCCGCTTGGGAAAAATCTGTTCGAAATGCCGTTTTTGATTGCTTTTTTGCAATATTTTCTGCATTTATCAAAGAATCGACAATCACGGCACCTTGTGCACTTTCCAAATAAGAGATTTTGAAAGTTTGGTGCGTTTGAGAGCAAAAATGAATTTAAAAATAAATCGGAAAATAAGCAGTTTGAATCGAAATACACCCTTAAAATAGAAAATTAAAAATATCTCTCCTTAGTTCTTTTCTATATACTATAACACTATTTAAGAAATTATAGTAATACCAAAATATTGAAAATTGAATGAGGAGTAGTAATTTTAAAAAGTGTATTTTTCGACAAAAAAAAAATCACAAACATCCCCATAAAAAATATACTTTTTAATAAAAAGTTAATTTTTTTTTGCTAATTATTCCTTACAAGAAGATTCTTAAATAGTACACCAAAATTCATTACTTTAAAATCAAAATAATAAAAATTTTGGGTTTTTTCTTACGGGTCTCCCTTAAAAAACTTACTGATTTATTTCAGATTTTTTTGTTCTTATATCATTGTTTGCCTTACCTTTAATACCATAATAAAAATATTGCATAATTGTTTTGTTTCATTTCTCTTCGACATTAAATGGATTGCAGCGTTGAATTCGGGGGATGACCAATGGGGAACATTCCCCCCGGAGCAATGAGATGTCCCCCCTGGAAAATTTGAGATTTTGCGTCTTCAATGGTCAAAAAGTACAATTCTCCCCCCCCCGGGGGGACACAGCATTCCCTCCGGGAGAAAAGTGTCTGAATTCAACACAGGGATTAAGAAACCTTCTATAGTAAACCATATATTTAAGCGACATGATCATCGGAATTTATTTACATTTGATGGACAAACTAATCGAAATCATACACTTTTCAACTATACTGGAAAGTGTCAAAACGTTGAATTTGTAATTTTTTTTAATGTTGGTGCAAATTTTATAAATGTTACACACACATTGAAAAAATATTGCCAATATTTAGTAAAATATGTATCTTAACTTTGCGGGAGGGGAGAGAAATATTTTAGATACCTCCAAAAATTTATGTAAATTTGGTTTCATCCCATGGACACACACACACAGCAAAATCCAAGAAGGGGAACAAAAACTGCCAAAACTTTTCTTTGGCAAGAATAATTCATAATACAATATCGAATAATACCAACAGTAAAAAAAATATAGAAATGTAAAAAATAAGATGCATAAGAAAAACAAAAATAGTTTATTATTCTTTTTTTCTCCCAGTTTATTTACTTCTTCCAAACCACGATTTGAGATAATTTTGAATGCATAAATGTAAATAAAAATCAGAGCTGAAAATAATTTTTAAAGGGATTGCAGGAGGAAAAACAATTTATCTTTTTTTTAATGTTTATTTATTATAAATAATTTGAAAGGAACAATCTTTATTTTTTTCCAAAAATTCAGAGAGAGTTAATTGTTCTCTTCTGTCTCCCCCTACCCTATTGTGGACGCCCTTGTTTCATCCCTTTACACAAAAGAAATCAGAAGCATATTGATACTTAAAAGATATATAACACTTATGAAAAATTTAAGAGATAACATAAACACACCATATAATTAACATCATATCATTAGTAAAAACTTAATCTTTTAAAATTACTTACAATTCTCTTGAATCGAACGTATCATCTCCAAATGGAATCAATAATTTACTATCTGTGTGATTGTGTTTGGTGAAGATTATAAAATATTCCAGGTCTTTCCAGGCTCCCTGTCTGTTTACATTTTGTTATTTTTGTATTCGGAAAACGAAGAATCAGAATTCAGAAAAGAAAACAAACATAATTAAAAAAAGAGCTACTTCAGAATAAACTATACATGTCCGAATTTAAATAGTCTAATACTTGACGGTGTTTTTTTCCTTTTGCCAAAAAGAGATAATTCTTGGGAACTAATCAAGGTATAATTGACAGCGTGAATGATGAAAGAAGATCTTAGGGGAAGGGGGGATAGGCTCAAAAACGATTCTTTTGCAGCCAACAGGTGTTGGACACATTATGGACTCGATTGGTGGTCGATAATGTGTTTAAACACGGACTCCTTTTAATCGCAAATGCTAAACTGCTGTTGTTAATTGTCGTTTGAGGAAAACCAGCCATGTGGCATACAAAAATCGTTTTGAAAGGTCCGTTTAAAAGTTGATTGTGGGATAGTTTTCGTTTAGAAAATTCCAAGTAAAAACTGAACCCCAATCTGAACAAGTACCAGTTTTTCGGAAGTACCGTAGTATCTCATTACTGGGGATAAAACAGCAAGTAATCATAACTTTTTTGTGCAATTCTTTTCAATTTGTTTGGAAAAAAAATAACTAAAATAGGTTTAAATTTTACCGCCGTACTTTCTAAAATTGAATTAATTAATATATTGTTCTTTTAAACATTTAATAAATAAGGAAAGCCTGCATCCCTTCGCATAACTCTTGTAATTAAAAAGAAAGTGGATGGATTTCATGACCACCTTTTAATCTCGATTTAAAAATATAGACAATACATTTTTAAAAATGACAGCAGTAAGAAAACGATTTCATTTTAAGGGTATTCTTAACTGCTCCGCTCAACAAGCGCAAAACGTTTTGACACATTTACAAATTCATTTTTTAACAGAAAGATATAATTTTGGAAGGCCTGACTATAGAAGCGATTTCGAATCGAACTTATTTTTCCATTTTATAATCATTAAATTACCTATCGAGTTATAAGCTATTTCCATGACGTGATCACCTGTTTTTCACCTGCTTTTCGACCGGTTTATCTGCTTTCGTCAGGAAATCTGCTCAAAAGTGTCAACTTTGAAGGCTTGTTATGAAAAATCTATTGTGGTTTTCAAAATACAGAAAATTGAGTGCAATTAAACAGTTTCTGTCTAAGAACACCTGCTATTTTCATGCATTCCCGAACAATAATAAATTAAAGCATGTGTCACAAAGTTGCCCTTTTTGATTTAGGAACACCCTTAATGCAGAATACATAAAATTAATATTTTTAAAGATATGTATAACATTCAATAAACGACAGAAGCGTTAAATAACATTTAAATGTGCGGCTAAATAATATGTATATAGCGTTGTTTTTTCGTCAAAATTTATAAATTTCGACATTGTATAAACAAGCCATAAGAAATTTTGACTCTAAAAAACATTCCATGAAAACATTGCACTTAAAAAAGAAATCTGTTAAATCCAGGGTTGACATTTTTTTATAAAAAAATTATATAGCTATTTTATGTTGCTAATTTTGAATAGTAATATTTGGCTTACCGAATGACAGATTAAATAAGGCAAACATTACTATTCGGAAATGGTTGACACACAGACGGACGGACAGCATTTTTTTTCTAAAAACATCTTTTTCGGAATCTTCAGTATCTAAAACGTGTAAATCCGTCAAAATTTTTTTTTCAATTTTCAAAAATCTTAATATTAGTTTTTTAGAAGACATCGTTTGTAAGGGCGCTTAAAAGAAAAAAAATCTGTCCTAGGGCATCTGTCCAAATCCACCCACTGATATAACTGAATAAAAAATCTGTCCGAGGGCGCCAAGAAGGCCAAAGCCACCTACTGATATAGCTAAAAAAATCTGTCCGAGGGCGCCAAAAAGGCCAAAGCCAATATAGCTGAAAAAAATCTGTCCGAGGGCGCCAAGAAGGCTAAAGCTACCTACTCATATAGCTGAAAAAAAAACTGTCCGAGGGCGCCAAGAAGGCCAAAGCCACCTACTGATATAGCTGAAAAAAAATTTGTCCGAGGGCGCCAAGAAGGCCAAAGCCACCTACTGATATAGCTAAAAAAATCTGTCCGAGGGCGCCAAAAAGGCCAAAGCCAATATAGCTGAAAAAAAAATCTGTCCGAGGGCGCCAAGAAGGCCAAAGCTACCTACTCATATAGCTGAAAAAAACTGTCCGGGGGCGCCAAGAAGGCCAAAGCCACCTACTGATATAGCTGAAAAAAATCTGTCCGCGGGCGCCAAGTAGGCCAACGCGACCTACTGATATAGCTGAAAAAAAATCTGTCCGAGGGCGCCAAGAAGGTCAAAGCCACCTACTCATATGGATCATTCTCATTCAATAGGAAAAAATAAAGTCCCACTTGATTCTATAATTTTTTTTGAACTATTTTGCCAATAAAGTTTAATTTTACTAAAAGCTGTACTTTTTTGCCATCTACTACTGATATCCTTTACTTAAAAAATAATTCTATACAGTATATATATAGATAAATGTATGTAAAATATCATTCCCCTGGCTGTCCCCAACCCCAGAATTAGACTTTGAATCCACCAAATATTTATTAAATATTGATTTTTAAAAATTGTAATTATTAATATAATATCACAATTTGTTCCTTTATATTAGGAGTACATATGTAGAGGTATACTATAATGCAACTCTGTGAAAAAACACAATGAAGTATGTCCATCAATTTGGGCATCATTCCCCTGCACTTACAAAAATACTTCTAAAAAACACCAATAGATGCCGCTGGTTTCAAATTTGGCATTGATCCAATTTTAACTACTTGTTTGGAAGATACACCTTAAAAGTTTGGAGTCTATAGCCATTTTGTTTGTGAGTGCAGATGTTGAAAAGTGGAGTTCCAAAACGAATATTTTTATTACCCATCATTACCCTGGATCAATTTTTTGTGGATAAATTAAAGGTAAACTTTTTTTATTTAGTTTTATATTTTTAATACATGTTTTTAATATGTGTAATCATTTTAAAATTTTTTTGTTCCCACATGTGGTACCACTAAGGTAGGTATTACTAACAAATCATCATTCCCCTGCCTGTTCTTAAAGCAGGGGAATGATTCTAGTTAGGGGAATGATGAAATTTTACAAATGTTATTAAGATATTGGCTAAAAATCCTATTAATACATTAATAAAGAAACTAAATGTTGTTAAATTTAAAAATATTCAAAAATTCTTAATATTGATAACTATAAATGATTTTTTATATGAATATTGAAATACTTTAGTTTTAGGTAATCTTTAAATATAGACGCTAATTTTTTTACATATTACTTCGTTACAATTTAGAAAATTTAAAAAAGAACGAAAAATGTTTAATTTAGTTAATATTACTACTGAATTATTTTATAAAATTTGACAATATTTTGCATTAATTTGAAACAGTATGTAAATGATATATTGATATTGTTACTTAATTTCAATCGGAAACTTTTTTTATTAGTTGTTTTTCAAGGAGAATTCAATGTAACTTATCTGAAATCTGTATTTTTAAATTTTCATCAGTATTGAATTCAGGGGCTGGCCCGGGGAAAATTTAAGATTTTGGGTTTTCAATGTTCAAAATGTGCATTTCCCCCCCCCACACCAGAAATATATAATACTGCCCCCCCCCGGAGAAAAAAGTCTGAATTCAACACTGATTTTCATAATTAAAAAAGAAATTAATGTGCGTTTAAAATTTTATTTTAAATGTATGATTAAATTTAGACACTTCATTAAATTTGAATGTATCTCATTTTTATTTTTAATTTAAATATTTTTAAGTACCACTTTAAATTAAAGCATGTCTATGCCTACAATATAATAAAAGATTAGCTTTTACTTTACCAGCATCCTGTTTTATATAAATGATTAATATGGAATAAAATAATTCTTTTCATTGAGATTAATGCTAAAATTTAATACAAATAAACAAAATTAAACTGATAACAAAATGACTTTTTTTTATAAAAATTCTCTTTGTTTTTAGGAAGATGCCATAAGTAAAAGGCAAACTGACTAAAGAGGAGAAAATAAAAAAAATAAAATAGAACCACAGCGCAAACACTATCAAAAGATAAAAAAAATGACCCAGCTGCATATAAAATACAAAAAGAAAAGAAGGGACAGAAATACTATTAAAAAAAAAAAAGATGAAGGGTGCAATAAAGCCTACTACAGAGATGACTGACTGCCCGCGAGAAAAGAAGCAAGTGGAAACAATAGAAAAATAATTCCAGAAATTAACGAAAACGATCAAGTCTCATTGAACATCAAGCTTTGACTGTTGAAGAAGCGTCAACAAATGATAATTATGAAGAGTTAAACATAAGTTTAATGTCAAATTTACTCAACGCTCCTTTATCTAATTCAAAATAAAGTAATGCTTTAATCGAGAAACGGAAATTATCTGGAAGAAAACGCGTAATGCGCAACAGGAGTGCACTTCATAGAAAATGTGTAAAAATGGAAAATCAAATAAAATGTCTAAGTAGAAAATTAGAAAAATATAAAAAACGTAACCAAAGATTGAAATTTAAAATTAACAGCAAACCAGAAGCAAAAGCAGATTAGGTCAAAAGCAGATTATTTTCTGAAGCGAAAAGAAAAGTTTTCTTCAGTTGTTAGATAGAAACTTTTATATATATATTCATTATATGTGTATTCATTATGGTAAAAACTATGTACAGTAATTTAAATAATTATGTATAGTACTTTATTTGATTAAAAATGTTCAGGGATATGAATTTTTCTATCATTAATAGTTGACTGCAGTGCTTTATAGATTATTGAATCATTCCCCTGCTCACTACCATCATTCTCCTGGAAGTTGTATTTTTTAAATTATAAATAAAATATTAAATTTTAGGAGTTATGAACGATGGGTGATAATTCTAATACAAATACAATTTTTAAAGCTATATATGAAGAAAAAAGTTATTTATTTCATAGTTTATAATTTTGTATTTTGCAACTTCCAAATTACCCTGTTTATGGAGAATCACCCATATCGCTGAAAAAAAATCTGTCCGAGGGCGCCAAGAAGGCCAAAGCCACCTAAGAAAATATAGCTGAAAAAAAAAATCTGACCGAGGGCGCCATGTCGCCTCTTGTCAAAATGGATACAATAAAAATGAAAGTTTGCTTTTCTTGAATTCGTATTTCACGTTTTTTCATACTTAACTGAAGCAATATGTAGAAAAACCAGAATAGTGGGCAACAATTCGAGTCGCAAGTACTTAAATACACAACACACGGTAAATGTAACACATAAAGAATAATTAATAGTTTTCATTAGTTTTCTTAGAAAGCATTAATCGTTGAGATGTTTTGAAAATGTCACTTTTCGTTTTTGGCCACTCAGAAAACTTTATTTCAAATGCGCTTACATTAAAAAAAAAAAAAAAAAAAAAAAAAAACCTCTATTAGGGGCGCACCGGGCATTTGCCTCGCTGCCCGGTGGGCCAGTACGACCCTGGGCAGTAATCTTCTCCTCAATTTAAGTAAATTGGTTTTTCATGCAAAATTATCTGATTTGCTAAATATTTTGTACATAGGTTCATTCTGACATATATGAATATTAAAAAAAAAAAAAAAAAAATTCTCCCAAATTGGATAGCTGAAGTAGATCTATGCAACAACCATCTTTTGATTTGTTTAAAGACATTTTTAATTAAGTGGAACCTGTTCTGATATAGGAATTTTCCTAATATGAATAAAACTAACCAAAATCGAAGAAGTAAAAAGGAGTCTTGTTAGAGATTGTCCTCAGCTATCCTATGCGAAACAATCATTCAAAAATTTTAAAATCAAAACACGAAATTTGAAAATAATGCTCCCATAGAATTAATATTAACATTCTCAACTTTATTTTACATGACTGAAGTAAGCTCTTAAGAGCCTACACTAGTCACAGAAAGAAATACTCATGCTAATGTTATACTTATGGGAATATTATTTGGATTTCTTATATCAATTTGATTTTTTTTCCTTTTAAACATATGGCATACTTGAAGTCGATAACTGTTACTGTAGGGGAGAGTGGGGATACTTGAGCCACCCCTATTATTTCTACAGTTGGTTAATTTTTCTTTCTAAAACTGGCAATATGGTAACACATTTATAGTTCTAAACATGTAAAAAAGAAATCACATACCTTGCTACCATTTTGAAAGTATGGTGATTAATAGTTGTTTTTCCCTATCTAAAGTAAATATTTAGGTGCATGTTTTTTTATTTTTTTTATTAAAAGTTCTGTTTAAAGTTCATCATATGGATAAATTTAATAAGTATAATTTCAATTGTATTTTGAATCTAAACTAGTTCAAATAGCTTTACTTAGTAAAACTCTGATTAACAAAAATGATGGTAATGGGAATACTTCAGCCATGGTTCAACCATCCTCACTAGGAAATTAGACATGGATGAAACAAACAAAAAATAAAATTGCGTCCTTATATTCACTATTTGATAATTTTTTCTTAAAAAAAATGACTTAGAAAAAAAATGTTTAAAAATGTATATTTTTTAATGAAAATATCCATTTTATTTTTCATTTTGACTAAAAAAAAATAGCCTGTTTAGATAAATGTAAACATAGTCTAATAATTAATTTTTATTACATTAAAGAAAATTTTAAACTATTTTAAAAATCATAATCTCTAATACTTCATTTAGTCAGGTCCAACATATTCGTCGATCACCAGTTATAACGACAAAAAAATATCGTATTACTAGCTTTGTTTTCTCAATTGGTTTTGAAAGACTTTATGTATCATAATTTATCATCCTGTAAAATATTTGTGCAAAAATAAAGCGAAAAAAAATACTTTTGTAGATTTTTTTCCCGTACTGGCTCAAGTATCCATTCACCATGGCGATACTTGAGCCACAATGTAAAAAAAAGTAAAAATTAATTAGACATAGAAAAATAGTTCAAAATTAATTGAAAGTGGTTTTCAGTTGAAGAAAAATTATCAAATTTTCATTTTCAATGTTTTATTTTGTATTAAGAAATTATAAAAAATTTAAAAAAATTAAAATTTAAAAAGTGGCTCAAGTATCCCCATCTTCCCCTATATACATTTGTAGTACAGTTTACTCCTTCAAATCTGTAACCCTGAAACCCGCACATAATTTATTGGATGTAAACAATGAACATTCAGTACAGATATAGGGACAATGAGTTTTTCAGTTCATATATCATTTCCATATATATAGTATAATAAATGAATATAAGAAAATAAATATAAAAAAACATAAAAAATTAAAATGAATGGTACTTTTCCATTATACAAACTCCATTATTGCCAAGCATAATAACTGCTGCAAAATGAAAATCATGTGAATTGAAAATTAATAGAAAAACATTATAGATAAAAAAGTGAGCATTTTAAAAATACAACATTTGAAACTTGTATAGATACAGTAGACTCCCTCAAATTTGCACACAACTTATGGGTGTAAATAATGAATCAGTTTAGATATAGGCACAAAATTTGACTTTTTTAGCTTTATATCAATTCCATTTATATTTTAATCTGTAATTTTTGTTAATATTACTGAAATCACATTTTTACATGAAGGAAGAATAAATTTATTTCTAAAAAAGTTAATAAGTTCAAGATTTTGTTGAAATCACTGATAATCACAATCTTCTTACAAAATATATTTGTGTATTAATCAAGTTTTTTTGGTTAAACGTGTAAGTTTTATTTTGGTTTAGTCTGGCTAAACATGAAATAAAACTTCCTTATTTTATGATTTTGATGTGAATTAATAATGTATCTTTATGAGGACAATTTCATTGAAGAATTTGAAAAAAATACATTTTATACTTATAATGTATACTTAAAAATGCATTATTAACATAACCTTTACTCTAATTTTAATAATTTAAGAAATTATCTACATTTTTATTATTTTAGTTCATTACTTATTTGAAAATTTTGTTATATTGTAAGCATACATTATAGTTTTCATAGCATTGATAATTACATTCATATTACTGCTTAAAAAATGTAAACACTGCAGCAATGACAAGAAATCCACACAACCTCTGGTCCCAAGCTGTGTAGATTTGAGGGTGTCTACTGTATTATACATATAGTGTAGCATCTTTAATCCAGACATCTATAATCAAGAAACTTTTGTAATCCAGACATTTCGGTACCTTTATTCGTTTTTGTTTTGAATTAAAGATAATAAAAAGCGATAGCGTATGTATACATATGCTCCATAGCTCATATATAAATGAAATCGAGAAACTGGCAAAGAAATTGAAAATATTACATAATAACACAATTTTTTTTTAAAATTTTTAAACTGTAAGAACTTTTTAAGTTACATGTGTAATAGTCTTTTTATATACAGTCAAAGATCTATAATCCGCAGAAGTTGAGGCAAAAAGTCGATTGGATTTTGGAATATTATGAATTATAGAGTATTATGAATTATGCATAATTTCATTATTCTTAGACAGCATTTTAATTTTATAATCAGTATAATATGGAAAGATAAATATGAAATCTAATAACTAATATAATATGCTATTCCAAAAAATTCATTTTTAAACTCATTTTATTAAAAAATTTATATATATGCACATTTACATAAAAATAATTACATACAATCCATAATACAGTTAATTTTTTACTGTTAATAAAATAAAAAAGTTATATTACAAAAATTAGATCCAAGAATTTTTTTTTTTTAATTGTTTACTATTTGTGTTAAAAAGTCATTTTTGGATCACTAATTTGAAAATTTTCTAAACTGTTTATTTCATTGTTTAAATTTATAAAGTAATGCAAATTATAGAAAATCATGTAGAAAATTGTAGAAAATTGCAGATTATGGGTGCGCAGATTATTGATCCTTGACTGTATTAAATTAAAAAAATTCATGATTAATGATAATTTCAATATTTTTTTTCCAAAGATAATGAGGTTTTGTGAAAATATCGCAAAACTGAATTTTTATTATTGTTATTTCTTGTAAGTATTTAACATGTGACTGCCTTTGATACTTATACTTGCTATATATTTAACTTTTTTATAAGATTAGCTTTAAAAATCACAATTTTAAATACGTTAATGAAATTATAAGGTTGATTTTTAAATTATAATTGTAAGTCTTAACTTTCCGCTGTAATATTTTTGTTGTTAGAATTTAGTGTTTTAATCTTTTTCATGACAAGTCTATTGTTCTTGTGATATACATTATCTATTAGGTATTCATAAATCAGAAATCACAATCTTTTAAAAAATCGTACGTTTGTTGTTTTTAAAGATTATGACAGATGGCGACACTGCATAAAATTTACATTTTTTTTTAAACATTCTATTTTGAATTCATTTTTCTCAATGATTTCAATTATCCAGTTCCTTACATTTTTGTATTGCCATAGTAATAAGAGATATTAGTATTATCATTAATCTACATACATTTTAGTTACAAAACTTCTGTATTCCAGAATTTTCTATAATCTGGAGTCACTGTAATCATGATGATTCTGGATTAAAGAAGTTATACTGTATATAATTAAACATTAATAAAAAGCAACTTTGTGAAATGAGCAGTAATTTTTAATTCGCTGGTTTGTTACTTCTAAAAAATCATTTCAGTTACCAGAATTATAGATTACAATTTATATATTTTTTGAAAAATTATTGCAAAAAAAATATTAAAAAAGTAAGTATGGGTATTTAAACAAGCTACTCCTTTTAAGATTTCCAGAAGTCATCCATAATTTCATTTCATGGAGTTTTGAACACAACCTTTAATTATGGAGAATTCCCAATTCTTAAAACAGATTTATCTTGACTTTCCCATTTTCTGGTATTTGGTAAACAGTAAAATCCATCTTAGCGTCAGCAGAAAAAGTATTTTTAATTTGAATAATAAAACGTTAAAAACATTCTGAGATTAAGGTTAAATAATCATCATTCATGTGTTTTATTTTTCATAAATAGCAAATCACAATGTTTCGTGTGATTTACAATAAAAATCATCTTCACGATCAGGTTTAAAGGAATTCGAGCATCATCATATATTTTGGCATGGTGTCCATATAACAGAAAATTACTAAATGAGCTATTACAACCCCCCCCCCCAAAAAAAAAAAAACCCATGAAAAATGAATAGTATTACATAATATTATCATAACATTATATTTCTTATTAGCTATGCTATGCTACATTGTTTTCATAAATTAAGGGTTAATATAATTAGCATATTTGAGGTCATACTTAGCAAAATTCCACTTGACCTGGCTTGGATTAAGAACTCAGTTATACCTGGCAAGTTAAAACCATTTAAGTCTAATATTATTATTTATTATTTTAGTGTTCTTCTGATAAAAATGCAGTAAAATTTTTCTTCAAATCCAATTCCATAAAATTTCTGTTTCCTTTTAAAATATTTGTTTTAGAATATAAGTAAAATATGTTCACAAGTATGAAGTTTAAAAATTATTATTTAAAAGAAAATTCTTTAATAATAACTCAAAGCGTAGTTTTTATAGAGTACTTTACTTACCGTGTATGTTAGTTACTTACTTGATAGTTGCTATTTGACAAACATTCCGTTTACCTGTGTGCCGAATATTTTAAATGACTATAAATGCTAACAAAAAAGAAAGTTGGGTCATATATAAATGTGTCATCATACTATCAAATTACTAGTTGTAAAATTTTGAATACAACAATAATTAAAAAAACATATCTTCCATTAATTTATTGTAGTAAAGAAGATAGAACAGTAAAGTGATTTTAAACATCAGTAATTGTCTCGAAGTATACCCCCTAAGTACAGACGCCAGCACAATGAATGAATCACGACAGAAAATACTGTCATGAGTAACGATTCAAACCATAAATAATATCATTTAATAAAATAAAATTTTTATTTATAAAAAAAGATGCAGAAATCATTAATGAAAGTTCGCGAATCTAACAATTAAATATTTTCTCGGGTATAAATTTAACACTTTTTGATTTTGAATTACTCACGAAAATTAATCATAGGTTCTTTGATAAAGCTTGTTTTGTTGAGCGACTCTCTGATAATCAGTATTGCAACCAGGGATAAAAAAAAGCATTAGTCATATTGCCGTAGCAGCAATTGTATTAATAAATAATATAAATAATCTGTCAACTACACAGGATGGAATCATTATCGATACAAGTCCTTTAAGAATGAGTGATTGATTCATTTTCAAGGAGATTTGATGTAAAAATCAAAGATTCATTCACAGGGCCCGACTTAGAGAGTGTGGGGCCCTGGGGCAAACATTATTAGGGGGGCCCCCTTTTATTTTAAAATTTGTCATAAATTATACTGAAGTGACTAAAACTAAAATACATATTGGTATGTGTACATAAATTTCAAGTGCTATTCACATCAATATATATAATAGCAGAAGAAAGATAACTTTAAGAAACTATAGAACGCAATTTTTTTTTTTTTTCGGTTTCAAAAATTTAAGAATAAATGTGAGACCTTAAGGGGGCATGGGGCATAGAAACAGAGGGGGTAGGAGAAGAAAGCACCTTAAAACTGAAAAAAAAAAAGAATTTGGTCACTTTTGTCCATTTTTTATCATTTGAAACTCTTTTAACTAAAAACTTATAAGCTTACATCTGTCCTTGGGGGGCCCCCTCAAGCCGGGGGGCCCGGGGCAATTGCCCCGCATGCCCCTGCATTAGTCAGGCCCTGTTCATTTATGTGGCGTCTCTCATTCATTGGCGTCTTGTGTATAGCCCAGTTTGTAATATAAGTAACTTTAAAGCATCAGTTTATTGATCTCACTCTCTTTACTGAAATAGGTTAATGCTAACATAGTTTCTCTGATTAATCTTGAACTAAAATTATACAATTTACGATTTGATAACGTGACAACATGAAATTTCAACTGTCGCAACTTTCATACTGCCTATAATCATTCAAAGCATTAAAATGTTTTACTTAGAGCAGGTAATTTTATTTGTTTATTTATTTGCAATTAGTTCGGCGAATGTTATTCGAATTTAAATTTCAAAACATCAAATAGTTTTGTTTTGTTTGTTTTATGTCTAAATTTAAAACATTTTATTGCTCATAGAAGACAGAATTTTGTTGTATTCTGTTCTGAATAGTGTAAATATTTTACTTTATTAAAAATACCAATTGTAGGCATTAGTTTTAGATCCTTTTAAAAAAAGTCTCAAAAATAATTTTATATATCATATAATACAATTGTCAATATCACAATAAAAGTTTATATAATCTAAAATTTTAAAAAACTGATAACGTTTTCATCCTATCCAGGACATCTTCAGTCAGCATACATGGTCCTGGATAGGATGAAAACGTTATCAGTTTTTTAAAATTTTAGATTATATAAACTTTTATTGTGATATTGACAATTGTATTATATGATATATAAAATTATTTTTGAGACTTTTTTTAAAAGGATCTAAAACTAATGCCTACAATTGGTATTTTTAATAAAGTAAATTATATATGAAGGCATTATACTTGTTATTGTAGTTATCTACAATTTCCTGAATAGTGTAAATATTTTTTATATAATTGATAGCATATGGATGTTAATTTATGAATTTTATCAAAATTTACATAAAATAATAAAACATTTTAAGATACCAAGCAGTGCCAAAATTTGCTTCTTTTGTAGCAAGGCAAACATGGATTTTGCCACCTATTTCCCTCACTTTTTATGCAAATTAAATTTACAGAGATAATTTTACTAAGGAGCCATTCTTAAATGATATCACACTTGGAGGGGGAAGAGAGCTTTGTGAAACTGTGACAAAGGTGGCAGGGGATAAGGACAAATCTGACGTCACACATTTTGTTTAAAATAACGGTATTAAAAATCAGCAGATTAAATTTTGAAGTTATTTTGAAATTAACGTATATTGTGTTCATAAAATAATGATAAGATTTAAAGCGAAATAATATTTAATTCCATTTCAAAATCCAAAATACTACTGTTTTCAAGTGCTCTTTTATATTAATGTTTTATTACTAATGCATATTAATTATGTATTTTGTTGTAAAATATAATCTTATTTCATACAAAATAAGTATCTGAATAATTTATATTTTTATGCTCAAAAATGTAACAAAAAATCATAGTTAAATGTCAAAAAATGAATTTTGAAATATGATCTATATCATAGTGCTTTGTTTCTGAACTGAAAGTTATGTGTTGCATGTATGTAATATTGTATGACAAAGTTGGCAGGTGGCAGAGATTTCCACTTCCTGTGACACTTGGTGACAAGTGGTTGAAGGGAGTAAAAAATATTGAAAAAAGTGTGACATCATTTGTTGACAGCCCTAAATTTCAAGTAATCTGACTTATTAAAAATATGTAATCATAAAATATATTATTCTGAACTACGTAATCTGTTTTGTCAAATATGGATTCATTAAAATTTTAAAAACAGAACCAAAAAGAATTGCAGGAACCTATATTTTTGCAGGAACCTTATACTATATCATTCTTATATTTTTCGATGCTAAGCACAGCAGTTCTTGACCTATGGGCTGAAGGACAATCAAACTTTGTCCCAAAAACATTCCTTTTATTTCAACTAAGGGCGCAGATGTCATATACGCACCACATTTGTGCTTGTTTTTTTCCCCACCAGTTTGGCATTGCACACCTGTGCCAAGGGGAAGATCGTTTAATAAGTTTATAACAATTGTTAAGGAAATGAAATGGGAAAAATTAAAGATTTCAGTGAAATATGCTGATTAAATGATACAACTGCATGCATTCAATATAGATATAAGTATCAATATTTACATTTTATTGCGAAAATTATATTTATTGTTTTGGTGCTTATTAAGTTTATTATTTATACCTGTTTTTTATTTTTTCCTTTTTTATTAAATTCATATTTATTTACTGTTATTTTTTTTTTAATTCTTAAAATTTTTTTAGTTGTATATTGTATTAATTATTTATATTGATATATCATATATTTATTTTAATTTCCTTTTTCTCAAATACTAGAATCTCATTTTTTTGCATTTTTTTTATTTTTATATTGCAATAAATAATCATGTGCTGTTATTCCATGCAATTTTTAACTTATGTTTAAAAAAAATTCACCAAACTGGCGGGAAAAAAACACATGCAAATGTGGTACTTATATGACATCTGTGCCTTAAAAAATTACAGGAATTTCAAAAACAAATAATATTTCGAGGCAGAATCCTTAATTTCCTTTTGATGAATACACAAGCAGAATATCCAGAAATATCTAAATCAGCTTTGAATTCTTTTACAGGCATACTGTGTTCTTTTTGACAACATACTTGTGTGAACATTTTTTTTCTATCTTGATTTTTTAAAAAACAATTACAAAAACAAACTGCATCTAATAAGTGGCTTAAGGTTTAAATTAACCAAATTTAACCCTTTTATAGGTCCCCTCATCGATAAACACTAGTTCCAGAACTCACAGTCATTAGAAAGTTATCTTTTTATAATAATTAAATGTATTTTTCATTATCTTTGTAATTATGTGAGTTGTTTTAATTATTATTCCATTTACATATATTTGGATTACCAATGGACCTTATGCACACATCCTGAGGTCAGGGATAAAATTCAGCTGCTGACGGTGTTTAGCATAGCAGTCTATGGTTTGTGAGTTATTAATGCTTGTTTGTTAAAATATTGAAAAATAATTTTTTGTTGTAGGATCACATACTTAATATATTGTAATATAAATTTGAAATTGTTGTTCTGATTGCAACAAAATTCTCTAAATTTGTAAATTTTCTATGAAAATGTATCTATTTAACATGGGTCCAGTCTGAAGTCGTCTGCTAGTGATGTTTGCGCCTGTGCATACTGGCATTCTGTTGGTGCAGTGGATAGAATAACAGATTAGCATACTGCCAGCTCTGACATCTGACGTCATGTCATGATTTCCATTCTTGTTTTTTTTTTATGTATAGTAGACCGTCTCAAATCTGCACAGCTTGGGACCAGGAGTTGTGTGGATTTTAGAATTTTGTGGATTTCTGGTCATTGCTTTGTTTAAATTTTTTTATAAATAGTTATTTGAATACAATTAATAATACTGTAGAAACTATAATGAATGCTTACAATATAATCTATACTATTAACCGCAGTAAACGTCTGTCTATCTGTCTGTCTGTACCGCTAAAAACTTTTCTCAACGGCCGAGTGGAGTGGCGCTCTGGGTGTCTATCGACTCGGGACGATTCGGCCTTTTGTGATAATGAATTTCGAGAAAATCGCCCGGTAATTACCCGAGATATTAATTAAAAACTACCCGGGAAACGTGACAAAAAATCCAAGTTCCGAGACGGTTCTCTGACGGAGCTCTCCGGTCGAAACTAGCTTGCGGATGAAGAACCACGAAGGTGTCGAAAATACGAAAATTAAGGAGTTTTATATAACGTCGCATCCGCGCTGCAGATTTAAGGATTTTAAAACAAATTACATATTCTTGAAGGAAATTTAAAGACCTTTCTGACGGTCTATTCGGTTTCAAGAAATACAAACATTAACCTTTTGAAAAAAATGTTTTCCCGAAAGCTTTCATTTTTAATTTTTCTCCACAGAATTTTCGACCGAAAACTATTGAATTTTAAAACGATTCCATCCTTTTTAATTTTGGAGGCACGACAAAGAAAAAAAATACCCCCTCAAAGACGCTTCTGTCTAATTTCCAACGGTGTGTTTATTTTTGAAATATTCTAATATTAACCCTTTGAAAAAAAATCGAGAAAAAGAGTCTCCGATCGTACAATTTTGTTTGCTTTTTCGACACTTTTTCCGCTTACATTTATATGAATAAAATCCCTAATTTTCAATTTTTCTTTTCCATCTTTATACACCTCTTAGTGAATACATCGTTTTGAGTTGTGTCAAAATTTCAAAAAGATACAACGGTTAGAAGTATTTTTAAATCTGTAAAAACCGCGAAATTACGGCGTAAAACGGGCGATTTTTTTTTCTGCCATATTTTTAGGTAAAAGTAGCCCTTAAATCCTGTATTCTTCAATGATCTTTATATGTGTGTTTTACACCTTGCATAAAATTTTTGAAAAAATCAGGAGGCCGTAACTGTATTTTAAATAATATAATAGGTGAATTTTTTAATTTAAATTATTAAATCTGAAAAAGGAAAAAACTAAAAATTAAAATTTTTGTACAAAATATGCATATTTTTACACGAAAATTATACTCGAGGTTTTTTTCAAAGTGTGTAATAGTAATACATTGCGACCTCACTAATCCGACACTCGGTAATCCGTATATTTTTAAAATATCGTTAGAGAACATTATTGCAAATAAATACACTGAATCAAGACAGCCACAGGATGATTGATGGTTTATGGTCAGCGGTTAGAAAACGCAAGTGTGCACCGGGCCTTAGAGAGATTATTTTTTTCAGAAAGGGGCCGCTAGCGGGCGAAGCTCGCTAGTTAATATTAAAATAAGTAATAAATAAAAATAATAAAAATGTAAACATTTTTTAAAAGACGACTAACATATTAAAAGCAAAGGTCAAGTAAATAATAAATAATGTCTAGTTATATTCATTATAATGATGAGATGCATTTTTTCTAAGTTATTCAGTGAAACTTGCCTCATAAAGGAAAATTATGAATTCACATCAAAATCATAAAATAAGGATGTTTTATTTCAGGTTTAGCCAAACTTAAGAATAAAAAAAGCTTGATTAATGTGTGAATACCTTTTGCAAAAAGATTATGATTATCAGTAATATAAGCCATATTTGAAATTTTTTTTCATAAAAACATTTATTCTTCGTTGATGAAAAGCATAAATTCTGTAATATTAACGAAAATTACACATTAAAAATGCATATAGAAGTGATGTAAAAATAAAAAAAATCAAATTTTGTCCCTAATTCTGGATTGAAAATTTCATTTTTTACATCTGTAAATTATGTGCAGATTTTAGAAAGTTGCGGATTTGAGGGAATCTACTATAGTTCAGTAGACTCCATCAAATCCACAACCCCTGAATACTCTCTAAAATCTGCACATAATTAACAGATGTAAACAATGAAATGTTCAATTCAGTTATAAGGACAAATCTTGAATTTTTTTATTTTTGTATCAATTCTATACATATTTTAATTTGTAATTTTTGTTAATATTACAGAATTCATGTTTTTTGTTATGAATGAAGAATAAATTTATTTCTGAAAAAAATTCACGATATTTCTGAAATCACTGGTCATCACAATCTTCTCATCAAATATATTTATGTACTAACCAAGCTTTTTTATTTATTATGTCTAGCTAAAGAAATAAAACTTCCTTATTTAATGATTTTTATGTGAATTATTAATTTTCTTTTATGAGGCAATTTTCATTGAATCAATTTGGAAAAATATATTTCATCTTTATAATTAATATTTAATCATATGTTTTTATTTATTAACTTTTAATATTTTAATTGGTATTACTTGGTTAACCTGTCGACCAATTTTGCCAAATTATACAAACCGCCAAACTATTTGCCAAATTGACACAACTTTTTTTTAAAAAAACGAAAGAACCATTTTTTTAGTAGAACATTTATAAAAATACAAATTAAAACTTAAAATAAAAATCACATGATGATGTAACAAACATGTATCATGTTTAATGTCAAGGTGAATGTGGTATTTGCAACATTCATTTATTATTATTATTTATTTGCATTGAATCTTAGAATTTGGTGACAGTAATTTGGTCAATGGGATAACCAAGTATAGTACCTTTTAATCATTATACAAATTACCTAAATTTTTATTATTTTAATTTATTACTTATTTTAATGTTTTACAGTGGCATAGCTAAGGGGGGCGCCGAGGTCTAGGGGTGCCAAACTGAGAGAAGTTCAAAACAAAATTATCTCATATTCTTTGATAAAACATAAAGTTGTTGATTTAAAAAAAAAAATGTTTTGTATGTGAATGCTTTTTTAATAATATATTTTGTTATATCCAAATAATGGAAAAAGAAAGTACTTCTGTAAATGTTTAGTGGAATGGCTCTTTTGGTACCTATGTTAATTATGTACCTAAACTGAAAAGCATTGCAGTTAAATAGGGTGTGCCAAATTAACAGGAGCTTTGCTTTAAA
>CAXHSM010001564.1:0-144000 GCA_964019185.1 Maratus speculifer
TAATAACATAGTCCTTACTTCAAACAATTACTGTCACAAATCATAATACTACGGAATCCTGTGTGTCCCCCTGTAAACAAACAATAAAAGCTATGCACACCATTTGCTATATGAAACATGTATCATTGCATATCAACAACATACATCAATTTGTTTATTTTTAAATTAGTGAAACATTACCAAAATGTACTTTAAAGAATTTACCTCCATAGTCCATAATATATCTAAATTATTTTGAGAGTTTCTTATGAACCACCCAAATTTAACCACAAACTTTACAGCTTATTCGGTCATCCTTAAAAATTTTTTTTGGTAAAGAGCAATTCAATCAGTACTTTTTGCAGCAATAATCACCAGACATAAATATGTATATAAAGGTATTGACGACCATTGTATATATATACTTTTTATGGTGAAAAATAATTCTCTGGTTATAACTTTTTTCTGTCAGCAAGGAGAAAGTATTGAATTTGTAATAATTTTCGACCTCTGGTTTTTGATGGATTTATACGTGTTTAGAAAGTTCTAAACTCTATTTTACGGTATTATAAAAATTTCTGTCTCTCTGTATTTGATACAAATTTTGTGAATATTCCGTATGAAGAACTAGTAATGAAATTTCTTCAAACTTCAGATTCAGTTGTACCCTGACATAAACAGTTGCTAATTAAGATAATATTTAAAATTTGCAAAAGTTATTATTGATGTGCTGAATTTATCATGATATCAATGTCTATTAAGACTATGTCTCAAAAACTAATGCATCAAATTTCAAAAACATTCAATTGTGTCATACAATGACATCAACAGATGCTGTTGAAATTCTGTGATAAATGGCTCAACAGATGGCACTGCTATGCTGCATTTTCAGGAATCCTGCAATATCTTTAACTCTAGAATTAACGCATGGTATTTCATTTAACTTCATATTCGTTTTGGCCTTAATATAAATATATCTTTATTGGGTTTTGATGTATATTGTCCAAATGCAGTTGAGTAATTGTCCCTAAAAATTATCTTTCCATTCCCAAAGCATTTTTCAGCATGTGTTATAAGTAATTTTGAATCAATTTATATTTTCTCGAGAAGTAGTCTAAATTACGGGTTTGGGTGTAAACTGTTCAACTGGTGTTGCTTCTGTTTTTTTTTTTTTTTTTTTTTTTTTTTTTGTTTACAATTTGTGTGACAGCAATATCTTAATAATTAGAAGTTTAAAATATTAATTTTGATTGCAAACAAATATGTTTATATATATTATATATATATATATATATAATTTCATGGCCTCACTATATTAATTTATAATCAATTAAGAATTACGTTAGAATATCTTAATTATCTTTTCTCAGTCATTTTTTTTTTTTTTTTGCACCCTGTATTTGTTACTACATTGGTGTATATATACATTTAATATGCATTATTAAAAACCGATTTAACTTGCGTTCTAGTTTTTTTTTTTAAATTACATTAAAAATGTCGAAATAGAAAAGAGAATTAGAAAATAATCTCTCCATAGGTTTATAATTAGCTTGCGAGTGTCTTTAACTGATGGTCTTTATAATTTCTTTTATTTCTTTCATTTTGACACTTAAAGCTTTGTATATATTTGATGCTAAATAAAAGTTTCTATCCC
Organism: Maratus speculifer; assembly: GCA_964019185.1. Lineage (NCBI taxonomy): Eukaryota > Metazoa > Arthropoda > Arachnida > Araneae > Salticidae > Maratus > Maratus speculifer. Next base: position 1,634 of record CAXHSM010001564.1, read on the forward strand.
TTCATCATTTTCAAAAAAGAATTTTCCCACTGTAGTATGATACATTTTTGTCAAGAAATATGTTGAATTAAATTCAAATAATTCTAAATGCAAAAAATTATGCATTTCAACACATTCTGATTGTTAGAACGGAAAATTTCTGAAATTTAGAAACAGTTTCAGATATTTTAGGCTTTAAGGGACTCTTAACTCACGTAAAAACTCCCGCACGTAGAATTGATCCCATGGAAGAAACTCGTAAAGATATCTCGTTCGCACTAACGTATTTGTTATTGATTTTTTTTACATTGAATAGCTGTGATCGATCTCTACAAAGGCCGTTTTTCCTTGTTTTGATTTTCTTACAGAATTTAGAAATTGAAATGTGCAAAGCAACAGAACAGAACTTTTTTTTATATCTGTTTCAAACTAAGCACATACAGTCTACCAGCTTCGTGAGCAGAACTTCCCAGCCATTGTCGGGGAGAAATCCTTAACGGAGGTATTTGGGATAATGAGCATTTGTTATTTTTAGCTTCTGGTTACTTCAAGGTCAAACTTCCATCCTGATTCCATGACAAATATTTGAGTAATATACTACAGAAATTCTGCACCATTTATAACTGTATATTAAATAATACACAAATTTCTGTATTAAAATACTGATGAAAGTGCTTCCCCCCTCCCAAAGCAATCCAAACCTGTTTATTTTAAAATAAAATTCAAGATATGTTAGTTTTAACTGATTTGAAAAAAGTGTTGCCACTAAAATTTGAGCTTTATTTTTCAGTCGCATCTATCCAGAATTGACAGTTAAATTGGATTTTTTCTCATTTATATATGTATTGTTATTTTCAAAATATCAAACTAAACATATGAAGAAAAGAACAAAACATTTAGAAAGTTTTTTTTTTACTTCAGTATTAATTTAAATAGCAATAATAGAATTATGAAATACAAATGCAATTGGAAAATAATAACTATTATTTTATAAAATGTTGTAAAGAAAATATTTTACAGAATATGTATCAAAATAATGCATAACAATAAAAATTTCACTTTAAAAAAAAAAAAAATAAATAAAAAAAAAAAGATAAATCTGACAATCTATCTGTATAAGCACAGGTTAGTGTGCTTTTTATGCTAGAGAATTTTTATTGTTATGCATCATTTTCGTACACATTCTGCAAAGTATTTTCTTTAAAAACATTTTATAAACTAGTTATTATTTTCCCACTGCATTGCATTGTAAATCTATTATTGCTATTTAAAAAAAATTGCAGTCCTATTTCCATTATCGACTAAAAATTAGTTGAAGTAACATAAATAAATATACAAACATTTTAAAAAATCGTAAAAAGTTTATTAATAGACATCACAAAATAAGAAATACAAGAACTAAGAAACCAAACGAAATATTATAAGCATACACTAACTTTAACATACTGCCATGTAGAAACTTTTGACCTATCATGTTCAGCTAATTACAATAAATCTTAATTCATGACATTTTTAAATTCTTATCTTATTTATTAACATAATTCCGATGATTGAATAATAAGGGGAAGATTTCTATTCGGAAATAGTGGTTACTATCAGCCTACTGAAATGCAAGCACCCCACCTCTATCCTAGGATACTTCTGTTTCTGATAGTTAAAAAAAAAAGACAATATTTTTTTATTCGTTAGGGCCCGTTAAACTCATAATAGTTTAAGGGAATGTCAAAGATTTCTCCCAATTCCTAATTTCCTTGCGTTTACTAAAATCTTGCATCCTGTGATGACACAGCCATTTTTATTGGAAGGTTGTGTGAAGCCAATTTGTTAAACAGCTTACATTAGTCACGCGAAGAAACGCGAATGTTAATGTAAAACTATGAGAGAAATCTTTTCAGATTTCTTGCTTTTATTTCATTATTTGAGTTATTATTTATTGGATACATAATGTCTAAATCTTGATGTTGTGAATCAAATCAAAATATGATTTGCAATAACACAAAAAGTTTTAACCACTTCATCGTCGGCCCCGATATATGTCGGGGGTAAAAGAACTGTTTCCACATACCAGTCGCCGGTTAAGTGGTTAATGTGCATTCAGTTTGAATGCTGAATAATTACTATGTTTCCATAAATATATAATCATTTTGTTTTGACTGTTTGTATAGTTTAGCATTGCACAGATGATGTATAATATAATTTTTTTCTTTTTTATGCAGCTTTATTAAATTTTACAGAATACTCACATCCCTGTGATATGCAGAAAATAAAATTGCAGAAATAAGGACATTTATTTTGGAAAATATAAAAATACAGGTACATAACAACATGATAATAAAGTTTAATAAATTATATCACTTACCTTTCATGATCTTATAGCATTTGTAAAAAATCTTGTTCAGCTATTATTTTTCTGTTTTTATTGTATAATATTCCTCGATAATATAGATTGTTTTATTTTTATGCATATTTTTATGAGAAATTGCAATAAATAATCGTTCAGTTACATTTCTTATCATTGAAAAAATTTTAATTAAATAGCAAAAAATAAATAACAAAAAGAAAAATTATTTATATACCTAAAAATAGCATTGGTAAATAAATAAAACATTGCATTTCGTTAACATACTTGCTATGAAATCACAAACGTTTCTATTATGATGAATTTTTATTACGGTTCTAAAGTTGACATAATAATGTACACTAATTACAATAATTATTTCAGTATTTCATATGAAGAAACATCACTTGAACGGAAAAAATACCCAACACGAAACAACCACATGGCAATCGGATATGATACATTCTTCTTCTTTCAACGCTGTGCATTAAACGCTCGCACAAAACAGAATCTTATATTTGCATATTGGGCAAAAACGCGACAAAACATCTCAATAGCTTGTTGAAGATGACGTATCAAAACGAAAGTCTGTCTTGGCAGGCCTTCTTTAACACAGAATTAACTCCTTTATTACTTCTTATCTATCACTCCTTTATTACAGACTGTGCAAAAAATGCTGACACGCAGAATTACCCGAGCATTGGACAGGCCTGTGAGCACGGTTTATTACATTCAAGAAAACATCCTGCAGTGCTATCCATACAAAATTTGCCATGAGCAGGAGTTGTTTTCTTGTGACTTGCCAGCAAGAGAGGATTTTGCTTTGGAATTTTTTGCCGCCCGCATGGAAGTGGACAATTACTGGCCGTGGAAAATTCAGTTGACAGATGAAGCTCATATCCGTCTGACAAGATATGTCAATACGCAGAATTGCCGAAGATTGGAAGCAGACAATCCACTCGCAATGAACCCAGTACGGACTTCATCCTACAAAGGTCACTGTGTGGCGCGGATTCACGGTATCATTTATCGTAGGGACATATTTTGTCGAGGAGACGGATGATCTCGGTCCAGTTACTGTTACCGTCCATGATCAGCGCTGTGAGTCTCTTTTTCCTTAATGTCGTCATTCCAGCTCTGCAACAGTGTGGATGTCTCGATATCACCATTTTTATGCAACATGGCGCTCCTCCACACATTGTAAATCGAGTGAAGCAGTTGTTGAGGCGGCATTACGGAAATGCTAGAATTATCAGTCGGCATTTCCTACAGCTTGGCACATGCCTATAGATGCGTTCTATCACCTCACAAAAACTCTCCCCCCTTTTCTTCAGATACCTTGTGTATAACAGCGTGAATAATTAAAATCTGTATTCATATTAAAATTATATGTCTATGCATGAATCTTTCAAAATCATGCTTGTCTTTGGCAGCGTACATCGGAAGTTCTATGCACGCATCGCTAACCACTGAAAACCTCCATTCAAATTTACCTCTTTCAAAATGAATCTATTGCACGTGCCCTCGGTGCCAACGCCCTCGTATAGCAGGCGAGCAGCTCACGCGCTAAAAATCTGAAGAAAATCATAAGATAAGTATAAAGGAAAAAAATCCACAGAAATATGTCCCAGAACTTAAAATGTGCTTTGGCGATAAAAAGCAGAACTAAACACTTTAAGACAATTGAAAACCAACTGCAATGAGCAAAATTCAATTGAATTGAGCCCATGGAATCTGGGATCCACTCTAAAGTTAAAATACTCATTGAAAATCGTAAGCTAATGAAAATCCTCAATTAAATGAATCAATTTGCGTTGACATATGGCCCGTAAAATCCCAGAAAAGAATATGCGTTATTGTTCGATAATTATGGTAAAATAAGTCTACATTTAGGAAAACACACTTTTAAATTAAATAAGAGAAACACTTGTGGGCGAATTGATAACACATACCACGGCGCTCTTTCCCTTCTTAATAATTTAAGATTAAACTGAAAAAACAAAATAAAATTATGCTTTTAGCAATTGGCAGCGTTTAATAATATCATACAATGTCATATAATCATATATTGTCATATAGTGATCAATCGATTTTACGAAATTAAATGAAGGTATTGAGTGGAAAAAATATATCTTTTTAGTTCAGTTTTTAAAGAATTTTTCACCGTATGTTTTTTTTTCTATAACTTTTGCACTATGATTGTCATTTTTTTGAAAAAGTTAGGAAAAATTACCTATTGATTTTTTAAAATTTTATATACAGGTTTAAAATATTTTTTACTTGTTCTGTGAAATTTTCAAACCTATATCTTAATTCCTTTTTAAAAAAATTTCTCTAATTAATGAAAGTTCTTAATTCTCTCCATTTCGGCTGTGGAATCAGGTTCAGGTACGCGCAAGTTTGCTAGTTTGTAAAAGAAAAAAAAAGGTATTGCATTTTTGATGAAGTTTTAATTAATTTCGCGGTTAATTATCAAAAAATTAGAAATATGATCCTCATGCGCATTCGAACCAAAAAACCGTACGGTGAAAGATTCTTTAAAAACTGAACTAAAAAAAAATTTCCACTCAATACCTTCATTTAATTTCGTAAAATCGATTGATCAATATATGACAATACATGATTATATGACATTATTAAACGCTGCCAATTGCTAAAAGCATAATTTTATTTTTTTTTCAGTTTAATCTAAGATTATTAAGAAGTGCAAGAGTCCCGTGGTATGAGTTAACAATGTGGATATTCCTATTCTCCGTCAAAGAAACACACATAGTTGGTTTTCACGCTAACTTTTGAGTTCTTCATCCCATGCAAATATTTAGTGTAATGGGAGCTTCTGTAAACCAAAGTAAAATGAATTTAGATTCAAATACTACCTCTGACAATAAAGTTCGGTGAATAGTCCTGTAACATTAATGTAGATGAAATATTAACGAAAATTACCATACCATCCTTCGAAATAGTCATCTCCCATAACTATGAACCGCTGAGATCTGCATTACATGTCCTGGGAAATTCGCAAGAAGTCTTCTTTTGGGATATAGTTCAAAAGTTTCGTCATGTTTCGTTGGATGTCAACAATATGGTCAAATCTTTTTCAAAGAGAGTTTCAGTCGTGAAAATAGGAAGAAGTGTGGAGGATTGAGATCTGGCGAGTATGGCGGATGTTCAATTTGTAACACCCTTCGTGAATATCGTTCGGTTTCTTGCAAAGCTTAAAACCAAACTTTAAAACGATCGTTTTGTTCGTTTATTTTCCTGTTCTCAGTTAAGAACCAACACACTGAACAAGCACTTAGTAAAGCATGTCTTACACAGAACATAAATGACGCTCATCTGAACAACAGTGGGGGAAGATGGTCAACACTTGGCTCTATGCTGGGGCAGCGTTTTATTTCCCCAGTGCTGCCAGATCGGTCGTTTTGAATTCATTCACCGAACTTTATTGTCAGAGGTAGTATATCTTATTACATATTTTAGTTAAAAGTATACATATGTTTCACTAGCACCCGATTTTTCGATGTTTGACTTGTCTATTTGATTTTATGCTTTGACTTTCTGTAATAGTCTTTAAAAAAATCTCCCAATCAAGAATTCTTTTTTTATAGCTTGATTGAAATATCAAAAGTCATTTTACATTATTAAATATAAATCTGCATTTATTTAAATGAATTTTTTTTTCTAAACATGAAATGTTTTTAATCTACTTATCTTCATATACATACATTCATTAAATAGCTTCAGATATGTTCATCAACACCTGTAGTTTGTGTTCTACCTGCATACAAACATGACCTCAACTCTCTAAATCTCACGGTGATTGCTGAGATAAAATTGTTAAAAACAGAAACATTTTTGTTACATAACTTGAAACATTTAAATTACAAAAATAAGAAAATATTATATTAGATTTGTTCTAAAACATTGGCTTTTTGAAAGAAAAATACAGCTGGTTAAACAATTGATTTAAACCATGTTGGCCCTGCTGATAACAGAATAAAATCATAATGCAAAAATCCCAATCAAATGTCGGAATGTAAATTAAACTAAGTCTTACTATACCCAATAACCATTCAGCAAAGAAAACTCTCAATTAATCATACACTAATATACAGAATAAAAAGTAATCAATTAAGTGAACTGATTATGATTATGTCATCATTGTGGATTGGAAATATGACACAATCTTAGTAAATCTCAACTAATCAGAGTTGTAAAAGTGCAATTTTATCGAATCTGCCATTTTGGCTATTTTTGGAAATAAAGTCCTTAAAAAAAGAAAAAAGATGAAAGAAAACTAACTAAATGTTTTTTTTTCCAAAAATTATTTTTAGAAAATATATATATCAGAAAAAATATGTATAAATATTTATGTCATATAGATTTATGACATAAAAAAACTTTGATTGATTAAAAATTATTGTAATTTTACAAATTTATTCATCTTTTTTCTAAACTTGTAGCTTCTGCATTACTCGGATTTTGCATTTTTTAATAGTGTGTAAAATAAATTAAAGCATTTGGGAAAAGAAAAAAAATATGAAAAAAATAGACAGCAAAAGATGTCGAAATCAATTTGGCTATTTTTCTGAATCATCGGCGGAATATCGGTAATCGCCCATTGACATTATTATGATGTCAATATGTCGTACTCTGTTTAAAAAATCAAATGCTAGTATCGGCAGGATATCGCACTAACAAATAGACTTGATTTGATGACATTTGCTCCAAAAATTTCACAAGCCGATGTTCCTGGGACGGACAATGCGCCCTGCAATTTCAATCTATTTTCGAACAGCATGATTTCTCATTCCTTTTCAAGGTCTTTCTCTTCCACCTTATCCAACCCCTCAAAGTTTTTTTTTTGTTGCAAGCAAGGTCATTTTTAAACAGACTTTGAAGAGAGACAGGTATGTGAGGAAGTTGTGTGATGTGAGAGGGTGAGTATAAATTTAATTGCATTTTCTTCAAAAATTAGTAATTTTTCCCATTTCAAAAATAAATGATCGCTCGATACATACCGAGAGTATATCTAGAAATTTGAAGGCGTTAATAGGAATTAGGAATAATTATTCATACTTAATAATTTGCTTGAAGAAAAAAAAAACAAGAAAACAGAATTACCTTCTTTGCACAAAGACTAGATTGTTTTTTCATTTATTTGAAAAAAAGAATATGTGGTAGTAAAATTAAAACATTATAAAATTATTTGCACTTTTCCCCCCTCTCTCTAAGCTAGGATTAGAGAAAATAATAAAAACTGCAAATATGCCATAAGAAATGAGCGGGTAGGGTATGGCAGACATGCTGAATATATTTTATCTTACAAGACTAATGTTGGGGGGAGGGGATAAGAACAACCTAGAATAACGGAATTTAATATTTTTTCTTTATTTTTCTCTTCTTTCTTTCTAAACTTTTTTTCATTTTTTCTTTTATTTTTATCTTTTCTTTTTTCCAGGATTTATGGAAATTCCAAGGAATTTCGATGAATTTGAAGGGAAAAAAAAATAAAAAAATGCTTTCTTTTCCAAATTTAATGCATTGAAGAAAACACGAAACATTTTAATTTATTATTAATATACTAATAGTTAAAATCTGTCTAAAGTCTTAAAGTTCTAAATTATTTTGATAATTTAAAAAATACATATCTTTCGACATGTTTCTTAAAAATGTAATGCTAAATTTATTATTTCAACTATTCAATTATGTAATCTTTCTTTAAAAACAGGTTTGACACAAATAATTGTTTTGATATTCAAAATTTTCACTCATGTCTACATACATTATTTTCAGTTTGTCAATATAAGTCACCCCTCCCCCAAAAAGAGGAAAATGTAGCCTTTATACCAAGTATTTAAACTAAGGGTATAAAGGTGTATTTCATTACATTCTATGTATAAAAATATTTTTAAGAATCAATAACTATTCATAATTTCTAAAAATCAGTACATAAGTTATTTTTCTAATATCAAGACTTGCTTAGAAACATTTGTTGGGCTGTCATTTATTTTATTTTATTTTAGATGAGGGTGTACTAATTTGTGTAGAAAATTTTTTAAATAATTTATTTTAACAGAAAAAACTACTTTTATATATGTATTTTATTTTTAAAAAAATTTTCAAAGTCACAGATTAATAATCACATGAAAAGAAATTAATTATTCGTACATTACTTTCAACACAAAGAGATATTTTAATGGATGGGGTTTTCACAGATAATAGATTTTAAGAACAAGAAGGCAAGAAATCTGGGCTGGAAGGGTGGAGGGAATAATAAGAAAATCACATAAATTCAGTAGTCATAAAAGAGGTTGGCAATATGTCTAAAACGGGTGCACGCCCTATCAGGATCCTACGATCCTCTAATCGTTTGCCGAGCAGCCAAAAATCCTTTACTCCCGATCTCAGGACATGAGGTCGCGCGGACGAAAAAATAGTCAGATTTTATATTTAGCGGACGTTCGGACGAGTATTACTTGCTGTTTGGGAATATTCAATTTTAACCATGTTTTAAACTCCCAGTGTGGTTTAATACAAACACCCATGCTATCAGGAGTTCCTATTTTACCTGTGCTATTACTTAAGAGTGAAGTTTTGTTAAAATGTTCCGATTGTATTGGATTACGTTTCATAGTCTTTGTTTCATGCATGCATTTTTGTTCCTGTAAATTCAAACATTTTCAACCCAGTATAAAAGAGTTAATACATCGATTTGTATGTCCGAGTATGTGTGCTTTAATCCTTGTAACTAGACAGGGATTGCATGAAATTTTAATAAGTTATTGGGTTTATCCACAGCACAATTGCAAATGAAAATGAAATCTATTTTATTTATTATTTACATTTAGACAGTCAAGAGTTTTTCATTACGTTACGGAAAAACGTTTTAAAAACATTTTGATCATCAGTATGATTTAACAGATGCTTGATAAAATTAACTTTCGAACATATTTATGTTGCACATTTATCTCATACACAAAATTTTATTCAATAGTAAGAATTAACAAATATCTGCAGAAAAAAGTCCTTGTCGCATGTCTTGCAGGTAGAAGGTTTATCACCACTCACCAATATGAATTAACAGAGAGCTGTTTAAATCCTTCTTACGAGTGAATTTTATGTTACAGTTATACAAATCAAAATGCCTCACCAGTATGAATTAACAAGTGGCTGTTTAAATAACTAATTTGAGTGAATTTCTTGCTGCATTTTTCTCAATCTAAAGATGTCCCTTTAGTATGAATTAACAGATGCTGCCTTAAACTATTCTTATGAGAGAACTTTTTGTTGCATATCTCGCAATCAAAACATTTCTAAGCAGAATGAATTAATAGATGGCTCTTTAAGTAAGCTTTTCGAGAGAATTTCTTGTTGCATATTTCACATACAAAAGGTTTATCACCAGTATGCAAAAACTCATGCTTTCTTAGGCCATTCTTGTCAGAAAATTTCTTGTCACATATCTCACATGAAAAAGGTTTCTCACCAGAATGAATTAACCTATGTCTGCTTAAGGCGCTTCTATGAGAGAAAGTCTTGTGGCATATCTCACACTCAAAAGGTTTCTCACCCGTATGAATTAACAAATGACTCTTTAAGAGTCTATATTGAGAGAATTTTTTGTTGCATATCTCACATTCAAAAGATTTCTCATCAGTATGAATTAACAGATGCTCTCTTAAATAGCTTTTACGTGAGAATTTCTTGTTGCATATATCGCAATCAAAATGTTTCTCAGCAGTATATATTGACAGATGGCTGTTTAAATAACTAATTTGAGCAAATTTCTTGTTGCATATTTCGCAATCAAACGATTTCTCGCCAGTATGAATTAACAGATGATGTCTTAAGTTCCTCTTATCGGAGAATTTCTTGTTGCATATCTCGCAATCAAAACATTTCTCACCAGAATGAATTAATAGATGACTTTTTAAGTGACTATTTCGAGAAAACTTCTTGTTGCATATGTCACACAGAAATGGTTTTTCACCAGTATGCAATAACAGATGCTTTCTCAGGCAACTTTTGTCAGAAAACTTCTTGTTGCATATCTCACACGCAAAAGGTTTGTGACCAGTATGAATTAACAGATGCCTACTTAAAGCACACTTAATAGAAAATTTCTTGTTGCATATTTCACATACAAAAGGTTTCTCGCCAGTATGAATTATCAGATGTTTGCTTAAATCACTTTTTTGTGAGAATTTTTTGTTGCATATCTCACATTTAAAAGGTTTCTCACCTGTATGAATTAAAAGATGCTTGAGTAAACGGCTGTTTGTGTAGAATTTCTTGTCACATATTTCACAAAGAAAAGGTTTCTCGTTAGTATGAATTAATAGATGACTCTTTAACTGACTGTTTTGGAAAAACTTTTTGTTGCAAATCTCACAAACAAAATTTTTCTCACCCGTATGAATTAATAGATGACTCTTTAAATTACCTTTATGGGAGAATTTCTTGTTGCATATCTCACATACAAAAGGTTTTTCACCACCATGAATTAACAGATGACTACTTAAATTATTCTTTTGTGACAAATTCATTTTGCATATCTCACAAGCAAATGATTTTTCTTTGTGCAAATTATGCAATCTTTTTTCAGGCAAATCTTGTAAATAAATGTTTAGTTCTACATTTCACTCTTTAAATATTTTTCTCTGCTTTGAATAATTTTGCAAATTCTCTAAGTGCCTTTTTTCTATAATTACCTTTTGGCTTTATGAATCTGAAATAAAGAAAACTATGTTAATCTATCTATCCAATTTTATAATGAATCAAAACTTATTTAACAGCAAATGAGTTTTTAACAAGAAATTGAATTCATATACATTTTTCAAGATAATTATAAAAAATTTACTCATTGTTTAAATATAAGAATAAAGAAAAAATTATAAACAACAATTTTTTTATCTGAAATAAATTAACCATTTAGTAGGAACAATATAAAAGTTAAGGAAGAGTAGTACCCACCGAGAAAAATTAAACTGATATAGTCTTTTCACTAAACTGGATTTGTCAGAACTACAAAGGAATTGGAAGAGGGGAATTTTGGCACATTAGATGTGTTAAAATCAAACATGACCAGCCAAATAGTTCAATCCTTGTATGTTTTATATGTATCCTTGTATGTATTATTGATCACCCTGGGGCAATTACCAATCCGAACATTCTTTGTACAAATGACAAGTACATTGATCAATGTAGAATATATATTATCAATTTTAATATAGATCTGATTTAATTATATGTTTATAGATGTTATCAAGAAGAAATAAGCATACTTAATTTACTGTTTTTATTGATTTTGAAATTACATCCAAATTTCTCGGTAGAACTTTTTATAACATTTTAAAGCATTATATCATTAGACATCCATTTCTTCACTCTTTCATATAATGCACTTGCCTTTCCCATCTGCGTAATGTGCCTCCTTAAGGGCATTTTTACCAAACCCCTTAAGAATGAAAAATTATGCGCACATCATAGATTATGAAATACTTTACAGCACATTTTTGAATACGTTAATACCTTCATTCATCTGCAATAATTTTATCTTTGTGTAGGGGGAAAAAACTAACAAGAACAAAAAGTCATGCATGCAGCATAGATTATGATGCAACTTCCAACATATTCGGAATACTGTTAACCTACTATTTTCATCCATATGCAGTAATTTTCCCACCTTGAGCAAAGAACAAAACATAACTAACAAGAACGAAAATTCATGCATACTGCATCAATTATGATGCATTTTCTGACTCATTCTAAATATTGTAAACTTATTGCCATTCATGTACAATAATTTTACCATTCTGTGCAAAAAACAAAGCATAATTAACGAGAGTAAAAAATTTTCCATTAAACATGTTTATATTCTTTCCATTTTATTCTGAATACTTTGAACCTATCACTTTCATCTTTGTACAGTAATCTTCCCATCCAAATCCCCCCTGTTAGTTTATATATGTTTTGTGCAAACAGCAAAACATAAATAAACTAACAAGAATGAAAAGTCACACATACAGTATAGATTATGAAACACTTTCCAACACATTTTCATTAATGTAAGCCTATCATTTTAATCCATTTGCAGTAATTTTACCACTCTATATAAAGAACAAATCATAATTAACAAGAAAGAAAAACCTGTGTGCAACATAGATTATGAAACACTTTCCAGCATTTTCTGAATATTGTAACGGATATAGTCTTAATCAATCTGCAATATTACCAACCTATACAAAGGTTGAAACATAATTAACAAGAATCATGCACACAGCATAGATTATGAAATACTTTCCAGCACATTCTGAATATTGTATTCCTGATCATTTTAATCCATCTGCAGTATATGTATCATCATGTGTAAAGAATAAGCACAGTTAACTAGAATGAGAAATGATACATACAGCATAGATTATGAAATCCTTTCTTAGAAATACGGTGCTGAATGTACATTACTTTCTTATCTTATACTAACGTACTTTACTACAGAGTTGTTTTTAACGAAATCAAGTAGCACAGCATATATTAATAATAAAATATGAAATATATTTTTTTAAGTGGATAGGGGAGGGGTAATTAAACGTGATCTGAAATCATGAATATGAATTTTTTGCATTAGTCTTTAATTTTTTGTTTTTATCTTTTTATTATTAACCTAAAAAAACACTGATATCAGTACAAAAAACCCTGAACGGGTTAAAAGCTTGTGACGTAGCACTTTATCTTATATCTCTAAGAATTTTAAATTTGGGTCTTAAAACTAATGATATCAAAATTTATGTGACGCTATGCTATTAATTAATATATACATATATTAAAATTTATTCATTAAGGTTTTATCAATTACATCTTTCGTAAATTCAAAATATGAACCTTAAAAGATATGATATCAAAATTTAAGTGACGCCTTGACGAGGCTTTAAACAATGTTTTAAAATTCCATTTATTTATTTATTGTCTAAATACATTTTCATATCTAAACAATACTTTTCATTTTCCAATACACTGTTAAATACATCACTTTCACTGAATATATATAATGCACTGAAATGTATTTATTTGAATAAATAGATTTATCTTTTGGGCTACGCTATCCAAAATCAAAAATAACATTTGAATAAATATTTTTTGCGTCATTGTATCCAACGTAAGTTAAATAGATGCAAATAGACACAATGACGCAAAACTATTTATTTAAATGTTATTTTTGAACTGCTAATATCGACACGTCTTGCTATAAGGTCTCTTGGAACACTGTAAGCAATTTAAGACATGTAAACAAATAATAAATCTGCTAGCTTCTATTTTCAGAGTGTTAATACCGAAATAAAGGAATGGATTATTCCATAAAAATGTATCTTAATAAAATTTTATGGTGAAAATATATTTTTCAAATACAAGAAAAACATAAGAATTGTTATTTTTCAACATTATAATAACATACAGTACTTCACTATCAAAAGGCATATATTGACACTGCTTCAGGAACACCTTCCAAGTTCCGGATTTGTCAGGACAGTTTTAATTTTTATGAAACATTGTAAAAGTTACATAAAGAAAAAATTTAATAGAAACTAATAAAACATAAAACTGGACGTGATTTTATTTATCAAATTTAACTTTTCACAATGTAATAAAAGATATTTTTTCCTAAGCAAAGAAATTTTTTATCATTCCTTGCAAGCTATTATTTACAATTTAAGCTCAGTTAATAGAAATTCACAAGTCATTGGTAATGAAGATTTATGTAAGGTTTGGGGGGGGGGAGGTCATTTTTACATATTAACATTTAACTACACAACAGAAGAGTTTAACTTTTAACACAGTCTTTTACATAAAAAAAAATGTCAGGATGCAATTGTCGCAAAAAAAGCCACATTATATTTTACAAGCATTATTTAGGCACTTTTAATAGGGAAATTGGGAATTTGTCAGATTTTTTTTCAAATCTTTTTCTGATGACACAACAATAATAATGCAACAGTAAAATAACCTAACAGTTTGTTTTATTATTACAGTAGACTCCCTCAAATCCGCAAACCAGAAATCCGCAACTCTCTAAAATCCGCACATATTTTATGGGTGTAAACAATGAAAATTTCAGTTCGGATATTAAGACAAAATTTGATTTTTTAAAATTTTGTATCAATTCCATATATTTAATTTGTACTTTTCTTAATAATAGTCTATTCATGTTTTTTTCATGAAGGAAGAATATAATTTTTTGGAAAAAATTAAAGATATTGCTGATATTACTGGTAATCACAATATTCTTACCAAATATATTTATGCATTAATCAAGATTTTTTGGTTATTAAGCCTGGCTAAACTTGAAAAATCCTTATTTTATGATTTTGATGTGAGTTAGTAATGTACTTTTATGAGGCAAGTTTTGTTGAATAATTTTGGAAAAATACATTTAATCTTTATAATGAATATTTAATCATACACTATTGATTATTAACTTGACCTTTGCTATTAATATTTTAATTGATTTAAAAATTATCTAAATTTTTATTATTTTAATTTATTACTTATTTTAATATTTTTTTGTAGTGTAAGCATGTAATATAGTTCCGATTGCACTATTTTAATTGCACTCAAATTACTGTCTAAAAAATGTAAACAAAGCAATGGCCAGAAATCAGCAAAATTCTAGCACAACCTCTGGTCCCAAGCTGTGCAGATTTGAGGGAGTCTACTGTATTACTATGCAAAGTTATTTTATTGACTTTTAATTAAGAGTGGCTCCCTCCACCTTCCCATCTCCTTTATTTACCAACATGCAAGAAGGAATCTATTTTTGGTTTATTTTTCAATGTATTCCAGCAAAAAGAACTTTTTTTTTTTAATTGTGTGGAATCCTAAAAGTTCATTTATTCTTCTCATTTTCCAAGCAAAATCTGCAAAAAAATTCCGAGAACCTCAATTCAGATAAAGTATAATAAATATATTAAAGAAATGTTAAATTAATTTAATATAATTATAATATAGATGAATTATATAAAATATAATCATTTATAATATATTAATATAATTTTATAATATTTAGTATAATTATATAATGTTTAATACATTTATAATATATTTAAATTTATGAAATGTGACAGTTTATAATATATTAATATAATTATATAATATTTAATGTAAATTAAATGCATTACACAAAATATTTCCACTTAGCATAACTCAATAAAGACAAATTCAGTTTATAAGCAATGAATGCAGTTATCTAAAATTAAACATTTTAAAAGAAACTCTTGATCAAAATTCAAATAAATTCCTGATGTTTAACTCAAAAATTGAAAATCAAACTACATTTAAATAAATAGATAAATGAAAATTCCTGTAAGAATGCATATTTTCATAATACTTTAAGTGTCTAAAAATGAGGAAATATAAAAATTGCGCTATATAAAATTTATTGCAATCACATGATCAAATCACAAGTTGGAGAATATTTAGTAAAGAGTTCACGAAAAAGCACATCTTATCATTAACTTAATTTAGCAAAAAGGATGGAACTCTATTTTTATGTTTTAAAAATTGTCCATTATTGGAATCATAAGGAGACGAGTTGAATATTATGTTTTTTGGTCAATATTTTCCTTGAGAAACAGACGAGTAAAAGGTACGCTAACGCGATGAATGAATCAAGAAGGCTGAACTAGAATGAATACTGGATAACTCAAAAAGACGATGCATAGAATTACAAATAGGACATAAACAATTATAAATAAGCGAGTTTAATAATAAAAAAACTTAATTCAAATTTCTATTCAATGTTTAGCAAAGATATTTTCTGAAATCAGCCTCTTTCGTATAAGCGTGTAAGGGCACTTTAATCGATCCCAATATTTATGACAATCAGCTTATGACCAAGCAGCTTAATTACTAATTTAATATCATTGCAACACATAGGCAAAAGTAAGGAATTGCGCATATAAGAAAATTTAGATTATTATTTACTTTTATTAGAATACATTCGAAGTAATAGAGATTTGCGTTTCATTGGCCATCAATGAATTCAATGAATGATTTATTGATTTGTTTTATGATTCATTCGTTGCATTGGCGTCTTGCCATATTCATAGCACTGAGCAAGACAGAGATATGGATCTCAATGATTCCTAGATGTAGGGATAAATATTACTCCATTTTAATATTATTTTACTGTATCTGTGGGCCTTTTATCCCTTTAACCTGTTTGTAATATTAGGTAGTTTTTAAAACATGAATTTATTGATCTCACTCACTTTTATTAACCCTTAACCATTAAGGCTTTGTCCATCTAGCTGAGTAGACTGTAGAGTAGGGGTCCAAAAGAGGGAGCCAAACATTGAGATTTTTTTTATATATATATACATTAAGCTGCTATATCATGCAGAAAAGGAATGATCACAATACTTCTCACTTTTACAGTAGATTCCGTCGAATCTGCATTTCAGCACACATGTAAACAATGAAATTTTCACTTCAGAAATAAGGACAAAATTACACTTTTTTTTCAGTATTATATCATTCCATATGTATTTTAATATGCAATACTCAATAGAATAAGACAAAATTGATGGTTTTTCATGAAGGAATATAAATTTCTGAAACAGTCAAGACATTTCTGATATCACTGGTAACCCGAATCTTATAACTAAGTATATTTATGTATTTTTCAAGCCCTTTTTTTATAATTAATACTGGTTAAGCCTCAAATAAAACTTCCTTATTTTATTATTTTAATGTGAATTAATCAGATATCTTTATGAGTAAAGATGCATTAAGCAATTCAAGAAAATCTATTTCTTTATTTATTATACATTAATGATTGATCTTTACTTTTAATATTTTTTAAAGGTATCATGCTTTATCAGTTTTGCTTCTTATTGCATTAGATTTATTTTAATATTTTACTATATTTTTGTAAGTATTCATTATAATTTTTATTGCATTATTATATTCATATTATTTTTTTAAAAAAATAAACAAAGCACAGACCAGAAATATGCAAATTCTAAAATTTGCATAACATTATGTTGACACGTTTGCTGCTGATAGCTCTGTCCTCTGTGTTAAATGATTGAGAATTTCATGTGCTAGCGCGTGAACGGCAGCGAATGTGTTAAAAACTATTGCATTATGTTTAAAAAGGTACATAGAATAATGTTTGTAAACAAATATCAGGATGATTATATTGCTGTCAAAATTTGGTTTCATTTTATTTTAATAGCTGAGTAGACTGTAACTTAGGGGACCAAAAGAGGGAGCCAAGCATTGAGATTATTTTTTCTTTTTTATACATTGAGCTGATATATCACAGGCCTAACCAGTGTTTTGAACATGGGAGGGGGGAGGGTTCCCAAATTTTTTAACCTGAACATGTTGGGTACAAGCAATATCTAATGTAGTAAAACCTAATTAAACGGAATCCCATAAAACCTATTGAATTTCCGTTTTAGTCAGGTTTTTATTTGCAGAAGGTATAATTGTGTAGTATTTCCTTTAAAAAAGACCCAAGCACAATTTTTCATTGTGTGAAGAAGGATGAGAAGTTGTTCAAAACTAAATCTAAGGGATAAGAAAAATATATATAAACATAGATAAAACATGATAGATATAAAACAAAGATATTCATAAACATAAATCTGTAATTATCATAAATTTTCATTTTAAACAGCAATGAAATACTAAAATAAATAAAAACAACTTTAGTTCCCCTGTCATTTTCATCAAAGTAACATTAAAAGGTACTATTAAGTTATCCCGTCGACCAAAATACTATTGCCAAATCATAAGATTAAATGCCAATAATGGATGATCGTAAATGTCAATTCAATGATATTAAATATGATGTGTTTAAAACGTCATTAAGTGTTTTATTTCGACTTTTTATTAATATTCTACTAAAAATTTGTTTTTTATTATTTAAAGTAAAAATTACGCCGATATGTATAATTTGGCTATTAGTTTGGCGATTTGTATAATTTCGCGAAATTCGTCGATGGGATAACAGAGTAGTACTAAAATAACTTGTAAAAGGAATAAGTATGCAATTTAAAGTGGAAAAGCATTCTTTCAATCTTTTCTGCACATGAATAAATAAAATATTCAGGTTTTTTAAAAAATGAGCCCGTTTCATCTCTATAACATGTTCGTTTTATGAATGTCACAATATAACCGCAAAAAACAAAATTTAACCAACCAATGAACCTCCATATTAATTTGACTTTTGTGTAGCATTACTTCTCATTTTCAAAAGAAGCAGATTTGTACAACCCCTCCTTCCCCCTTCCATGCCTCAGGCCAATCACATGGTGAAATTATCAACATCTGTATTTCCTTTCTTTTTTTTTTTGCTCCTATCTAGACTTTAGATTACAAAAGCAAAGATACAAATAATTTCTACTCTTGTCAAGAATTTACACTAATTTCTTATGGAACTGCAAAAACATGCATGAGAAAGAAGTGCATTAAAAAAACTTCCATAAACAAAATGCTACATCGAATTGGAATGATAAAACCAACTTTTTGACTTACTGTGACTAATACAGATTCTAGTAATTATTCTAGTTTTAAAAAAGATGAATAAAATAATTTTTTTTAAAATAAAAAAAAAGACAAATGTGGGTCTCTTCTTTTATCACATTCCAAAACATAGACTGTTAGTTTGATTAACTAATTGAAGTAACTTGGCTTTTATTTTCTTCTTTTTTCTTTTACAAATTTCCATTTTTTTTAAAATGTCAACCTTGGGTATGTGCGAGAGGGGGGGGTGCCCGGGCACTCAGAGCACCCCCCCCCCCTGGTTTTGTGCATGTATATCCTGCAGAAAAAGGAATGATCACGATATTTCTCACTTTTACAGTACACTCCCTCAAATCCGAACATCAGCACACATGTAAACAATGAAAATTTCACTTCAGATGTAAGGAAAAAATTTCACTTTTTTTCAGCATTATATCATTCCATATGTATTGTAATATGCAATGCTCAATCGTATAAGACCAAAACTCATGGTTTTTCATGAAGGAGTATAAATTTCTGAAACAATCCAGGCATTTCTAATATCACTTGTGATCACGATCTTTTGACTAAGTACGTTTATGTATTTTTCAGGCTTTTTGAATTATTAATACTGGATATACAACTAAAATAAAATAAAACTTCATTATTTTATGATTTTGATGTGAATTAATCAGATATCTTTATGAGTAAAGATGCATTAAGTAACTCAAGAAAATCTATTTCTTTATTTATTATACATTAATTATTGATCTTTACTTTTATGTATAATATTTTTTAAAGGTGTCATACTTCATCAGTTTTGCTTCTTATTGCATTAGATTTATTTCAATATTTTACTATATTTTTATAAGCATTCATTATAATTTTGATTGCATTATTATATTTAAATTAGTCTTTAAAAAATATAAACAAAGCAAAAACCAGAAATCCACAAGTTTCTAAAAATTTGCACAACCTTATGTTAAAAATTATTGCATTATGTTAAAAAAGTACGTTGAATATTGTTTGTAAACAAATATCAAAATGATGATTTTGTTGTCAAAACTAGATTTCATTTTATTTTAATGCCTGGAAAACACCAATAATTTTTTTAATGCAAAGTAAAATTATTTTCTTATTCATTTATAACATGCTCATTTTGATGCATAATTTTGAAATAATGCTATCACAACTTGTTGGCTGCTTCTTCATAGATTGATTTGGGGAAAAAAGTTACTTTTCTACAAAATTGGGACTATAAAATTATAGACTGCAGTACATTTTTTTCTCAAAAATGATCATCTTTTTCATCATTTGACCAACACAGAAAAAATAATTAAACAGTAATCACTTTTGTGTTCCGGTTACTTTATCTATATTGATAAAATAACAAATCCATCTGTCTATGTGTGTGTGTTCGGGCAATGTCTAGAAAAATCTAAAGCATGTACAAAACTCATTTTTTTTTCTGAGATAAGCCATGCCTCTCCTAATGTACATGAGCCTCAGAATTTTAAAATTGTTATAATTATTTGAGTTATTAATTAAGATTTGTAACTTTCATTAAAAATCCATCTCAATCTTTAGAAGATCAGAGTATCTGTGACACAGGCCTTAAAAGCTTTGCATCGGTCGAAAATGAAGGTAAAAAAAAAATTATTTATTAACTAACTTCATCCTAGCTGCGTAGTAAAGTTCAAAATAGAAGATATGTTCTAAAAGATCATACTCTTACGTCTCAAATTCCACAATCAATTAAAAATATATCACAATTAATCCCTTGGAAAAAAAAATATCAAAAAGTATCAATTTTCTGAAAAATGTGTTTCTCCCTCATTGCAACACCTTCCGAAGATGCAATTTTAAATATACTAACAAAACCAAAATATGCTTATAAAGCTGAAACCTTCTTCAAATCAATTGTGTAATTGGGTTTTAAAAATATGAGTTTTAACCCTTTACAATATAAAGTTAAATTCAGGTCAGTTTATGCCCATTAAGAGGGTTTACTTTTCAGTAAGAGTCCTATGCATGTCTGATAAATGTTTTTCCTCAAAAATATGTACATTTTTTATGAAAATTTAAAGAGGACTTTGTTTTAGTTATATTTATTTTTCTTTAAAATGTCTGAGAATTCGGACATTAATAACTATATTTTGTTATACTAATGAAACCAATGCCAAAGAAAAAGAAAAGAAGAAACCACTTACGCTCTAATAGGAAACCTTAATTTAATAAATCGTTCATGGAATTTGCATTAGGTCAGAAAACACTTTAGTTTCCTGAATGGACGTACTCTGGTTCAAAATACAATAGAATTATGTTGAAATTTGGATTAGTGCATATTTGTTATTTTAAAGATTTCATTCTTCGTTTAAGGATGTTAAAGAAGAAAAAGTTCTGCATTTGTAAATCGATATTTTAATGAGTAAATAAATGTAATACGGTAAATATTAGTTTGAAAACAATTGAATTATTCAAAGAAAAAAAAACTACACATAAATGAATCGAATTATAAAAAAAAAATTACTACATTATATAAATCTCATTGTTCAACGTATTTTATTAAAATAATTTTATTTATTTATTTATTTACAGTTTGAAGGGTTTCTAATTATTTTTAATTTTAAATCAACTAAATTATTAGAATTTTTTTCACATAAATGGATTGAATAATAATAATAATAATAATAACTATATTTTACAGTGTGAATTGATTATTTTTTTTATTTTTAAAGGGTTTTTATCTATCTATTTATTTATTTATTTTTATTTATACCAAAAAAATTTTACACTTATAAAAACACTCACTAGATGGTGGCAGAAAAAACTTTCTAATCCTATAAAATGATAGAAACTTGGTCGTACAATAAATCTGCTTCTTCGAATATTAATTCCAATGCAGGGCTCCCACGAAAAGTAAGATACAATAAAACTTGCTTAGACAGAAATGCAACTATCAGTAATAAATTCTTTTTTATGCAGGCTCTTTAAATTAAACAAGCATAATTGCATTTTTTTTACCGGGGGGGGGGGGAAGCTGAAACCTCATTTTTTTTAGTTTATAGTACATTTCTATTATAAGCAGGCTTTACTGTATTAAAAAAATGCTGAATAATAACTTTTTTAAAAGTCTATATAGCTTACTTGCAATTTTATTATTCCTTTTTCAGTATTATACTTTATAATGTTTTTATAATTACTTTTTCACCTAAAGATTTAAAAATTTAATAAAATTTCAATAATTCAATTCAGCAGTTAATTTTGAATAATAGAGTTTAAAGTGTGACACAAATAAAAAATTAAAATCTTGACCTGTGACCAGTGGCGTAGCTAAGGGGGGTCAATGGGGGCGTCCGCCCCGGGCGCCGAGGCCTAGGGGTGCCAAATTGAGAGAAATTGTTATATATCTATATTGGGGTGGGGGCGCAAAATTTCTTGCTGGCCCCGGTCGCCAAAAAACATAGCTACGCTACTGCCTGTGACTTTATGTAACTTTCCAACTGAGCTAGAGTCAGTTTTGTGCATTCTCTACTCCCCCTCCCACTTTACAGACCTGAAATATAAATTTCAAGTTTATTTAAGAATATTATTATGAACCTCATTAATGTCTGGAAGAGCAGTTAGTAAAATATAAAGTTTCAAAAGAGAAATAATTTGTACATTGCTGGTCAGGATTCTTTTTATGTTACGAAGATATTATTAGTTTTATCTTTGCACTTAATTGGTTGGCAGTGATGTTATTTCTAACAAAATGCTTACTATCAAATTTTTATCACTAACAGAAAAGTTTAAGTGTAAATTTACATAAAGTTTTTGGTCCACCTTGGATATATTTAGTAAATTTGGTAACTGTGAGTCTATAAATATTGATAGACACTCTTCAGTCTGGAAAAAGATGACTCGAATGGGACAATATCAAATCACCTGAGACAGATGAGTGAACAGTTTTGACATTTCTAATAAACTCATTCCTAGTTTTAAAATAATAAAAATTAATGCACACATTTATGCTAAAAATAAACAGAAGGAATTTATTTGAAAAAAAAAATTAAGAAGAATTTGTACCTCAATTTAATTATGTGAAATTTTTATTCATATTGCTTTCAAGGTGAAAACCAACAGAGTGAAAACTTTGCTCTTGGTTATTTTTCTACTCTATTGATTTTATAGCTTGTTAGCAATGTGAATAAAAATTCCTGTAATTAAATTCAGTTTACTATT
Source organism: Maratus speculifer (assembly GCA_964019185.1). Classification (NCBI taxonomy): domain Eukaryota; kingdom Metazoa; phylum Arthropoda; class Arachnida; order Araneae; family Salticidae; genus Maratus; species Maratus speculifer. The sequence continues at coordinate 24,684 of CAXHSM010001564.1, forward strand.
TCTTGTGCTTATTTCGTCGTTTCAGTTATCGTATGAAGAATATACAGTTCAACAAAAGAAATTAACAATAAAATTGAAAATATAAAGCAGTATGCTAATGAATATTATAGAAGAGATGAAAACAAGGAGAAAATAAATATATTGTTATTTAAACAAAAAGAAACCATCTATTTTAATATTTTTTTATCAATTACATTTATAATTATAATAAAACTTATTAAAAATAATTGAACTTTTAAAATTTTCTGTAGTGGGGACTCATCTTTCAATTCCATAAATATGTTCATTCTGTAAATGTAATGTTAAAGCTCATGTGTCTTTTACGAATATAAGGTAATACATGTGCTGAATGATAAGACGTTATCACTAGTTACACTGAAGTGAGTAAATTGATTTTCAAGTTTATTTCATAGAAAATGAACTGATTTGTCGTGTTTACATAATAGCTATTTAAATACTTTAAGTATAATTTTCTTTTTCATCATACAAAAAGCTGGTGTAATCAGAGAGAAAAATAGAGCTTGATCAAAAAAATGATGCAGTAACAAACTGGCAAATCTATATAATAAAGGCCAAACGTATCTGTGCGTAACGCATACGTCATGTTTTGAATGGCAACATTTTCCGGTGAAACTTCGATTTTGCAATTTTCACTATTGTAAATATTTAAACTTCTAGATATAGTACGTTTTCAAACTTTATACCATCGTATAGAGAAAAAAATGCACTTTTAAATGCAGTTTGTAAGAAAATTTTATCTCAATTTGTTTTTGAAATATTAATTTTTTTGTAGTTTTTAGTTCAATTTCTCTAATGGTGGCAACTTGAGTATCGCATTTATGTGGGGAAAAAAATAGTCATAAAGTAAAAAAAAAAAAAAAAAAGAGAGAGAGAGAGATAATAGAGATGTAGCTTGGTAGCTGGAGGTGACGCCAAAAATGTAACCCTAAAATTCGCTGCAATGCATCAAACATAACCGCGCACTTTCGCATAAAAGGAAAACTTTTAGCGATACTGTTTTAATTCATAATACAATGAAATAGAATGCTAAAATATAATCAAATCTGTTTCATTTAGAGAGAAAATGATGCTAAAGAATTCTGCTGCAGCTCTGTTCTATGTGATTGTTTTGTTTGGGTCGAATACGAGATTTGAATTGAAAGAATAAGGCCCATTTCAAACCGTTTTAATCGCATACTGCACCTCCATCTATCTCTTTTCCCCATGGAAAATAACTGATCACTGTATATTTTAGTTGACATTTTTTCATAGCAACTGAAAAAAAAAAAAATAGTAATTAAAAACCTGTTATGTTAAAATATCGTCAGCTATAAAACATGGTGAATGTTGTTGGTTTTATTTTGTGTTTATCTATCAATTTAATAATGACTTTTAGTTCGCTGCAAACTTACTTTACAAAAGATACATCAATTAACCTTTACAAAAATTTATTTTAAAGAATATTTGTGTTCACATTTTCTTAGTTGATTTTAAAAACTGAACGAATGCAATTTTATTCTTTGGCAAAATCTTTGGCTAATAGCTTTTATCTTCGTCTAATACAGAAGTACCGATAATTTTCAAAGCTTTATATGATTACATAATTAATATGTTTCATATAAAATTGCTATTTGGGATTAGTTGGCAGTTTAAAAAGCATATTACGTAGGAAAAATTTATTAGACTTTTCAATTTTAAATTAAAAAAAGTTTTTCGTCTTTACTATGTGACCCGGGAACACCGGGTTCGGTGTACTAGTATTTTTAATATAAAAAGTGCATAGAAAAGGAATGGAATCAGATTGTCTTTAAAGCTCATGAAATTAACCAATTTTTATTTAAACTGAAAATGTGGACTGATCTTTACTAGTGCCTTACAGGGGCGTGCCGACCCAAAGTCGTGTGCAAAGTGCACCTAAAGATTGTGTGCAAAGTGTGCAAAGTGTGCACCGCACACAGGCGCCAGAATAGTAAAGGCGCCAAACATTTTAGGCGAAGCTGAAATATTTGAATAACTTTTTAATTTATTAAAGTGGTACTGTAAATCTAAAATGCTTATTTCTGATAAATTTCTGAGTTCATTTTTATTTTTAAAGTATATAATATTAGCAGATCTCTTCAGCGGTTTCGCCGTGGAAGGGGGGGGGGTCTCAAACTGAAGAGCACCACTGTGGCGAAAAGTCGTGGTTGAAAGGCGCCACTGAATTCTTAAAGGCGCCATCAAGCACCTGAAATACATTAAAAAAAAGCCAGAAACTTTAAAAATTTGGAACAACGACTTGAATGTTGCATTTGACAAATGCTGCTCTACACTAGGCCTGTCCAACATTTAAGAAAGCAGAAGCGCACTACAACTGCTGGCAAACATGGAAGGGCTCCATTATTAAAAAGATTAAAATATGCAACATTTCTCTTTTATTGTAGTATTAAAGCGATACACATACTGACGGTATATAAACAAGTAGAATTTTACATTGCACCAGTGGCGTAGCTAAAATGGATGACGCCCGGAGTGGATGTAAATGGTGTCCCCCACCCCCCCCCCGCCGATTCTTTCAATTCCAAGCCAGCGTTAATACAACAAATAAGCATACCATTACTAATTTACCTTTTGTCCTCCTGCATAAAAAAAGACGACAGGAAAGACTAGAGAAAATTGCGCCCGGTGCAAAGTTAGAATTTGGGCCCCTCTCTCAACTTTTTCTTGTACAGGCCGAAAATGACATTTGTAGTATAAATCTGGCGTCCTCAAGATTTCCGCGCTTGGGGCGATGCCCCTTCGCCCCCCCCCCCTTCTTTCACACGGCGCTGATAATCCGCATAAATCAATGTGGTGTCTATAATTAGAAGATAAGTGTTTATTTTAAAGTTAGCTTTTGCTACCTGTTTGTTGGGTAGGCTGGTTTTTGTTCTCTGGTGCATATCTTATTTAGAAAAATTTCACATTCTCAAAGAAAAAAAAATTAACTCTGATGCATCTTGCGCTAGAATTTTCATTTTATTTCAAAATTTTTTTAAAAAATCTAATAAGATTATATATATATATATATATATATATATAGATTTGCAGAAAAAAAAGATTGGGTGTCACTCCCTTAGAGGGTGACACCCAGGCGGACCGCCCCCTCCACCCCCCGCTTGCTACGCCTCCGCATTGCACAATGGTAAAGCAACATAACTTTATAGGTTATGCAGATTCCTATGTAAAAGTAAATTGCTGAAAAAGAAACAAATCAATCATATTAATCGGCAACATATAACTGAAACAATAAAAAAAAAAAAAATTATTATTTTTTGCACCCTGGGCAAACATGGATTTTGGCGCTCCCACTTCTTCTACATAAATGAAATTTACAAAGATTATTTTACTAACAAGGAAGGTCTCCATTGGGGGCATACTCAGAATTTTTTGAAAAAAATACGAATTAAACTACTCATGTAGGTAATAAAGGATCAGTGAAAATTAGCGGCGGAATTACATTATTAGATATGTAAAAAATATAAAATAGTTTGCAATAATTGTCGTGAAAAGCTGAAAGCGACGCGGGATTTGGCGAGTAGTGCATTTCCTCGCCAAAAGCAGACGATTTTAACGAATCTGAAAATTGATTTCAATTGACTTCACTGTTAAAAATCTGCAGCATTTACTGCAACGTCACTCCACTACTTTTATAGAATATCTCTCTTCTGACCAATCAGAATGCTCCATAGCACCGTGAATTGGCCGTGTCATACACTGTTAAAAATCTGCTGCATTTTGTTGCGCACTCCACCGCTTGTATATAATATCTCTATTCCAACCAATGAGAAAGCTCCATTTCACGGCCAAGTAACCGTTTTCTATACAAGCAAGGGAGTGCGTTGCAACAAAATGCAGCAGATTTTTAACAGTGTATTTTTCAATTTGGAACAATTTTAATCAATTTAAATTGTGTTTTAAATGGTAAAATATATTAATTTCATTTTGTTTAAGTACATATAAACGTATACGACAAAATTACACTTAAAGTAAAGTAAAAATGCAAAACTAAAATTACTTAAACTAAACTTATTTAAATAAATGGAACATAGAAAGTTTTTTCTTTAAAAAGTATTCGAAGCGTAAAAGCGTATTTTTCAAAATTTCGTTTTTTCGCCAACCGGAGATAAATCGCCAAATAAACGAAATTTTTATTATTTTTTTTACGGACGTTATAAGGAGATTCCGCCGAAATGTTTTTTACAAACATATATATCCACATGAGAAGAACATTCTGTAATTTTTTCAGATTTTTCTGAGTATGCCCGTATGGAGACCTTCCTTGTAAGTTGCAAAGAGCTGACTTATTTAGAGTATATAAACCTAAAATATGTTATATTGAACTGCGTAATCAATTTTTTAAAATATTGATTCATTAAAACCATTAAAAAGAAATAGAAAAGAATATAAAAGAAAATCTGCTTTATACAGGATCCTTATACTCTATCATCCTTAGATTCTTCTATGCTATGGAATAATCTAGATAGGGCAATAATAACAATGCCGTTCTAAGCTTAGACCTGAGAAAAATCGATAAACAAAATCTTCATTTGGCGCCCCCTTAACTTTATCTCCCCTTCATTACATTTTTGAGAAAATACTGTCAAAGTTGGCGTTTTGAAACTAATTTCCGGAAGCAGCAGCTTGGGAAGGGTGAAAAATCTGCAGCCACTGGACAAGAATCTCTTTTATCAAGACAAGTAATGTATTTACCAAAAATGGAAAACGCTATTCGATTTCAAATCCCATCAATAGACAGGCTTGCCAATTTTATACCTTTACAGTTCAAAATTAGTCAGAAAATGTGTGAAAATTTCGTGTAGTTGAGTAGTGAATTTAAGAACCATCTTTAAGTATAATCCCATAGATTACGTCAGCGGTTCCCAAACTTTTTGCTCGCGGAGCCCTTTTTTGGGAAGAATTTCTAAGGCGGAGCCCCTGAACCCAACGATATTCTGTGGTTTATAAATAAATTTTTTATGCCTATGGAGCACAGAAAAATCTGATGGATAAAAATCCGAACCAGAAATGATTCTCAGTTTGGCCTTTTCTTGATACAGAAATTCTAAATTCATACTAGAAATTTTAAAAATCTTAAATATTAAAACAAAGTCTTTTTACCAGAGTGGGTTCAAGCAATACTGTTGACACGTTGAGTGCCAAGCGAAAACTGTTAATGTTCACCAGAGTGTGTGTGTAATTTGAATATTTGGAACATAAAATCAATATTTTTTGTTCTGACTCATTTTGCAACACACAGGCATGAAAGAGTTTCATAAAGGAGGAATTCCACCTTTTTTAAAGTAATTTTTGACATTCTCTGGATTAATGCAAAAATGCAAAGAAAATTTTAGAAAGCTATTTAGAGGAAAAATTGCCTGACATTTTGTCGATTCAAACCCTTGAAGTTTGTTCTTGAATTGTTGTGAAAAAGACATAAAATGAAAAAATAGCTTATATAAGCATCTGAAAGTCAGTCATATAAATAAAGTTGTTCAAAATGTCTTAAGAATGATTTTTTTTATTTAAAAATTCAAAGTGAAAGGAAGTGTTTTTGGAATAGAATAATTTCTACTATTTATACAACACTTTTGAGTAATTTCTGTGATAACTTTATCGAGATGTATGTCTGAAGCAAACGATATTGTTAATAATTTCTAAATTATGAAAAAAACAGTAATATGTGCAATTACATTTAACTTGATTGTATATGTAGCTATTAAAATGACGCTTAAATTATGCGAGTTTGGTGCCACTAAATAGATGAAATTTTTCCACATTGTTTTCATTTCCCACTTTCATGCCTGAACACATAGGGAAATTCTCATCCTTGCTATCAAAAATAATAGCCAAAGCACCCCACGAAAGTTAGTGTAAATTCTTCCATGAGTGGTCAAGGCTTATTTGATAGCCAACTAAATTTGTCATTTATCATTAAAATCATTTATTAAGATTTATGTTTCTACCGTATACCGTATTTTCGGGCGTATGCGCCGCACACACCGTAAGCGCCGCATCTCCAAAAATGCACTAAAATGAAACAAATATTCATCAGAAGCGCCGCACCGCCGTATGCGCCGCACTTACGAATATACATCAGAACTTTAAAAACTGCGTTATATTCAGTGTTTTTTCGCGTTTTTTTAACATTTGTAATATAAATCCAATTTAAAATTTAGTATATTATGTATATTTTTTACGATAAAATAAAATTTGAATTCGTGCAGCCTTTTTTTCGCGATTTTTTAATACTTTTTATAGTTTGTAACGAGGTTTGGAGGGTTTTATCGTGATATTAGACGAAATTTGCAGGGTTTTATCGCGATATTTGACGAATTTACAGATTTTTTTTCGCGATACTTGAAAAAAATTTGCGTTTTTTATGGTGATAAGCAAGGAATGAATCATAATGAATTGAATTATGAATATTTGAATGAATCATGAATTTTGATACTTGAAGCAATACTTGAAAAAATTTACGTTTAAAAAAAAACGTAAATTCTGTCGAAAAAGCGCAGAAAAAAGGAGAAATTTTGTTAAAAAAGCATAAAAAGAATGAAATCTATTAAAGAAATCTCGAAAAAACACACATTTTATCAAAGATTCGTGATCCATTCATTTCATCATGATTCACCCCGTTCTCATTCGCCTTTGAGAACGGTATGAATAATGATGAAATGAATGAATCATGAATCTTTGATGAAATGATCGTTTTTTCGTGATTTTTAATAGATTTCATGCTTTTTTTTTCAAATTTCTCCTTTTTTCTGTGTTTTTTTTCGCCTGAATTTTCGTCTTTTCTCGTTTTTTTACTGTTTATTTATAGATACGGCATATTTGCGTTTTTTCTAACAATTTTTTTTTACAATTCTTTTTGGCAATCCTTTGAGAAATTCACGATTTTTCCGCCATCTTTTGACATAAATTGTGTTTTTTAGAGATTTTTTGACATATTTCGCGTTTTTGCTGCAATCTTTCGTCGAAATGTGCATATGAATTTCGCCGAAGTATCGCTAAAAAACCCGGGGCGGCGGATACGATACATTTTTTCCCTTGCAGCGATATTCATTACAGAGGTGATTCTGATCGGAATTTTTCTGTAAATAGTGAAAAGTTAATCATCAGGAAGAAAATGAGAAGCACAAAAAATATCGCGAATTTCGACAAATAATAGCCTAATTTCTGTCAATCAATCGCAGAAAAAGCAAGAATTTTATCAAAGGATCCGGGAGAAAAATCACCTCTGTAATGAATATCGCTGCAAGGGAAAAAACATATCGTATCCGCCGCCCCGGCAGAAGCGCCGCAGTAAGCATAATTTTAACTTTTAAACTCGTATGCGCCGCGGCGCTTACGCCCGAAAATACGGTAATCTCTTAAATTGGAAAATTTTTAAATACATGTAAGGATGAGCTTGTGAGATTGTTGGTTTAGATTTTCTGTCTATTATTTTTTCTACTATTTTATTTTCTATATTTTTATTTATTTTCTATTACATTAGGTTAGAATTTTTTGAATTTTAATTACAATAAGAAAGAGAAAAATATGGAAAGTATTTCATTTTCTACAACACTTAGCTCATACAATCGGCACATATATCAATTTGCACAAACCACGTATGTCTGACACATCATACATAAGGAGTCCAATAATCAAACTCCAAGCCATTTTCATGTAACTCGTACCGTTTTTGATAGCCAAGGCCTGAAGTGTTGAAATACCATGGCTATCATATCTGATAGCCAATGGCCCAATGGAAACATCACTGGCTTCCACAAATGACAGCCATGGCAGTCCAAGTGTTAATGGGTTCATGACATCCATTTTTAAAATATAAAATATTCTTTTGGAATTTCCAATATGAGTTCTGAATTAAAGATAAAAATGATAATCATGTCTGGATTATGTATTGCATGGGGGCTTACGTAAAACGATTATTTATGGCGAAAACCACACACACAGAGAAAAAAAGGTAAGTTACACAGTTGTTGCACTGTGATACTTCTGTATAATTCCAATAGGGTATTTCCTAAAAAAAGGAAATGGGTAGTTCCAGTCATCCATGAGAAAATATGTAACACGTTTTCGGTAGTACCACCTACCCGTATTAGAATTATGCAATTATGGAATATTTTTTCGTGCTTCTTTAAGTTTTTAGTACTACTTCTAAACATGCAACGAAAATGAATTCCCTCTCAGCTTTTTTTTAAAATCATTTAAAAAAAATACATTTAGAAACAAGTCATTGTTTTAACATTCAAGTGGACGGGGGAAAATCTATAAGCTGAATTGTTAGGTAAAAAATTGTTCACTTTTATGGGTACTTTATTTAAAGTATTTGGCTATTATTTATAGTTTTGAAAGAAACTTTTTTTCGTCATTGTTTTTTGCCTCAAAACAGATAAGCTTGTAAAAACTACACATGTTAAACGAACTGCAACTAGTAGAAAAACTTTACTAACAAAATAGAATGTATGTGTAGGATTAAATTTATATCAGGGCAGGCGCCCATTGACCAAACGTCTAACCAAGAGATGGCACTGAGCAAAATTTCAAATTCTTAGTGTGATAACTAATGTAAAGAACTAATATATATTCTTTATATTGCTATTGACTTATTTCTGATTGGAAAATGTGGCAGAAACCAATTAAAAGAAAATTTTACAGTGGTTATAATACTGAAAAAGTGCGTTTTCAGCAATATACATTGCTTCTGAAATTAAATACAACTATGTAAAGTAGCATAGAAAATTTAAAGAACTAAGAAATTATAAAAATAAATCAAACAGATTAAAGCAATTAAAGTTACGAAAAGGAAAAAAAACTATAGGGGAAGATGGGGATACTTGAGCCATTTTTTGAATTTTAATTTTTTTAATTTTTTTATATTTTTTTAGAATAAAATAAAATACTGAAAATGAAAATTTGATATTTTTCCTTCAACTAAAAACCACTTTCAATAAATTTTTAACTATTTTTCTATGTATAATAAATGTTTATTTTTTGTTTTACATCATGGCTCAAGTATCCCCATGGCGGGGATACTTGAGCCATAGTGAAGGGATACTTGAGCCACTACGGAAAAATACCTACAAAAGTAATTTTTTTCGCTTTATTTTTGCACAAACATTTTACAGAATGATAAATAATAAAATGTAAAGTCTTTCAAAACCAATTGAGAAAACAAAGCTAGTAATACGATCATTTTTTGTCGTTAAAACTGGTTGTCGAAGGATAATTTGAACTTGAGTTATAACGACGGTAGTAACATCTTCAGTTCAGAGCCATTTAAATTTGGAATCTGCAATTCTTCGGGCAAATTTCGTTTTGAAAATATTAAGCACTTATCCAACAAATATTTTTATAGTTTTCTTTCTGGCATATTTTATTAGTAACCAACCATCAATAGAAGGTTTTCTTTCACATCATCACCATCATTGACAGAATTTTCCTCTAATGATATTGTCGAACTCATGGTTTTAGTTTAGTAGCTGTCGGAATTTAAGCCAGATGTATCATTCTACTATTTCAAACACTTTTTTGATTTCACAGGAAAAAATTTTGTCTTCCTCTTTGGCTCCATGTAGGTAAGTTTGAACTGGGATTTTTGTTGCTTTTCTTGTTTTTGTGCGCTCTTTTTACCAACTTTTCATCAATTTTCTTAGTTAAAAAAAAAAAAAAAAAAAAAAAAAAAAAAAGTTACAGCAACAGAGGTTACGATTTCAATATAAAATACTAATCTTAATATTTTATATTAAAAAATAAATATTTTAATATGTTGGACCTAACTAATTAAAGTATTAGAGATTATAGCCTGTAAAACCGTTTTAAAAAGTTATTTTCATTTAATGAAAGTTAAATTGAAAACTATGTTTACATTTATCTAGACAGGCTATCTTGTTAGTCAAATCGAAAAATAAAATAGACATTTTCATTTAAAAAATATACATTTTTAAACATTTTTAGGTCGTTATCTTTTTAAGAAAAAAACTAAAATGAAAAATTATTCTCCCTTTTCTCCAGAAAATTATCTATTAGTGAATATAGGGATGGAATTTAATTTTTTGTTTGTTTCACCCATGTTTAATTTCTAGTGGGGATGGTTAAGACATGGCTCAAGTATCCCCACTCTCATTGGCTCAAGTATCCCCACTATCACTATTTTTGTTTCTTAGAGTTTTACTAAATAAAGCATGCAGCAATTAGAACTATTTTAGACTCAAAATACAATTGAAATTATGCTTATTGAATGTATGTATATAGTTGCAACTTTAAACAAAACTTTGATTACAAAAAAACAAAAAAACCATGCACCCAAATATTTACTTCAGATAGGGAAAAAACAACTATTAATCACTATACTTTCAAAATGGTACCAAGATGTGTGATTTCTTTTTTACATGTTCAGAACTATAAATATCTTATCATATTGGCAGTTTTAGAAAGAAAAATTAACCAACTGTAGAGATAATAGGGGTGGCTCAAGTATCCCCTATGCTCAAGTATCCCCACTCTCCCCTATACACAACGTATATAAATATTAAATGAATCTAATGAGGGGTTTGTTAAATGATACAAGCTATTACAAAAAAGAGGCATTTTAAATAAAATTTTTCTAGGGGCATTTTTTCTTGTTGTACAATGAAAACAGTATAGAAAGTTTAAATATACAAATAACATAAAACATGGAATTGTTGTTCAAAACTTTACCACAAATCACACAGAGAAGCCGATCATCATATGTTTCAATAAATCTTATTTTATAAGTATTGTTCATCGTATTTTAGTTTTTTATCGATATTGCCTTCCTCCCAATGTCTCGGTTCTGTCTTGCTTTGACAATCAAGTATTTGACAATACTTGATTTGGGGTGTACGGTACATAAATAATTTCATTGTCCAAAAGCTCTTTTGTTGCTTCATCTGATTTTGAAGTGTTTGAAATAAAAAATTAAATACAAACATATGAGGCTAATTCCATGGGTTCTGTAGTGTAAGTCACATAACTTATTAATTGCTATGCTTGTTAGCCACCGTTATTTTCAAAAAGTCTGCTTGGCCTTATTCTATTAATGAGAATGTGCCAATAAAATTAATCACATTTTTCTTGTTCTATAATACTGGTAGCCAAAAATTGTAGCCTGTGACTTACACTACAAGTACTCATGGAAATAGCTATGAATAGGCGGATCTTCAAAGAACAAAACTGTTCTCAAACACAGTTATTCAGCAAGTAGAGTTAACAGCACTGGCGGGCTTTTTCTGTTTTGATTGACGTTGTGCATTCGATTTAGAATACTAGTTTTTGTAGTCTAATTTAAATAGAATTTTTTAAACACATTGAATGCAGAAACATATAATAAAGCAATTCAAACCAAAAATATTATACAGAAAATAAATACATGTATAATGCAAACACTTAAATAGCTTTGGGGTATATTATTGTATTTTCCATCCCAATTAAAGGTATATTTATTTTTGACACGTACACACACAAATTCCTTCATACTTTTGAAAATCTTTCACTTGCAATATACTAATTTCTTTCATAATTTGATTATTTCCCTGGAACACCACGGAGCCCCTAGAAAGTTCAGGCGAGCCCCAAGGGCTCCGCGGAGCACACTTTGGGAACCTCTGGATTACGTTAACAGAAGTTCATTATCGCTATTAATACTTCTAAAAAAATTAACATATTGTCTACCCTATACATCTTGAGAGCAATTAAGTCCAGTTCCCGTTCTGCTCATATAGAAAAAGAATACAAGGCTGATCTCGGCCCGGCAAGAGCCTGCTAAAAAAAAATTAAGCCTGGGTCAGACACAATATAACTGTCCCATGCATATCTCTACGCTCAGCAAGTTATATCTCGGTATTGATGTTGTCAAACTAGCATCGGCTCTTAACGCACATTTATATTTTTTCTTGTTAAAGCCCTATTCATTGAAAATAGTTCATATTTTATCGGTTTTACTCTTACATTTATATCGGGTCGATATACCCGCTACAATTTTTTTATTGGCCCGTATGATCCGTTCATTTTTTTTTTTTTTTTTTGCCGGCCCGGCAAGGTTCGGGCTTTGGGCCAGGGCCGGGCCCTTGCAGACCTCTATGATATAATACCTATCCTATAATTAGATTTTTCTTTTAAAATACACTTTGAAGCAGATAAAATAATTTGTCCTACAATTATCATTTTTGTCGGAACATAATAAAAATATGTGAAAAATGTCGAATTTTTTCGAAGAAATTACTTATTTTACTTCAAATTAACAAATGAATACGTATCTTTTTTGTACGTATCAACATTAAACTGAACTAAGCTCTCTTTTAGTTTAAGATAACCCATTCTTTCTAGAAGGTAAAATTCAGCAATACTGTATTGGCGCCAATCGTATTGGCGCCGTAGTATGTTACATTCACTTTTTGCTGAGACATGAAATTCTGAAGATTTTGCAATTTAGTCTGCCTTTCGTTGTTATAGAAGGTGCAATAAGAAAATATTTAAAAAAAATCGTTATTATAATTGGATCCAAGGTATAAATTAAGAGAGAAATTTTGATGCTTCATTAATATAATAAGGTAAGTTACTCACTTTTTGCATGTACATTTGTAATTATAACTCTGTCTTTTCTAAATGTGAACTTTTATAATTTCAAACACTTATACTTTACCTCGCGTATAATACTATTCTTATACTAATACTATACTATAAGTATAATACGTATAATATTCTAGTTCAAACTTACGATTATGCTTTTTGGAAGCTGTATTTAAAAACACCATGTAAAAATTTCTAATTTTCGAACCTTGTTTGGATAATATGTACAGTAGACTCCCTCAAACCCAAACAGCTTGGGACCAAAGGATTTTGAGGATTTCTGGTCATTGCTTTGTTTACTTTTTTTAAACAGTAATTTGAATGCAATTAATGATGCAAACAAAACTATAATGAATGCTTACAATATGATAAAATATTGAAATAAGTAATAATCTAAAATAATGAAAATTTAAATATTTTTAAAATGATTAAAATATCAAAAGCAGACTTCAAGTTAATAATCAATAATATACGAATATATTGATGAAATGTATTTTTCTTAAACTATTTAATGAAACTTGCCTCACAAAGGTACATTACTGATTCATATATATAATTATAAAATAAAGAAGTTTTATTTCAGGTTTAGCTAGACTTAAAAAAAAAAAACTTGATTAATACATAAATATATTTGGTAAAAAGATTGCGAATTATATCTGAATTGAATGTTTCATTGTTTACATCCATAACTTATGTGCGGATGGTAGAGGGTTGTGGATTTGAGGGAGTCTACTGCATATATTGAGTTTTCGCGAATTTTTCTTTTCTTGATTTTACCCTGCACAGACAGATGTCAGATCAGAAAAGTTTACTTTTGTTTTGTATTTTTAATTTTCTTCAAGAAAGCATGTATATAAATAGAATTTTAGTTGGTTAGTTGCTAGTAAATATTTTTAATGAATGAAAGAAATTATTTTTTTAATCGTGTTAAAAAAAAGCAGCATACTACAGATAAATTTGTGGGTTTTTAAAATGAATAGTGCGAATGTATCTTGTTTTGTTCAGCTGAATGATTTTTTTATGTTTTATTACAGTGTTGAATTCAGGAGGGTGGCCCGGGAGAGAGCATCCCCCTCCTCTCCTCAAAATTCGAGAATTTGGATTTTAGGTCAAAAACTTTTTGGGTGAAAAAGTGCAATTTTCTACCCGGAGCTCTATAATATCAATATCCCTCCTCCCGGAGTACAGAAGTTCCTCTCGGGGAAAAGAGTTTGAATTCAACAGGGTTTTATTGAACCCACAACATATGTTTACCGTATACAGGGTGTCCCTAAACAAATGGTATATACGGTAGGGGGTGATAGAACACATCAAGACGAGTAATAGTAAATAGGAAACAAAGGGTCCCAAACGTTTTCCAAATGAGATAGCCGCCATTAAAGTTTAGGGTCCAAAATTTCAAATACATATAAAAAACGGAAAAATTGGTCGATTGATTTGCGGTTTTCACTAAAATTATTCTTTATGTTGGTATTTTCTTGAAAATAAATTATAAATTTCGAAAAATGCCGATAGAGAGCGCTTTAGACTTTGAAGTAATGAAAAACTATTTTTTGCCGTGATTTTTTGCGTCTCATTAAATGTTTTCGTAAGCTTAGACATAAACGTAAATTTTGAGCTCAAAATCTGAATACTTGGAAGCGGTTAAGTAGCACAAACTTAACTGTGTCCAGAGGGTTTAAATTTCAAATGATTATAGAAAACGGAAAAATTGGTCGATTGATTTGCGGTTTTCACTAAAACTATTCTTTATGTCGGTATTTATTGAAAATGAATTATAAAGATAAATTTCAAAAAATGTCGATAGAGGGCGCTTTAGACTCTGGATTAACGAAATAATCCATCCTAATACTATTTTTTGAGGTTATTTTTTGCATCTCATTAAATGGTTACGTAGGCTTAGATTTAAACTTAAATTTTGATCTCAAAATCTGAATAGTTGGAAGTGGTAAGTAGCACAAACTGAACTGTGTTCAGAGGGTTTATATTTCAAACGAAACGGAAAACTATAAAAAAAATGGAAAAATTAGTCGATTTGTTTGCGGTTTTTGCTGAAACTACACTTTAAATCAGTGTTTTCTTGAAAATAAATTTTAAAGATAAATTTCACAAAATGCCGATAGAGGGCGCCTTAGACATTGGAGTAGCGTACAACTATTTTTAACCGTTATTTTTTAAATCTCATTAAATGCTTTCAAATACTTAGATTTAAATTTTGAGATCAAATTCTGAGTCGTTGCGAGTGTTTAAGAAGCGCAAAAGTGAACTGTGTTCGAGGGGGGGGGGGGGTTAAATTTCAACTCCTGAACACACTTCATTTTGCGCTTCTTAACCCCTCCCAACGATTCAGAATTTGAGTTCAAAACTTAGGTTTAAATCTCAGATTTCGAAAACATTTAATAAGTTTTGGAAAGCATTTAATTACATACAAAAAATAACGGTTAAAATTAGTTGTTGGTTACTCTGAAGTTTAAGGCGCCCTGTAACGGAATTTTTTGAAATTCATCTTTAAAATTTATTTTCAAGAAGATACTGACTTAAAGAATAGTTTTATTTTAAACCGCAAACGTATCGACCAATTTTTCCATTTTTTATTATCATTTGAAATTTGAACCCTCTGAACACAGTTCAGTTTCTGCTACTTAACTACTCCCAACTATTCAGATTTTGAGCTCAAAATTTAAGTTTAAGTCTAAGTTTACGAAAACATTTAATCCGATGCAAAAAATAAGGTAAAGAGTAGTTGTTCGTTACTCCAAAGTTTAAAGCGCCCTCTATCGGCATTTTTTGAAATTTATCTTTGTAATTCATTTTCAATAAAATACTAACAAAAAGAATAATTTTAGTGAAAACCACAAATCAATCGAGCAATTTTTCCGTTTTTTATGTGTATTTGAAATTTTGGACCCCAAGCTTTAATGGCGGCTATCTCCTTTGGAAAACGTTTGGGATCCTTGGTTTCCTATTTACTATTACTCGTCTTGATGTGTTCTATCACCCCCTAGCGTATATACCATTTGTTTAGGGACACCCTGTATACGTGTTTAAGTAGACTTCCCTCCCCCTCCTCAATTTTAAATTTAAACATATTTTTTTTTATTTATTAACGCGAAATGATATCCAAATCACATATTTCTTAGTTGGGAAACGATATCTTGAGATAATTTGCACCGACAGAAAAAATATGTTTGGCGAATCCTTGAGATGACTTGAAAAAATTTTTTGAACAGTGAATATTAATATTTTCACACCAGATATATTATTAGAACGTGCAGGGTTGCCACGCCACTGGGAAAACCGGGAAAACACAGGGAATTTCAAAATCCCCTCTCAAAACAGGGAAAATCCAGGGAATTTTGAAAAAATCCTAAAAAACCTGGAAAACACAGGGAATTTTTTTTCCTGTTATATCCAAACATATTTTTTTATCTGCTTTCAAAATAAAATTCTCTTCGCGGAAGAAAGAAAACCCCTTGAAAAGCGACGCGAAAATTCACTTAAAGCGGCTCTTCCATGTTTCTGCTTACACCCCTTTTTTGCCATGCGAATAGTTGAATCCTCACAGCACCTCTCTCTCATGTCATTCATCTGCGACTGCGCGTAATGTTTTCTCTTCCGTTTCTCCCGTCGCGTCAATTCAAAACAGGCATGAGATTCTACCGCGGATCCGTGATTTTCCGCTTTTTTTATCATTTTCCTCTTTTTCGATTTTTTTATATCAACAAAAGATCGCATGAAAAAAATGCGATTTTGTCAAAAGATCAAATGAAATACGCGATTTTCCCGAAAAGATCGCTAGAAAAATGTAATTTTCTTCAAAAGATCTCAAAATCGCGAAAAAAACGCGATTATCGGCAAAATAATGCAAAAAAAATGCTGTTTTCGTCAAAATGTAAAAAAAAAACTGCTCTTGTCAAAAGATTGTAAAAAACGGCGATTTTTATCAAAAGGCTGCGAAAAAAACGGCAATTTTTATCAAAAGGCTGCGAAAAAAACCGGCAATTTTCGTCATAAAGTTTAGAAAAAATGACAATTTTCGTCATAAAGTGGAGAGAAATCGGCAATTTTCTTCATCGAATCGCGAAAAAAACATGGTTTTCATAAAGAAAACTGCGATTTTCATTGAAAAAAGTGGCGATTTTTCTAAAAAAAAAGCATGAAAAACGCGAATTTTTGTCAAAAATTGCGATAAATGTAATTTTCGTGAAAAGATTCCAAAATCGCGAAAAAAACGCGATTATCGACAAAATAATGCAAAAAATGCGGTTTTCGTCAAAATATATAAAAAAAAATACTGTTCTTGTCAAAAGATTGTTATAAAACGGCGATTTTTATCAAAAAGCGGCGAAAAAAAAAACGTCAATTTTCGTCATAAAGTCGAGAAAAAATGACACTTTTCGTCATAATGTCGAGAGAAATCGGCAATTTTCTTCATCGAATCGCGAAATAAAACATGGTTTTCATAAAGAAAAGAGCGATTTTCGCCGAAAAAAACGGCAATTTTCGTCAAAAAATCCGGCGATTTTGTTAAAAAAACATGAAAAAACGCGGATTTTTGTCAAAAAAATTACGTCAAATATTGCTTTTTTTTTTAATGGCGATTTTTGTTTTAAAATTGCAAAAAAAAAAAAAAAAAAAAAAAAAAAAAAAAAGGTTGCAGAAAATTTGTCTCAATATTGTCTGCAACAACTTTTTTTTTTTTTTTTTTTTTTTTTTTTGCAGTTGAGTGGTAAATATTTCAAAATATTTTTTAGCTGAATGCTTGAGTATTACTATACTGTTTTTATGATTGTGGGATTTAATAATAAGTGTAATAACTTTAAAGAGTTTTTTTATTTGCTCATATTATATAATGTATTATATTTTCTCAATTAGTTGGGTAATGGTAAATTACAAAATAGTTAACTGACATACATACACGCATATATTTTTGCACACTCAACATAGAATAAACACGTTGCAGTACAGGGAAAATACAGGGAATTTTTTTTCAAGATTAGAGTGGTAACCCTGACCTGAAAAATACCATGAATGTATCAACAATTTTTTTTTTTGTTCTTGTATGTTTGTTTTTTATGCGTTGGAAATTTCAGAGAAATGGAAAGCTTGAAAACTGATGCGAATCGCTGCCCAATAAAAAGGTTTTTTGAAATAGTAATTAAAAATTCCTTTGAAATCGTTTTTCTTTCTTTCTTTATTATTATTTATTTATTTATTTGGAAGTCTACCGGGATCTCACTATATCCCAATTTGAAACTGCAGAAAAAATCAAATGTTACGCTTTTGGTAAGTGGGAAGCACTACTTGGGGAATTACACAAGCATGATCTCGTTGAAGAATAAAAGATCGCTATTTTGCGATGATCATTAAGGATTTTTAATTAATATTTCGGGTAATTAACGAAAAAAATGAGAATCAGGTGCAAGGTGCATCTACCATCATCGATCCTTATCGAAATTTTAAGGTCTCTATGTGCGGTAGATTTTCTTAGTCATCGCCAATCCATGCAAAGTACAAACAAACTTCTTTCTTTTAGATGCAATCTATTGTTATTGCATTAAATTATTTTCTCCGGGATAATGAAATTTTACGGTAACGCAGGATTCTGATAGAGAGTGCTTTCATTTACACAGGTTTTACTGTGTTACGAATTTTATTTACATAGCTGCCATCCTTCTTTTTTTTTCAAGTAATTTAAGCATGTTTGGAAACAGAAATTTATTTATTTAATGATATAAAATACGAACTGTAAAGAAACAAGACATATTTTATTAAATAAATTTTCTAGTTAAAAAAAGAACTCCAAATGAATGACAACTATACATTTATATATATTCATTTTTTTTTGTTTTTTTTTGGGGGGGGGGATAAAGTTTTATTTTTACAGGCGATTGGATGGGGGGGGGTGTAGGGCGCTAAATGCAGTTCTGCACGCAGGCGCCGAATACTGCTGGCACGCCCCTTTTGCCCTAAATTCAGTAATGAAAAAAGAGGAATTTTTAACACACTCCAAATATTTGCCAATTTGTTACTGTATCATTTTTTAGATCAAGCTCTACTTTTCTCTCTGGTTACATCAGCTTTTTATATGATTTCACAAGTTTTTTCTGATCCTTTGAGAAACTTCATCAACCAACTTGAACTAACGAATTCAAACTAATATTAGTATTAGGTTAAAGCTATTAGTAGACATATTAGTTTGAAAAAGTACCGGAAAAAGCACCAAGTTGGCGTCTTTTTTGTTGAATAATTTTCGCCGCCAGATTTGGTGGTATAACGCCAAGTCGGCGACAAAATTGGTGACATTTGGCGATAGAACCGCTTGTGGCAGTACCCCCCCCCCCCAACGGTTTTTATGCAGATTTTCATTTGTCCTTTGGTATCTATGTAAATTTTCATTGCTCTATATTTCCAGATCGTTATTTTTTTATATATAGAAGGATTTTTTTTTTCTAAATTATCCCTTTGTAATGGAAATATCTGTATTATAGTAACTGTTTTTATTTCGGAAACATTCAAATGAAGGTGCAATGTGGTATTAACATAAATTTAGTTACAGTTTATATATTTCTTTATAAAAAATATACAATTTCTGTTTCGAATGACGTCAACTTCAAAAGTGCAAAAATCTATCAGGATAATCTGAATTTTTTATTGACCTATCAAAAATGATTATGTGATATCATTTCTTTTAAAAATTATTGTGCTGTTTTTTAGTTGGAGGCAATTTGAAAGAAATTATTAAATTAGCAATTAAAAATGAAAGATTTCTATAATGTTAAACTATAGAAGGTATAACACTATATATATAATATTGAAATGGAGGCCATTTCTTAAATATTGGATACTTTTTGACATGTCTTTCGAAAGGCACATACCTAAATTAAAAGCTTTCGAACAAGCTACTACACGTCGCTGAATATTTCTTGGTTTGGGTTATAATTGAGTTGTTTTCACTTTTATCTTGTTTCGCTTAGAAAAAAGTGACAAAACAGGGGTTCTGAATCTTCATAACTAATTAATGGATCGGAATGAAATTCGATAAACTTTGAGCTCTCGAGTAGGACACTTCGCCTTTTCAATTTCATCGCAATCCGATGATTGGGTCCAAAGTTATTAAGGGGCAAACATCTGAGCTCTACTATACAGCACTATCGTGCAGTATGATAAGCATTTCAATTAAATAATGAATATGTGAGTAATATTGTTAAATGAATTAATTGTCTGTAAAAGTATCATTATTTTATTCCAGACCTCGAAATATGAGGGAATTTTAAGAGAAGATATTTCAGACCAAACTATCTTACGTAGCGCTATAAAATGACTATATTAAATTAGTTATTCCGAATCTCTTTCCGCAATTTCATTGTGAAGTCTACAATCTTGCTCCTAAACAGGCATTTTCATACTAGTTGTAGATGCATGTTGTAAATGCAACCACATTATTTTAAATATTGCTGTTTTCATAATTTTATTTAACATATAAAATGATTTATAGCTTCATTTGTTTTTGAATAAAATGTGCTATTTGTTTAATTTTTTTTCCTCATGTGATGTTATCATAATTACTCTACTCTGTACAATATCTACTTCATACATTTCATTACCTAATTTGCATAGACTGATCTGAGTATGTATTTCCAATTAAACTTTATTTTGAAATTAAATGCAAGAGAAAATATATTCCGTTTTATCTATTGGCGCAGAAGGAAGCAGGACGTTTCGGTCCCGCCATTTCGGTCCTACCATTTCGGTCCCGCCGTTTCGGTCCCAAGACATTTCGGTCCCGAGACACTTCGGTCCCGAGACATTTCGGTCTCTAGCCATTTCGGTCCCGAGACATTTCGATCCCAAGACATTTCAGTCCCTTCTCCTGTAAACTAAAATTTTGTGAAATAAGGCATAATTGTATAGGGAAAATTGCAGAGTTTTTAAACTGAAGGCCATAAAATTTTAGTATAATGAGATTATTAGTGCCCGAAAACCACATACATGTATAACTCTTATCCAAAATATTATAATTCACGCAAATTTTGTATGGTAATCCTAATCATAATTGATAATCCTAATTATCAAAACAGTTAGTAATTTTAATATAAAAATCAAATTAATATTTTAATAAATATACTTATTAATTAATAACATTATTAATTTACATAATGAATTTTACTTTAAAATAAACTCAATACCTAATCCATTTTATATTCAAAACATTATATTTTCTAGTAGTTCTAAACTGAAATTTATCCTTTATTTGTTTACTTATTGTTTATTTAAAATTACAGAAATTTAAAACAATTAGTATAGTTAAAAAAATAACTAAAATTAGAATTAGTATTTTTTTTTTCTGTGAAAGTAGAAACGAAAAGGTAATACAAATAAATGAATAAATAAATAAAAGCTTAATTTTGTCACTTAAAAATTGAAAATAAAATTATTTAAAATATTATTACATTACATTTTAATATATTTTATTAAATTATATATTATATTTTGTATATAATATTTATATTATGATATTTATATATAATATTTATATTATTATATTTTTAAATATTATTGCATTAATTTTATGTAAATAAAATTAAAAAAATAATCATCTTATTAGAATAAAATAGGCCCAGTTTTAATAAAATTAACTCACAAAAATTGTCTTCATGGCGTGAGAAGACTTAAAAAAAATGCAATCAATAAATACTATAATTTAAATAAAATAATAATAATAATAATAATAAAGTGGCGGGGGCAATTTTTTTAAAAAAATTTTTTTCATATCATACCCAGTTATGAAATCACTATTGCAATGTTAATAATGGAAAGTAATTTATGAAAACAAATTTATAAGATGAAACTTTGTATTATAAAAATAATAAGAAAAATTAAAAAAATGTTCTTCAATCAATATATCTCATTTC
The DNA here is from genome assembly GCA_964019185.1 of Maratus speculifer. Taxonomy (NCBI): domain Eukaryota; kingdom Metazoa; phylum Arthropoda; class Arachnida; order Araneae; family Salticidae; genus Maratus; species Maratus speculifer. The sequence continues at coordinate 46,217 of CAXHSM010001564.1, forward strand.
TGAATTATCAAAGGAGAGGATTTAGACGGGTGATTTGTGAAATATATATATTATAACTTATAATTGTCTGATTGAATTATTAAAGACATTTATTATTAAATTAACTGGAAGAAAAAAAAGTAAGCACAGTTTTTTTTTTTTTTTACAATTTAATTAATGCTAATTTAAAGGTTCTAAAAATGTACGTAAACAGCCAAAAAAAATATTTATGGCAGTTTATATAAAATAGTTTTTAGTTTATAGTAGTTTATAGAAGTTTATATAAAATACTGACACTAATAATTAATAATAAAATTTTAAATATTTATTCTGATTAATAATAATACTACTAAAAGCAAAAGACAATATCCTCTAAACTCATATCCCATTGTTTAATCAAATAAAAATGTCAGCTCGCGGTGATTTCATTATCACGAGTTATAAAAGTTTAAATTTATCTGACTCTTATCTTCAACTTTTTATAAAACTTGGGGGAAGGGAAGGAGAATTAAAAAATAAATAAATAAAGGCCCGAATAATGTTGAACTTATACCATTTGGCAGCCCCACAACAATTAGAATCCGACTTATAAGGTAGCGAGCAAAGAAATAACAAGCGACAGAAATGGCAAACGATCAAAGTTGTTGGGCACCGAATTGTCTCGGGACCGAAATGTCTCGGGACCGAAATGGCCAGGGACCGAAATGTCTCGGCACCGAAATGGCCAGGGACCGAAATGTCTAGGGACCGAAACAGCGGGACCGAAATGGCGGGACCGAAGTGGCGGGACCGAAATGTCGTGTACCCGGCGCAGAATGTCCATAAAGGGACTTTGTGCCCTTAAAACCTCAATCAACCAACCAACCGTTTCACCTATTGTCAGCTATGCAAATCATCAAAGATGGAAAATGGTAAAAAAATAATTAAAATTTAGCATGCAGTGTAACTTGTATTATTAATGTAAAATCTTGTCCTAATAATCTGTCATATTAGATTGAAAAAACCAATACTTTTGGGCGAATTCCGACTGAACACATTTGTACATTGTCATTCCACTCGATACAAAAACAAATTATTTTTGCCTTAATACTAATACAATGTATTATTGTCTTATTTGATGCTGTGAAATTACAGAATTTTATCGTATAATTTGCTTTATTTTTTATTTAAGCACAATTTTTAAATATATATTTGCTTTATTTTTAATTATAATATCTATTTACTTTCATATTTATTCTTTTAATCTTTTCTATATGATAAATTGTTTGTTTTATGATCCTAGCTATTTAGTTTATTTGTTGTAATTTTATTTATAATTTAATCATTGTACAGTTATGAAATGCATCTGATGCCCCATTAGTTTTCCAAGCATAAAATATTTGGGTTTCATTTGTAATTTTAATACTATTATAGATTTTTTTAAAATTCACTTTTCTATATTGTTTTTATCTTTTAGTGATGTATCTACGAGGCCGGTTCAATAAGTACGCGTGTTTGAAGAAAAAGGGCGTTCCTCAGGGAAGTTGCTGTTATCATCGTGTGCTGCCATCTATAAAAATTTCAGACTGATTGATAGGTTAGTTTGGATTTGGCAGCCATTCGAGTAAGACGTGTTTCGTGATTTTCGCTAAGATGGATATCGTTCCGTAATCCACTTTTTGTTTTTGGATGGGAAAAAATGCGACGAGATAAAAGCAAAGTTGGATGCTGTTTATGGGAGCACGTCGCCATCTATGACCACAGTTAGATATTGGTTCAATGAATTTAAACGTGGGCGAACTTCCGTTTTCGATGAGGAGTGACCAGATGTGGTTACCGAGGAAATCATTGAAAAAGTCCACGACATGATTCTCGCTGATCGACGAACGAAAGTGCGCGAAGTAGCAGAGGCCGTAGTCGTGTCGACCGGAACGGCAATTCATATTTTACATGACAAGTTGGGGATGAAAAATTTGTCGGCCCGATGGGTGTCGCGATCACGATAACGCACCAGCACATTCATCTGGAATTGTCGCCGCCAAACTGCATGAATTCCGTTATGAATTACTGCCGCACCCTCCCCCCACCCCTATTCACCCGATCTGGCTCCCTGCGATTTTTTCTTGTTCCCTAACATGAAGAAATGGCTCTCGGGAAAAAAGATTAGCTCAAACGAGGAAGTCATCGCCGAGACAGAGGCGTATTTTGCAGAGTTCGACAAATCCTATTTTTTGGAGGGATTAGAAAAATGGCCGGAGCGTTGGGAGAATTGTATCTTTCTAAAATGTGACTATATTGAAAAAAAAATTGAAAGAAAAACGGTGTCTTCATTTCTAACACGGGTACTTATTGAACCGCCCTCGTATTTTTTCTTAAAGGATTTTATAATGAATTATAAAAAGTGATTGGCTTAATTTTATTTATTTCAGATTTATATAGCCGCAAAATTTTATGTAACATGACGCAATTCGAAGCTATCTTTGAAGTTTGAAATATGCAACAAAATATTTCTTTACAAAACTCTTTTGGAAAAACAGGAAAAACACACATGTGCATGATCTGCAACAAGAAATTCTCGCGCAATTGTCATTTAAGAAGACATATGTTAATTCACACTGGTAAAAAAACTTTTGTGTGTGAGGTATGCAACAAGAAATTCTCTTATAAACATGTTTTAATCCAGCATCTATTATTGCATACTGGTGAGAGATCTTTTGAGTGTGAGATGTGCAAAAAGAACTTCTCTCAAAAAAGCAATTTAAAAAAGCATCTGTTGATTCATACTGGTGAGAAACTTTTCGAGTGTGAAATATGCAACAAGAAATTCTCACGAAAGGGTCATTTAGACACACATTTATTAATTCATACTGGCGAAAAACCTTTTGTGTGTGAGATATGCAACATGAAATTCTCTTATAAGAGTGATTTAAATAGACATCTGTTAATGCATAGTGGTGAGAAAAATTTTGAATGTGAGATGTGCAAAAAGAAATTCTCTCAAAAATACCAATTAAAGAGGCATCTGTTACTTCACGCTAGTGAGAAACGTTTTCCGTGCAAAATATGCATCAAGAAATTCTCACGAAAGGGTCATTTAGACAGACATTTATTAAGCCATACTGGCGAAAAACCTTTCGTGTGTGAAATATAAAACAAGAAATGCTCACAAAAGAGTGATTTAAACAGACATCTGTTAATTCATACTGGAGAAGAACCTTTTGTGTGTGATATATGGAACAAGAGTTTCTTTCGCAAGAGTCATTTAAGAAAACATGTGTTAATTCATAGTGATGGAAGTCATTTGTGTGTAATATAAAACAAGAAAACTACTCAAGAGGGCAATCAAGCACGCATCTGTTAATTTATACTAGTGAGTAACGTTTTATGTGTGGCGTAGAAAACAAACATTACTTATGATAATTCACGTCTCTAGTTAAAGCTTTCTGGAACCGTTATATACAATATGTTAGGGGCAGTAGCATGGATCAATACCCCATGTGATGACATGTTTTGGAAGTGAAAGAATAGTGACATGCAGTGTATTTCACTCCCTTGCACCTAAAACATACCATTGGATAATATGGTCACTACTACATGAAAATTCAATTATAATACATGACCCAGGGAATATACCTCAAAGTACTTATTCATGAAGCATCAAATATACTTGTCACTTGTCAGCATGTTGGATCTAGGCAAAAACCCTGGTGTTCCCAGATATGTTATTATTTTACCAGTACTTCTGGATGTGAAAATTATTAATTACATGCTCTTCTGCTGTGGATCAATCTTAATTTGTACCACTTGCGTGCACAGAACGTCGCAGAAATTTGTATGTTACATTGGTACCTAACATTAGCAATTTCGGACATTTTCCAACCTTAGAATATCGTATATTAGCATCCCTCGATCGGCCTCCTCTTCTTAATGATATTGTTAGGCCTAAAGTTTTTATGATGTTTTTAACTTTATACAGAGCAAGATATAGGTTGCTTTATACAGATAGGGTAACACATCTGTTATTCAGATTAGAGGAAAAGAAAATTAAACTTTGCATTCAAAACTGGAATAACTTTATATCAAGTAACACTTTAAACAAATGTTTACAACTTAAAATTATTCAAAAATATTTTTTACATAGTGCATTCAACAGTAATATTTTCTTCCAGGGAATAAGCAGAGATTCTTACAAACAAACAAAGGGGAGTTCTTCCAAGCTTTTTCAGTACTAGGGAACTTTGTGCCCTATGAGCTATGCTCAACAGTCCTCGTTAATACACCACAAACTCTAAAAACACGTTCATTTGGTCGACTTTTTAAAATACAGTCGAGACTCTCTATAACGAAACTCCATACATCGAATTTCTCTATATAACGAATTTTTTGTAGGAACGGTCCACTTTTCGCATGATCACATTAAAAACAGTTTCTATATAGCAAAATGTCTATCTCCATATAACGAATTTTTTCATAAATTGGTCTGAATTAATTCAGTATTAAAAAAGCTTCGAAATCATATGGAATCAATTTTCCATCACTTATTTTTGATTTATCGTTCAGTGTTAAATTTTTTTAATATTACTTCTCTCCTTGTTCTTTAAATCCAACGAATTCATCCCACCTCCCACACACCTTTCAACATCCTTCTCAAAACAGAGTCAATCAGATTGTTACACATATTAGAGAGGAATCAATGAGAGACACCTAAGAGAGGCCTTCAAATGGAGGAAATTGTTAAGTACAATTTTTCATTTCTTGCTAAAATTTGAGCATTTTTTTTGAGAGCGTAACAATTAAAATCAAATCAAGAAATTACATATTTTTTCGTCTGAAATTAATGCAAGTCTTCCTTATTTGATTTTCATTAAGCTTTCAAATAAATGTCTGTTTTCTTTTTTGAAACTGCTTAAATAATTAAGAAATAAAATGTTAGGTTAATATTTACTTTTAAAACATTTCAAATTCTTAATTAAAAACATCAAAAATAATATTTGCTCAAAATTTACACATTAAATACGATTTTTAACATCATTTTCTATACATCGAATTTCTCTATATAACGAATTTTTTACTGGAACGATGGATTTCGTTATGTAGAGACTCGACTGTATGGTGATACATTGAACTATATCTATTTTACTTTTTTTAAAATGGTGATTCCTCCGTAAATGGGTTTCTATTTATTTCTCTTTGATTGTGGTATTTTAAGGTCGAGTCAAATGCTGTTAAACATTTACTGGCTATTTACATGTTTGAAAATAAGATCAATTAAACAGTGAAATGCACAGAGTCCTTACTTCCTGGTATCTTTTGAACCGCGATATGAGAAATGTTTTTGAGTTAGGCATTTTAAATGCATCGTTTAAGGAGACAGTGGACCTTTATTTGAGTAAAATAGTCTTTAGCAAAATCGTCGCAAAAAAGTCTTTTTCTGTGGTATAATAGTACCAAATCAGATTTTTCCTATTAAAATATCATTAAGAAGTAAATAATATAGGTAAGTGTATTAAATTCTTTAAATCTGTTTTTCTCAAAACTAATTTTTCAGCGTTTTCAGAATTTAAAATGCTTCTTGCGACGTAATTTTTGATCAATATTTATGAAATTGTTAAGAAAGTATCCTGATTTTATTTAGAAAGAAATTGTATAAGCTTTTTAAAATTCGCCTTCATTAAGGTAGTCAAATTTGATTTTTTACTTATTAAAAGGCAAAATTTTGATGAAGATCGATATGAAATTTAGAAAAAAATCTGTAAAATATTAACTATTCAAGAGATTAATAATCCTTACGAAATTTGTTTATAATAATGTTTTAAATGATAAAAATGGAAAAGCAAGAAAATATTTTTTAAATTAAAACACGAGGAACATTTTAAAATTTCGTTTAAAAAATTAAATTTTTTTAAAAAATTTAAAAATTTTAATAAGATTGAAATATTTTTAGGTGTTTTATATGTTTTCGGTGAAATGTATATATGCACAAAATTTCATATTGCTATGATGAAAATTAAAGAATAAAATTTTTAACGTCCACCGTCCCCTTAAATCTAATGTAATTTTTCTACTGTAATAAAATCTAGTGAAATGTAATGTAATATTTTTTATATTGTTTTTCTTACTCTTTTTAGTATTCACGTAAAAATATTTTTCTTGTTTGTAAGGAAATAATATGTGTGTCGTCTTAGAATAGACTACAATAGTTAAAAATTTCATACAAAAATATGAAGTAAATGTCTTGTCTAAATATACATGATTTTTAATTTTAGCTGTTTTGTAATATTACTTGGTCATTTTAAATATAATGTAATTTCTTTTACTTGCTACACCTAACACACATTAATGAATTTATTTATTATTTAAATGTTTTCTTTTCCTTCTTGATATTAACATGAAAATATTTTTATTGCTAAAAAATATTTTTTTTTTATTCCGCTGCCTTAGAACTGACAACAATAGTTTGAAAGATCATTTAGAAATGTAAAATATTTCACGTAAATATATTTTCCAATTTAAACTTTTTGCAACTTTTTTTGGCTATTTTAAATATGACGCAATATTTTCAATTTACAGCTGTTAATGCATTTTAATGAATTCATTATTTTAATATTTTCTGTCTCTTTTAATATTCACATCTAAATATATTTTTATGACATAATTTTCGATATTATAACAAGTAATTATTTAATTCTCTTATAACTTTTTCTCTTGTTTGTGATAGTTGCGTAGAAAGAATTTTGTAATTTGATAGAAATATTATTCTTAAAGTACTAAACTTTTCTAAAATATGCAAAAAATGTCTCTTAAAATGCTGAAAATTAAAATTGAAAATGGAACTAAAGCTTCAAAAAAAAAAGGAGTCAAATTAAAAAAGTAAATGCATAACAAAAACTTCTAATGTATAAAATGACCTAAATTTTTTTTAATTGATAGGAAATAATTTTTGCCCTATTAAACATTTTTAATGAAGCGATTTTAACCAACTTTAACATTAAATGTCACTTAAAATAATTATTTTATATAAAAACTGTCAACCAGTGAATTTATCAAGCATTTATTTAAAATGCCGCCAACTTTCATTATTTTGTGTGCAGTAGTTTTCTTAATATTTGCGAAGAAATACCCTGGGTCACAGTCAATTTAATATACGCGGCTATGACAGCATTAGTTATTTTAAAAAATACAGGGAAACATAGATATAATTTCGAACCTATTTTATGTAACAATGACTTAATATGTATTGCAGACCAGTAAAAATATTTAACATTGGTATGGTCTATATTTTCAAATAAAATGATTTTATAATCAAATATTGGTTGTAATAATAACTCTATTTTCACAAAAACAGTTAAAATACTAAAAGAAAAAATAGAAAAGTAAGAAACTATTTTAATGTAAAGAAAAAAAACCTGAAAATTTTTTTTGGTTATATAAAAAATAATAACAAAACACAAATCACTCCCCTCCCCCTAAAAGTGTCTTACGATATAAAGTTCCCCTTCCCCCTATAAGTATAATATTATACATGTACAGACCTTGTACAATATGAAAAATTTGGTAGAAACCTTTTTGTGTGCAAGATGTACAGCAAGAAATTTTCTCATAACATTCAGTCCAGATGGAATATTTAAGATACCTATACCGCTAAATTTATTGAGACAAAAACTATACATAGGAATTAAAAATTTTTTATATCATCTTATACATTAGAAGTTTCCATTATGCATTCACTTTTTTAAACTGACTTTTTTTGGAGGATTTCCATTTGAATTTGAATTTTCTGCATTTTGAGAGACATATTTGCATATTTTAGAACAGGTTATTATTTTGAATTGTTGCCAGATAATCAAAGAATAATATTATCTTCAAATTAAAAAAATCTTTACACACAACAAACAGAAAAAAAAATTAAAAGAGTATTTATTACTAGTTAAAAGGGGAAATATCAAAAATTATGTCATAATAAATTATATTATATTGACAAATTATTATTAAAAGAGACAAAAAATATTAAAATAATATATTCATTAAAATGCATCACTTTCAAATTTCTTTGGCTAGATACAATCACTACCTCGTACTCTGATTGCCTATAAACTTTGTTTTAACTGATGAGCTTTTATTACCAGTTTTATTTCATGTCCTTGCGCTTACTTTGCATTTGTTCGGATATCATACACAGTGGAGTTTATTACACTGAGTTATCTTACATGAGTTTTGCGATGTGATCAAGCATTCAACTCGAGTAAGGAAAGGGCAGCTGACGTCACTGTGAGTCGAATAACTGTGGATAAGCAAGAAACACTTGTTCGTTCCTTACAACTCTTATGTTTCCAATTCTTAGAGGGATTTGATTGATCTGCGTTCAACAGGGCTATGTTGTCAGAAAACGTATCAAAATGATCTGATCATCTCGAAAGTGGGCACGAAATACTGCCTACACTACTTGGGACTATGTGAGGTAGTTCAAAATCTTGCATGCCTAATATCTGCTTTTCTGATAAAATAAATTCACCAGTAATAATCGTTCTTTTTTTCTATAACGCATGATGCAGGATGATTTTATGGCAGCGACTAGTGGCTTTTTAAAACGTTCCGAATTTGCATGATGTTCCTTTTCGTTGAGGGAAATCGCCATGTATGAGTTTAAATTTGAACTATTATTTTTTATTGCAGATTTTCTCTGTCTACGGCCCATACAACATACTTCCCTAGTTTTTAACCGACTTCAAGGAGGAGGTTATGATTTCGACCTGTATGTATCTCTTGTTCACTCATAATTTCTTTAAATACGAACCGATTTTGATAGTTCTTTTTTTGTTTGAAAATATAAGACACCCATGTGGACCCATTTTAATTTCATTAAATTTTGATGATTAGAATTTTTTATGAAAAAATATGGATTTGATGAAGAAAAATGATTTGTCGCAAATCATCTTCCATTGTTGCAACCATTTTCCAATCATACGCATATTAAAACTGTTCACTCATATTCGTTTGCGCCAAGTTGTCGCCAAGCTTGATTCTTTTTTTTCTTTTTTTTTGAAGTCGGTTTTTTTAAGCATATTTTATTATATCAATATTTGTCTACCAGAAGAGACTCTGGTTTCTCTAAACAGGATAACTTTAATTATAACTATCCTGTACATGGATTTGTATATTTAAGATGAATTAAGATTGAAAATGCTCCATAGAATTCAATATATTCATATTCTTTTGTGCTACTCTGCATATAAATGTATTAAAACATTACTTAAATCACTTAATGTAGACAATGTTCAGTTAAATTAAAAATCTCTTAAACAACTGAAATTATATTGTATACTACTCTTATCTATAGATTGTAATTCATTTGAATTTTGTTCGTTTGCACAGTTTGTTACATACCAATCACTTGGTATGTTTTAATGTATTTCAGCTTTTAAAAAAAATCTTAACAGAATTGCAAATACTTTTCTGGAATAATAACCATAAATAAAAAGTTATTTGTCTACATCTTTTTCAGCTTTGTGTGTATGAACTTATTTGTATTATACTCACATCCCTTACAACAGCAGAATTTCATTCAGTAAAAAAAGTCTAATGCAATTAAAATGTACTTTGATCAATCCTTAAGGGGACTTATCTGGTACGGAAAAAAGGGGAATCTCATGTTACCCTATAAGAAAAAACTTTTCCTTTTGTTTATCCGAATTTTGAAATTTAAACAACATTTTTTCAGCACGTAGATAATAAGGTTTTTTATCCCTCTGTAAGCTACGAATAGTTTTAAGACAATTAGGATTATTTTAAAATTCGTGCTAAAATTTAAAAAATCTTGAAAAGTTGAAAAAAGTATTCTTTACTCGTTTGCATTTTATGACTGTAGAAATATATAAAAATTTAGAGAAAAGGGATAAAAAAAAACCTTCCTTTGTACGTGGTTTAAAAAAAAATTGAGTGAACATGAAAATTAAGTATTTTTCTCATAGGATTACATTAGATTTCACTTCTTTTCTTCCCCTTTGCAGATTAATCTCCTTAACCATAGACATTAATATATTTAATCTTTTGGGGGTGGCTCTGTTTAAATTATTTAAAGTTTATATATCATAATCTTTAAAATTCCCGACACATTTCATGCTAAAATTTTAATAATCATGAAAACCTATCACACAATTGAAGACATAATTTCTATAACAGTCATTTATAGATAATGTGTTTTTATTAGTTTGTGTAGGCTTGTAAAAAAATTTAATGCTCCATGCATGCTTTAGAAAAGATATTACCTTGCACTGAAGACGGTATGTTAATTACTTTATGTCATAGAAGATAACACAGCATAGTTACCTTTTACTTCAAACAACACCCCCCCCCCCTTACAGTGTAATCATACAAAATCTTGTGTGTGTCCTTATCAATGAACAATAAATGATCTACATGTCATTTTCTTTATGAAATATTTTTCTGTACACATCAACAACAAGCATCAGTTTCTATATTTTTGAAGTGGTGTAACATTACTAGAATGAATTTCAAAGTATTAATATTCATATCCGCAATGCATCAGAACTCTTTTAACGTTTCCTATAAAAAATGAACCGTTCGAAATGAATAAAAAAACTTTACTGCTAATTCGTTCTTCACATCAGTATCACTTTGTATAAATTAAATTACGAACAAATGTCACCATTAACAAAATTTAAGAATTTTCGATATTTTTTCATTAATCTGTAATTTTGAAGAATACAGCTTAGTCTCGGATAATCACAACAGCATCGATCCTATCCCCATGGAAGATTCAGCAGGTGTAATTTTAATCCCAGCCATTATAATGGAGAACCAAAAAAGAAGGCAGATTACATTGGAATGGCAACCAGAAAATTTAAGAAGCGTTTGTCAGAACACATTCCGGATATCAAGCTTAATCGATGCAAAATTGCTATTTCTAAGCAGTATCAGGAACAAGAGGTTATAACATATTTTTAAAAAGCTAAATTACTAAAGAAAGTATCAAATTACCAAAAGATTAAAATCATGGAATTAATTGAAATTTTATGTCGAGCTAACAACACTTGTGACGATGCTTTGGCATACGCCATCCAAAGAAAATGGTACAGTCCACTCAAAATAACTTGAACATCCCCTCTTCTATCGAATTTTGGAACATTCCGACATCTCCCTCCTTTTTCACGTTGGCGTTTGGATCAGTCCGCTCCATATAAAAAAATCGAGTCTTCGATTTTTACTCTTTTGTTGTTTTTAACCCTGATGTTGAGCATGATCTGCTCGAAAGCACTAGGTTTTATTAATCATTGTAAATAAAAAACACGTTTAAAAATTTGAATATTTTATAATGGTTTTATTTAAAAAACTGCAATCAAAAAACATCCAGGTCTGAGATACGCTTCGGGTGTACTCGTCGGCTAATAAAGATAGTTTGTCTTTTTACATAGTTGTCATTCCATTCATACATATGCACATAAATATTTGATATAAATTCAACAATTATTTTTCTGCTATTCTTCATATATTCACGGCTTGTTATGGTTCATTTGGATAACAACTATCTTTGTAAATTTCTACGCATTCACAAAAGAATTTTACGGACAAATTCTGCTAGTTTATTTTAGACCATGGGTATCACTTATGTTCTGATCTGATCATCAAAATCTGAAAAAAGAACACGTTTAACAATTTGCATATAACGATAGTTTTTAAACGAAATTTTCTGTTTTTGTTCAATTTAAAGTAAATAACGGCGACAATTTCAAGTAAATAACAGTAAAATACTTTATTTAACATCAATTAAAATTACAAATATTGTAATTAAATTTAAACATGAACAAAATATTTACAATTATAATACAGAAAGAAAATACAGTGAAACCTCCAAATAAGGGACACCTATGGGACCGGAACTTTTGTCCCTTAAATAGAGGTGTCCCTTATTCAGAATTTTTAATATATTTTTTAATTAATCGTCGTGAAGGATATGAAAGTAACAAAATATTAAAGGTGAAGTTTAAACGTATTCAAAGTGTATAAATTACTTTAATCAGACACAAAAGGTGTAGAAAATTAATTAAAATTTTTAATTGATTACTAAGTCATTAAATGATTTATAGAATTATTGATTTGCATTTTTTATGCAAACTGTATACATGCAACAGTATAAAAACATTTAAAAGCATCATACTTGAAGGTGAACAATCAAAAGTGTTTGTTTTGCAAATTTCAGTTTTTCACTATAAATTTTTCAAGTGTTCATTTACCATACTTATAGATTTTAATTCTTCGTTATCAGCAGTGTTTACAAAAACAAAGAAAAAAAAAGAAAAAGCTATGCAACTGTGTATTTTAAGGCAACAAATCTCTCAACACTGAGCTTAGTAAGCGGAAGCGTTTTGGCACATTTGCAAATTCATTTTTTAACGGAAAGGTATAAAATTGGAACTTCTGACTATGGAAGCGATTTGTAATCGAAAAGTGTTTTCACGTTTTGAATAAATTACCTATTCAGTCAAAAGTGATTTTGATCACGTGACAGACATTTTTCATCCTTTCTTGAGTACTTATTCTTCTTGCGCGTCTAAATTCGGTTCAAAACACCTATGTTGACAATATTATCTAAAAAATCTATTGCTTTTTTTTTAAGAAAATAAAACAGAAAGAATAGTTCGATTACATAGTTGACACTGATCAACAACGCCTGCTAGTTTGAGGCATTTTTGAATAAAAATAAATTAACACCTTTGTCATAAAATTTGCCTTTTGGATTTGAGAACAGCCTTAAAGCATCTGTAAAGTTCTTTATGTCCCAATTTTCTTTTATTCTCCATTTTCAGAATCATCATCATAATTTTCAGCATTACTTTCAATGGGGAAAAACGCACTGAAGTCGAATGACAATTGTGGGTAAATAAAATCTTGTCAATTGTGTTGTATGTCTTAGTATCTGCATGACTGACAGTCTGTTTAATAAATTCACAAAAATCTGTATTTTCATTTTCATCTCAGACTACTTCATTATCTGAAATTTAAAAGTCAGTCCTTTTAATCTCATTTTCAAGTGTCCCTTAAATAGAGTGTCCCTTATTCAGAGGTAAATACATTACACGTCCTATACAAAGGGACTGGGACCGGACGTTTTGTCCCTTAAATAGAGGTGTCCCTTATTCGGAGTGTCCCTTATTTGGAGGTTTCACTGTATCTTGTTATATTCTTGAGAAGATCTTGTCATTTCAGAAACAAGGAAATTCTTTTGATATGACTATGCACATTTAATTTCAAATTTGACTGAAAAAATCTTCACTTCGAACACAATAAAGAAAAAAAAAACTAACAAAAAACTGCATGCCAAGTCCGTTACAGAAGTCTTAGAATTTTGAGTCGATATGATGATGCATATTTAAAGCAGATCCGTCAGATTATTTTTCGTGGTATTACTTGGTTATCCTGTCGACCATTTTCGACAAATTATAAAAATCGCCAAACTAATAGCCAAGTTATAGATGATGACATAATTTTTATTTTAAACAAAGGAAAAACAAATAAATTAGTAAAGCATGAGTAAAAATATAAATAAAAGGTGTAATTAAAAATCACTTGATGACATTTTACACATGTGTATTGTGTTTAATGTCATTGAATGTGACATTAAAAATCATCCATAATTGGCATTAAAATCTTACAATTTGGTGATTGTTTTTTGATCAACGGGATAACCAAGTTCTATCTTTTTTGTTAACAATTAAGGCTTCTGTGTAGTGTGAACATGCAGGTAGATCTGATATGAATTTTCTCCGAAAATCCAGTTCCACATCTCCCAAACAGTTTTTCCAATGTTAATTTACAGTTGGTCATCCAATTTAATTTTTGAGAAAACCTCCTTTTGAACATTTCCAGACAACAAGGTTAGTCTTTCTTGCGAAACCACAGGTGAATATCAAATGAGATTTGTGAGAATATCAATTGCGTCTCACCTTACAACAGAAAGGCTTCTCTTTAACAAAGTGTTTGCAAGTGGTTATTTAAATGAGATTTATTGGAAAACTGTTGCGCATATCAGATAAAAAAAAGTTTGTCTTCAGTAGGAAATTGCAGATTGGTATTTAACCGACATTTTTGAGAAAAGCCTTTCTTGCACACCTCACAAAGGAAATCTTTGTTTTTAGTATAAATCCTCTAACTGGGATTTCAAAGTAACATTTTTGTTACATACTTCTCAGGAGAAATGTTTCTTTTAGTATTAATTCACTGATGAACATTCAACGCAGAATTCACAGAAAACAAATTCTTGCACAATTCACAAGAGAAAAGTTTGTTTTTTACATGAACTTACACATAGACATTCAAATGACATTTATCTCTAAATCCTTTATTGTTCACCTCACTCAAAAAAAAGTTTCTCTTTAGTATGACACAGCAGGTGTTTATTCAAATTAGTTTTTCGAGAAAAACATTTGTTGCATATCTCACAAGAGAAAGGCTTCTCTTCAGTATGCATTCGCAGATGCACATTTAAATGAGCTTTTTGAGAGAACTTTCTCTTGCAGATCACACAGGAGAAAGGTTTCTCTTTAGCATGGATTTGCAAGTGCGTATTTAAATTAGCTTTTTGAGAAAACTTTTTCTTGCATATTTCACAAGAGTAAGGTTTCTCTTTAGTATGGATCCGCAAGTGTATATCCAAAGAAGATTTATGCGAAAACATTTTGTTGCAAACCTCGCAGGTTAAAGTTTTCTCATTATTATGCATTCGCAGATGCACATTTAAATGAGCTTTTTGAGAGAACTTTCTCTTGCAGATCACACAGGAGAAAGGTTTCTCTTTAGCATGGATTTGCAAGTGCGTATTTAAATTAGCTTTTTGAGAAAACTTTTTCTTGCATATTTCACAAGAGTAAGGTTTCTCTTTAGTATGGATCCGCAAGTGTATATCCAAAGAAGATTTATGCGAAAACATTTTGTTGCAAACCTCGCAGGTTAAAGTTTTCTCATTATTATGCATTCGCAGATGCACATTTAAATGAGCTTTTTGAGAGAACTTTCTCTTGCAGATCACACAGGAGAAAGGTTTCTCTTTAGCATGGATTTGCAAGTGCGTATTTAAATTAGATTTTTGAGAAAACGTTTTCTTGCATACTTCACAAGAGAAAGGTTTTTCTTTAGTATGTGTCAGCAAGTGCACATTTAAATGAGATTTTAGAGAAAAGTTTCTCTTGCAAATCGCACAGGAGAAAGGTCTCTCTTTAATATGAATTCGCTGGTGGAAATCCAAATTACATTTATGAAAAAATTGTTTGTTGCACCATTCACACATGAATAACTTTTCTTTTGTGTCAACATGGCACTTCTCTAAATTAGACATCACAAAAATTCGTTTCTTACACCTCACAAGCGAAAGTATTGCTGTCTATGAAAATGAATATGTCTGCTTAAACTGGATTTGTTATAAGTTCTTCTCTATAACTCACTAATGGAATAGTTTTTCCTTACTTCCAATACGATGGTTTTATTTTAAAGTGGTTCTTTTCAAATGTTTTTCTAAACACATTTGTATTGAAGTTCATTAAAGAAAAACTAAGCTGCAATATTAAATTAAGTTTCTTTAGGACATTTTATTTACAAATCACACAAGTAAAAGAGGTTTGTGACCATTATAAATAAGTTTCTTTCTTCTTATACTGAAATAAAAATTTCGAGATAATGGAGGTTTTCGGTAGACAAACCCAGAAATTAACAAGAATAAATTAGTTATATCTAGTTATATTTAAACTGCTTTTCCTTCCTGCAGAAATATTGTCAATTTTACCGAAATCGCCACATTCTCAATTGAGATTTGCATGCAAAAGGGTATTCAGATGAAATTCAAAAGGTAATACTCTTCCATATAGAGTACTGACAATGCATAAAAAATAAGGATAATTGTATATTAAAAGGAAATGTTCGATTCTTTCATTGCTGTTTTGGAAGTATAATCTTTCAAGAATGTAGAAAAATTCTAAACATTATATTAAAATTTCACCATCGTAACAAAATTGACATTTCCTTAATGATCGATTAATTCCAAGTACTTGATAACGTTATAAAAATTGCTGTCTAATAATCCTAATCTAATCCAATCTGACAGCCTGCAGAAGGAAATAAACACAGTTCCACTGTTTCAAATTAATTCAGAAGTTTTAGAAAATCCTCACAGAACCAGTTTATTATGCCAGTACATAAGAAGTGAAGGGAAAGTAGTCCATAATATTCAAACGCAATTTGTGTTTTGAAGTGTCTTCATGGTATAGCTAGACTGAACTTCTCAAACAGTTGCATCTGCAATATAAATAAAACATCAAATTAAAAATAATAAATAAGTGATAAATATTTGGTACATTTTATTCCAATTGCTAATAATCGAATTTAAATGCTTTACATGAAAATATCGTTTGATAAATATTAGAGGGGGACTAAGAGTAAACTACTTCAAAACATTTATGTTTAACAGTTTTTTTCCTTTTTTACACACAAAAATTAAAAATATGTTGTAATAAATAAGATTTCTTATTTGATCTTGTAAAGATTCAGAAAATTAGTGTTGGCTTAGATTAATTTTTCTGTTTAAATATCTTTTACTGACAACAATCTAGAAGCAAAAACATACCAGAAGTACATGTATGACGGAAGGAAATGAGCATGGTATTAAGATATGTTAAAAAGATAATTTTAAGAGAATTTTTGAGTTGCATGCTTTATTAAACTTTATTTTCAAAACCATGCAATCTCATGCCGAACCCAATTTGAGAGAAAAAAACATCGATCTAAACTGAGGAAACCTCTGGTGAAGTAAGCAAAAACTTTTTTAAGAACAAAATTTTGAGACAGTTCAGACATTGCACAGATATGAAAGATGACAATGACATTGAATTTACTATACACATATGAACAATTGGATTATATATATTTTTTATGAGAACGCGCGAAATGTTTTGTAAAGTATTATTTTTAATGTAAATATAGAAAAATTACTATAAGAAGTTTTTAAACAGAAACTAAAACATCATTTTTAATACATAATAAAAAAAAGCAATGTCTGTGCTGTCGTGATTCTTTAATGTGAAAATAATGCGTAAAATTATGGTATAATTAACAGATAAGGAATTTTGTGGCTAAATTTTCTGCATAAATTTTCAATTTTTAGTCTTCTCCTATACAAATTGTCATTTCGGAAAGAGGGAATGGGTGATACATCCAGCAGTGTAAAAAACAGGCTTTGTTTGGAATTAAAGAATAAAGAAATATAATAAAAAGTATGTAAATTAAGATTTTAGAACGTAAATAATAAATTTATTTATCAAACCATTGAGAAAAATCAACTTGTGCTTTTTAAGAAGAGGAGAAGTTTCCAGATTGAAAAAAAAAATAAAAATGGAATAATATAAAATGGACGGCGATCAATTCTAATATATGAAATGTAACCTCTGAATAGCGGTTGCCTGTGGGACTGGTTAAAACTGACCGATCTTCTGAAGTGGTTTTTGTTCAGAGGCTTCATTTTTAAGAAATCAAAATTACATAAATTTAAATAGAGATGCCATCATTTTAATTATTCCTCGTTGTTTCAATACGTTAAAAAATCAACTGCTTTGTTTGCTGCAAATATATTTCCTCGAAGAAATAACAATATGAGTTGTTTTGATAACATTTCATCATTATTATGATTTAATGCAAAATTTTGGATTTCACGAAGGTTCGTCAAAACTTCGGTACATGGAAATTTGGCATAATTCAAAAATCTCTTACATTTCGCCTTCCAGATTTTTTCCTTTCTCTCTCTCCTATCTTAAACCACTTGTTGCACGGAATCAAATGTGGAAGCAACTGCCAATTCTTTGTCCAGCCTTGCCTGTCTTTGTTATTCGTTTAGAACTCGCGACGATTTTCACTCGTAATCAAACGATGAATTTTAATTTGATAATAACTCACGAAGTATCATTGAATTTCGGTTTCAGACGGATTCACACCTTTTCAAAGTCAGAGAGTCGGAAAAACATGTTTCTACAAAATGCCTGTCTGTATGTGATGAAAATTTTGTAAGCGGTCAATCTCAAGAATTAATGTACGGAATTCCACAAAACTTTAGATTCTGTTGACCTAGATATAAACGAGCGGTGATTAGTTTCCGGTGCATATCGCTGAACAGATGGCACTGCTATGTTGCATTATTCACAATTTTCATAACGGTTATACCTAATGAACTAGTGCACGGACTTTCATAAAACTTTAGATTTTGTAGGTATTTGATATATCATGGTGCTGTTTGCGTTTTGGTGCAAATCGCTAAAGAGGTGGCATTACTATGATGCATTATTCGACATTATCACAATAGTTTTGTTTCAAGAACTAATGAGCAAAATTTTCTGAAACTTCAGATTCAGTTAATCCCTGATATAGATTTGTGTTGTTTAGTTTTGGTGTAAATCGCTCAACAGATGATGCACTATGCTGCATTTTTCAACATTTCGAAATAAATGTATCCCCAGAACTAATGCATGGAATTTTATCAAACTGCAGATTCAGTAAGTACTTGATAAATTATCCTGATTCGTTTTTGGTGTACATCAATCAAGATGTGGCGTTGTTATTGAGATTTTTTTTAAAGATTTTGCTATAGCTCTATCTGAAAAACTAATTCACAATTTTCATCAAATGTCAGATTCAGATTTAAGTTGACATAAATTGTTGGTGACTATAGATTTTGGTTTCAACCACCTAACCGGTGGCGTTGCTATGCTGCATGTTTCAGAATGTATGAACATTCATCAAATAGAAGAAAGTTTTGGGATTGCCAGATCTGACTAGTTTTATTCGTTTCAATAGTTGAGGTAAATTTTGAAAGCACTCTAAAGAACTGCAATCACTGATTTTGTGTTAAACAAAAAATAAACTGATTTGTTTATAGAGCACTAAAAATGTATGAAATTTCATTGTGGGGGTTTTACACATTATGAATACATAAATTCGATTCAAACTTGATAATTTTTGACAAGTAGACTCTTAAAAGTTCTAAAATTAGTAAAGCAGTTGCACAACCTTAGTGGATAAATAACAGTGTTGAATGCAGACACTTTTCTACGGGAAGGACTTTAGTGACTCCAAAAAAGAAATTGCACTTTTTGGCCATTCTAAATGCAAAATTTCAACTTTTCCAGGAGGGGGGACATTTCATTGCTCCCGGGCCACCCCCTGAATTCAACATGATAAATAAGAATGAAAAGGATCTTCGTTTTCACTCCCTATCAAACATTCACTTGAAGAAAATTGTTCTTCGATTTAACCTTTGTCATTAGAGAAAATGACTATGGACTTTGAAAAACTTTGCTTCCTAATAAATATCTGATGTCAGAAGCTTTTTTTTGCATTGATAGCAGATGCCATCAGTATGGATTAACCTACAAAATTGTTTTGGGCACATCCTATGGTCTAAGGACAGACCATATAAAACCTTAAGTCATCGCACACAAGAAAAATTCCTTTATTTTATGGAGGAGTAGTAATAAGGGAATCTAATCCTCCATGTCCACCAGAAGTAAAGTGGTCCATAAGCGAAAAATTAATACTACTAGTGGTTGATTCGTAAGCTTATCATTGTGTTTTCCAGCACCAAGTTTTCCATGTCTTCATACTTCTGATTGTATAACTTAAATTCCATCATTCTATTTCTTAGTTTTTATTTATTCATTTATTGCATAATTTTTTACTATTTTGTAGAAAGTAAAACAATTCAATAATAAAGTATTGAAGAATTTTGCAATTGTAGTGAAAGTATCAATATTATATTTTCATTTAACAAAACCAAAATTAAATCGAATTGTTACACAAATTTCACAATAAAATTACATGGGTAAAAAGAATAAGAAAAAATGACTGCATGTGAATGCTGTCATAGATTTTTCTATAAATGAATAAAATAATTCTTTTTCTCCCCCCCCCCATTTAATTTCCTTAATAGAGATAAAAGGGACACATGTGAAAAACAACCACTTTATCTTATGAGCATCAAAAGAAAACCTTTTAAAAACTGTCAATAGCTAATAGAATTAAAATAATTTATCAACAATTTTTTTTAACTTTTTGAAAATTTATATTCTTATCTCTTTTAAAAATTTATAAAATATTATACAATTTTTTCAAATGCTCATTAGTTATAATCTAAGATCATCGAGAAAGGGAGATAAAGTGAAATGGCAGAACATTCTTTTAAAAAAGGGAAATGTAGAACATTGTGTGAAACTCACAAATAAACACACAGATGCTTTTTCACAAACTAGATAACTGTCCATCTGTATAGAAAGATAATAAAAGAGCTTTTCTACATTAAGATTTTGAAATGAAAGTCCATAGAACAATGAGGGGGAAATTCACAATATTATTTATTACAACAATTTACAAAGCTTTTAGTTTGCTCTGCTAATCATTTTCAAGAAAAGAAAGAAATCATTCAGTGTAACTTAGGCTATCCTCATAGAAAATAAAGAGCAGAAAATACAGCACAAAATTGTTTACACATGTAGTGAAGTCAAAACTGCTTTCATCATGCGATACAGCTTTTTCCCACCGAGACTAAAACTGCATTTTAAAAGTTAATTTAAAGTATTTTCTGAGATTAAAAAACATAAAAATGGTATCAAAATGCTTTTCCTTTTGTATTCTATAAAAAAAATCAAGTTAAATTGAAAGATATACAATTTTCGAATTGAGAGAGAATAGATTTCTAATGTGTAGTGCATGACATAAAGTCATGAAGGTGGTCACCTCCCATGGCAAGATATTTAAACGAAAATCATAACATTTTATCTACAAAATGCATTTTTGCGATGAATTCTTCATAAAAAAAATTAACATTTCATTTCGTGATGGCTTTAAAAAAAATAATAATCACCAATTTTTTTTTCTGAACAAATACAGTGAACCATGTTAATGTAAAATTTCTTTTAACACAAAATGATACTTAGGTCTCATCATATTAGCCTGAAAATCAGTGTATCGTTTGCTCTAGGATCCAAGTTTAATTACCTAATGGAGACTCTACACACACTTGAATACACCCATTACGTAATATGAAAAGTTATTTTCAAATTTTAAATTTAAATATTATTAAATCAGGGTTGTTTGGTTTAAACCAGGCTGGTTTAAACCGTGGTTTAAACCATGGTTTAAACCAAGTGGTTTTTAAAAAAAAACCATGATGGTTTTTTTAATTTGGTTTTTTTTCCTTTTCCCTAATGTTTTCATTTATTTTACACATTATTAAAATGTGCAAAATCAAAGTTATGGAGTAGCTACAAACAAAGCTAAAAACAAATTAAATTTTTAAAGTGACAAACATCTTTAATCAATCTAATTTTTCTTACTAGCTATAAATTGACATGGCAAAATATTTTTCTACAGTGAACTGTGGAGAATAAAAAAAGGCAGTTAGTTTTAATTCTTTTTTAAACCTTTTATTTTTTAATAAATGCAAAAATGGCATATGCCAGCCAAAAATGCAATTTTACTGCTTAGATAGCTTGATTATGATTTACTAAGGATTGCCTCATGTATCAAAGCATCAATGATGACATAAGTCATTCTTTCCATTGGTTACTCTTGTTCTGTATGATAATGAATGATTGGCTATGGATTTTCTCTGTTCCATAGCTATTGGTTTTAGTAAGCTTTGGTTTTTCTTAGATTGGATTTGCAGTTTTTACATTATTTTTTTCTGTTTCTAGTTACTTTGTATTGTATTTTATTTTAAGAAAGCTACTTATATATATATTGAAATAAAAGAATGTCTAAAACTAGAAGAAAGGAAAATATAATCTGGTTTTCATTTGAGGGAATAAGAAATACATCAAAAACATGTTTAAGAGCCAAATGTAAAAATTGCATGCAATGTAAATGCTGTCAAAGTAGCTCTTTCTTATAATACTAGGTGTGATTCATTTTCAGATGCTTTAGATGTTTACCTTAAAAATTGCCCCACTTAAAATTTGTGTAGAAAATAGGAATGTTATTGTTAAAAATATTCAAAAGCTCGTATCTGTCTAATTTTTATTTTAAAAGAAATGTTGAAGATATGTTTAAACTGTTAAATTCTATTGCAGTTGCCCTGGATAATATCTAAAGTAATAAGTTCCATTACTAATGCAGTTTATAATTGGACAGGTCTTCAAAAAATATTAAGAGAAAAAAAATGTACAATAAAGAAGTCTCATAGTTTTTTTAGTCCAGGTATAAAATAGCCCTAACACCCATGCCCTTTTAGGTATACATGCTGGAACCACAATACAGTCAATGTGAACTATGTGAACAAGAAAAAAAGGATACATTAAATTTTACAAAACAAAAATATCCATGTAACTCAATGCTTTCACAGATAATAAAATTTAATGCTAAATCTTCACCTTTTGAAGAACAAAGAAACAGAAAAAATAAAGTTTGTATTTAAAATAATAATAATAATTTTTCTAAGCCTATGTCTCAATTTGTGTAAGCATTACATTTGTTGATGTATCAAGTAAGTCAATACACATGTATTTTTTGGCATTAATAAAATGCATATTTATATTTTTTAAGTAAATATATGTAGTAAGAGATTAATAATCATTTGTTAATACTGTAAATAATTTCTAAATTATGCACAAGAAAATGTTTTTTATTTCAGCTTTTTTCTGTTAATTTAGTAAAATATGTTTGTTTGCCCTTTACTATGTCCTTCATTATCAACCTGCATGTAATTATTTCTTAAATTATTATCTAAAAGGTTTATATAAGTATACTAATAAATTAATAGTTTTTTTTTTCACACAATGAATATTTCCCTATAGAAACCTAAACTTATAAGATAATTTAATTATAAATTTTTATGCTTTAGTTATTTAATTATCAAAAAAATAAATACTAATGTGAATGTTTAACATTAATTAACTATTAATTACAAAAAATCCTCATGACTTTCTAAAACTCAAGTTATTTTTCTTGGAAATGCGATTTAAATAATGATTTGAAAAAAACCCGGTTTAAACCAAAAAAACCTGGTTTAAACCAAAAAAACCAGTTTTTATACCAATCCTGTATTAAATACCTTTTTTTTTTTTTTTTTTTTTTTTTTTTGCAAAAGATAGCTGAGATTGATTGGCTATTTTTAATTTTTTGATTTCGGTTGCAGAATTTTTTGAAACGGTATTTTCAGGAAATGCTTTTGAAAATGAAAATACGTTTTTAAGAAAATCTGAAACTCAAAATCGAAAAAGGGTTTTGGGATAATCATCCCAAAATTATCATATTAAAGATGAAATTCAGATATTAAAAGAAAAAGAAAAAAATGTTTAAAATTATTCATATTTTAAAATTCAAAACCAACCTGCTGGTAGGATTAACACTGCGGAAAGGGATTTTCAAGTGAGTGATGAGTCCCCTTAAGTGTATGTGTTCTTATACGTAGATTTTGATAAACAGTACACATTATACACATATACGATAACAGTACAACAGTTATACTTCATTATGATATCAATTTTTGAAATTATTTAGTTTCAATTCAACAGAAGACAATCAAATTCAGTTAATGAGCAACAAAATCTTTTAAAAGTACCCTCGTGTTTAACATAAAAATCGTAACTTTAACTATATTTAAAAAGATATACAGCATGGAACCATTTACCCAGAAACCAGTTATACGGAATGATATTTCTAATAGATTGATGATAGAATCTTTGTAAAAAAAGTATCATACTCGTCCAATTCAACATATACATTGCTTGAAACAATTGTATACTTTAATAACAGCATCTAGTATTTAAAACAAAAGCATATATAGTTATATTATTTAAGTTTTCACTTTTATGCAGAGAAAACAGAAAATTTTTTGTTCCTAAAGGAATTCCCATAAACTATCTTCTTTCAAACTCTAACATTTGATCTTACTTGCATCTGATTCTTAGTTCAAGTAATTTTATAATTAATTTAAAATTAGAAGTAGGGGAACTTGGGGCAAAATGAAATAGAGGGGCAAAGTGAAATGATTAAATATTTAATCTGTATACAGTGCTACCTATCTTCAGATACTTGCATTATGTTATTTCACATCTAGTTGCTTGCTGTCAGACAGCAATCATCTCATGAGATCAGTATATATGATATTAGAGACAAATTTTCAAATTTGATGATCACATTGTAATATTATTAGGTAAGAAAATAACAATTTATGAATTCTACACTGATAAAATTCTCATAATCATTATTGTAAGTTTAAATTAGATCCTTCTGCTGTCTAGTGAAGTATTTGTTTATTTAATATTTGGCCTATTTTTGGTTTGAAATTTTTATAAAAAAATTTTACTACATGCGGGGCAAAGTGGAAGGGGCAAAGTGAAAAAGAATTTTAGTGATGGGGCAAACTGAAATATTTTATTTCACTTTGCCCCTAAAACATAAATATAATTTTTTAAATGTAAGATAACTTTGTTTACATATTTAGGTGTATAATGGTAAGAACATACATGAGAATAAAAGAGCAACAATCCTAGTCTGAAGCATCAATGGGTGCTACTGTTGAGGCAGTAACAGGTACTGACCAGATGAGTCTTAATTCAGCAGCTAAACAATTTGGAATACCAGTGGTTACACAGTACAGGAGAGTTAAAAGAGTAAAAGAAGATAAAGATGTTTCTAAAATAAATGCATCTCCTACAATGGAAATTTAAAAACAACCCATGTTTCTCCGAAAGATATATTGCCTATTCCTGTTGCCAAACATAGTGTCAAGCGTTCAAATAAAAAACATGGTAAAACTATGGTTTTAACCTCAAGTCCTGCACTGAAGAATTTACAAGAGCAAAAGAAACTGACAACTGCTTCAACTTGTAAGCCAAAGATAGCTAAGAGCTTATTTGCAGCATCTCAAGTTTCTAACAGAAAGAAAAAGTGACACATTAAAGAATATGAATATTCATATTCATCCACATCATCAGCAGAATCTGATATTTATGATGATAATAGTGAGACAGAAGATGAATTTCAGGCCCAGGAAGATGACTTCACTGAAGACAGGGGTGAAGTTCAGCTTTTCACAGAAAAAGTGGGATACGGTGAAATAAATAATGAGAATTTTCTCTTGATTGAGTTGAACTCAAATAAAGGTCTGGATACTAAGAAGCAGTTTATTAGTAAAGTGATTTCTTTTCCCTCACAAGATGGACCACATTTTCTTACAGTTAAGTTCGTGCGTCCATACGGACAAAAAAGGAATTTTTTGTGTGGCCTATAACTGATGATACAAGTCTTGCATACTATACAGACATACTGGTAAAGTTGTGTAAAGTGAAAGAACTGAGACATGGATAAATTAGTTTCTTATGCAGATTAGCATAATTGTCAAGCAAATGCAAAAAGTCATGTATAGAAGGGATCTTTTTTATATTTCACTTTGCCCCATTAACAATATCACTTTGCCCCAGGTATGGGGCAAAGTGATAATTTTCTACTACTTTGTTATAGCCTTAATACACCACAGAAATTCAAAAATAAAAATTTGAAAATAATTAATTTTATAAGTCAAGGGTATTATAAATTATGTAATGTAAAAATTCAAACAAATTTTCTGTTTATTCATTTTGAAAATTGCAATTATTTTTAAGTATTTCACTTTACCCCAAGTTCCCCTACTATGTTTTTTGTACATTGTAGATACTATGTTTCTTATTAAACTGTTGTAATAACTTCATTTTATGCTAAGAAAAGTATAGGATGATGAAAATTTTGAGTGTACAACGGGTGCAAAATTAATCATCATGATAGCTCTATATGTACAAATAGGGTGAGGAAGTGTTGAAACACTTAATTTAGACATAATTAGTACTTGTTTAAAACTGTGAAAGGGACTCAAAACTAAGTTAGATTTTTGAACAGAATTTCACTGGAATTTTTAAAACAGAAATTCATTGTGTGATCTTAAAATCTTTTCCAGGGGGGAAGGGGGGCTCAAAATATTTTAGGAGGGGCTGAGCCGCCCATAGCACCCCCCTTAGCTACGGCCCTGCCTAAGGGTCAAACAATAAAAAAATTTAGGCAAAAAGTCAGGGCAATTTTTAACACTTGAAGTGATTAGGGAATGTTTGATATACTAGTACTTTCTTTGATCATCAAGAGTGTAGTTGTAAATGAAGAAATTTTAATTAATTATAAATCCATTCTAAAATTTGTAAATAAAATGTATAGAAACTACATAACAATAGCATCGTAAGAAATAAAGGTACTTCTAGGTTATCCTATCGACCAATTTTGTCAAATTATACAAATCGCCAAACTATTAGCCAAATTATACATAGACATATTTTTTCTTTTAAATAATAAAAAAAAACAAATAATTAGTAGAATATTGATAAAAATATAAGTAAAAATCACTTAATGATGTTTTAAATATGTGTATCGTATTTAATATCATTGAATGTTACACTTACGATCCTCCATTATTGGCATTTAATCTTATTTTGTGCCGATCGTTTTTTGGTCGACGGGTAACCTAGTAGTAGTACCAAAAAAAATTAAACATTTTAGTTCTTCCATTACATAGTTTTTTTTTAGCGTTTATCTAATTTAAAATTGTCCATTGTGTTCGGTTGTACAACAATATATAAGATGGATTTTTACTGAGAAAGATCAGGTAATTTTTTTTACCATAATTGTTTAGGAACCATTTAATTACAGTTACTGTTATATATATACTAGTGTAAATGACAGTCGGTAAAAATTGAGTTTTTCAAGTAAAATTAAAAAAAAAACTGAAAAATAAAATTGACAATATGAAGCATTTCGATGAGTAACATATGACTAGTTTATGTTCTTAACTCACCATTAACATTTACAGTACTTCTCGGTAAACCAGACTTTTCTGCTAAAATACCATAACAAAATTAAGATTTTTTTTAATAAACAAAAGTTTAACAACTATCCAATAAAACTCCTTATTTAAAAAAAAAACTTGCTGAAACTATTGAAATAATACTTATAATTGATACTGTTCTTTTTCACTTTGAAATTGTATGTTTATTATTCAGCCCCCACCTGCACACACTAAAAAACATATGTATATATATCTTGATTAATAAATAGGATAAATTTTAAAGAAATAATATTGTCCAATCTATTTTAAATCTGTCAATAAAACTTGTAATCAAAAGATGAAAGCTATTTTTGTTGAAGGAAGGATAACTTTTTGAAATGCCATTTAGTACTTTGTAATCTTATTTTTTTAAATGTCAATGTAGTTTTTAAATTATTTTGATACAAAGAAAAATAAAACATAATTAATGTCCATTTTTAAAGCTGTACAATGATGATGATTGTTCAGTGTTTCTTTCACAAACAATGCTAACTTGGTTACCGAACAATGAACAGAAAACTGCATTTTTCCAGCATATTTTTCTCTGAACAATTTTGTTCCACATTTGAGAAAATAACGGAACTGTCTCAGAAACACCCCTTCCAAAAAAGAGTGGTTATTAAACGAAGGAGAAGCATTGTGAAAATGTTCTTTATGCCCATTTTTATTCTGTTTACCTGTGGCTGACATCACATGTGTAAGCAGGGGCAGAACAGCTTTAGGTCATTTATATAATCTCCTTGAAGCTTTAAGCTCAATGGTCTATGTCTTTTTTTGTTAAAAAACAAAAGGGAATGACTGAATATCAAAGCGTCTTGTTTACAATTTATGTTACATTGTTTTCAACACAATTCCAGAAAAAAATTTTGAACTGTGTAAAACATTGAAGTTTTAAATGTTTTATAAAAAATTTTGTTAAACAGAAGGGATATCGGGTAGAAAATATTTGTATGTATGCAGATAAATTTTCTCATACATATATGAAATCAAAACTAAACCTAACATGGTTCCATCTTATCGGAGACTGTTAAGGTTGATGGGTTTGTCCTGGATGTGTTACGCTGCATTTTCTTACATGGAGATTTATGTAACTAAAGGTCATGCTTACTAACGAGCTTTTGTCAATCTACTTACTATATTTTTGCTTTAACGATCATTACAGGAATTTTATGCGTCTTATTTACACCATGATTGGATAGGTTACACTGTATACTATTGTACTGAGATATATAAAAGTAAAGGTCATGCTTACTAACAAACTTTTGTCAATCTACTTACTAAGTTTTTGCTTTAATGATCATTACAGGAATAGTTGGCACAGTCAAATCCTATCACACAAGAGCTATTTTTAGGTTTCTTATATACCCCATGATCGTAATGAGAGTTGACAAAATTCAAAAATGTGAATTAAACTTGAAAATTATTCTTTGAAATTTGATTGATCAGTATGTCACTAGAGATGCTGCAGTTAGGAAAGATATCGGACTTTCACTGAAAGCATAGCAGGAGATTCTGATATTACTGTTTTTATTGTTTCTACTTCAAATTTAAAAACAGGACCGCTATAAGATCACTTGTGTATTTGTCTGTCCATCTGTCACAGCTGTTTTTCTCATAAACTTGAAATGTGGAAAGTTCAATTTTTGTACAAGTGATAAAGACCCACATACTTGTAAATTATATTCACAAATACATTTAAGGAAAATGTAGAAACGCTAAATAACTTATTTAGAAGTAAAAATCCTTTTTTTATATTATGAAGGCTCTCATAATGGCAAATTAAAAACACAATGTTTTAAATTTAGGTACAGTATAACTTCTTTTATCCGGAATTGTCGTGATTACAGCAAGTCCGAATTATAGAAAATTCCGATTTACAGAAGTTTTGTAGCTAAAATGCATGAAGATTAATGATAATACTAATATCCCTTATTAATATGGCAATACAAAAAAATAATGAACTGGATAATTGAAAACAATGAGAAAAATGAATTCAAAATGCTCAAAAATTTGTTTTAAAAAAATTATGTACAGTTGAACCTCGAAAATCCGGAACCGTCGGGACCGCGGCGATTCCGGTTTTTCGAATTTTGGAGGTTTATTAAAAAAACTTTTTTATGGCTATATAATACCGTAAAATCCCGTTAATCCGCTCTTCCCGATCAAACGCCCCCTCCCCACTTTATAAAAAATTTGAAATTTTCAAAAAATCCTGAGAAAGTGCCTTCCCTCCCGATTCTCAAAGGCGATTGAGAGTGAGACGAATCATTATGAAATGAATGAATCATGAATCTTTGATGAAATGTGCGTTTTTTCAAGATTTTTTAATTGATTTCATGCTTGTTTGGTTTTCTTTTTTTTTTTACAAATTTCTCAGTTTTTTTCTGCATTTTTTCGACAGAATTTACGTTTTTTTTTAAACCCAAATTTTCTCAAGTATCAAAATTCATGAATAATTCAACGATTCATTCATTTCATCATGATTCATTACTGTAAATTTTGTTGAACGCTTTTTTACTTTTTAATTTTTGTAATAATAAAGTCTTTAATTAACGTCATTACAATATTAACCAGAATATATCTATACATATATTTTTAGTATAGTTATCAGAATTTAACTGCAGTTGATGAAAATTACAGATATGTCTTATTTTAAAAATTAATAAAACTGAAATCGGAAAAATGTCCGGATTTTAGAGATTTCCGGAATTTGGAGGTCCGGATTTTCGAGGTTCAACTGTATATTTTATGCAATGTCTCCATCTGTCATAAATTTTAAAAACAGCAAACTTAAGATTTAAAAAAAAAAAACGCCGATTTTTGATTTATGAATATTTAATAAATAATGTTTATCACAAAAATAATAGACTTGTCATGAAAAATACTGAAAAACTAAAATCTAAAACCAAAAAAATTACAGTGAGAAATTTGAGTCTTACAACTATAATTTAAAAATCAACTTTATAATTACAGTAACATATTTAAAAATGTGATACATAATGTAATGATATAAAAAAATAAATTTATAGCAATTATAAATATCAATTAAGTTATAAGTTAAATACTTAAAAGAAATAACAATAAAAAAGTCTGATTTTGTGATATTTTTGCAGCATCTTATTGTTTTTGGAAAAAGAAAAATAAGTGAAATTACTATTAATCATAAATTTTTACAACTTAATATCTAAAAAGACTTCTATATTAGTTACAAATGTTATTTAGAGAATTCTTGGAGTTTTAAAATTGAAAAAAAAAAAGTTGTGTTATTATGTAATCTTTCCATTTTTTAAGCCATTTTCTGAAATTCATTTACATATTATCTATGGCGCAATCTATTATCTCTAATTTAAAATAAAAACGAATAAACGTATCGAAGTATACGGATTACAGAAGTTTCTGGATTATAGATGTCTGGACTAAAGATGTTATACTATATTATATTTTCAAAAATATCATTAAAATTCTAATGCAAGAGTAATGTTCCCTCCCCCACTAATTTCAAATTTACTGAAATAAAAATTATGAAACATTAGAGATAGTAGAAGTATATTTAATTCTGCCAGGAAAACTATAGTAATTATTACACCGGAGAACATTGTTGTGTGAAAATGTCATTTTTCTGTTTCTCACAAATTTCAGTTTCAAGTTTCAGCAGTGGTGTTAAGGACTAGACAAACATAACTACTCTGAAGTTAAACTTTTTTCCTGGAACTCCCTTTTAATACTCTCCAATTGTGGTTTACTGACAATACAAAACGAAGGAGATACAATGGTCAGAGAGATCACTATCTTAAACCCTATTAAAGGGAAAGATTCCCCTGCTACTTTTGGATTGAAGTTCAACTGGAAAGCTCCTTAACATCAGACGCGCCGCCTGCAGACTTAAAAGGCACCACCTGAAAAACCGCAAAAAACCTTTGTGTGTGCCCGCAGCCTTAAAGAGACATGTGAGATACATTTCATCATGGACTCAAGTGTACAAGTTATCAATAATTAACCAAGTTATTAATGGTGAAAACACGAACATAACATACACAAAGACATGGATGGCATAATTTATGTGTAACAGGCTTTTAAAGCCTAGATAACAACTTTTAATGATTTACATGTACAATACAATGTCCAGGTTAGTTATTAGTAAAATATTTACACAGAATTTGCTGTATGCATGTAATATACTCACTAGTCTGGTTAACAATTAATGATTACAATATGGTTGATACTTTTGATACTCCTCCATTATTGCTTTGATAATTGTGTATAAAAAAATTATTGCTAAATAATATGACAATGTCATTACATAAAAACAGTAAAAGTCATTTAAAAAATATTGTGATTCATAATTACATACAATGAATCAATTTCAACTGACATCACATTTTTCAACCAGACAAGAGGAAAAATTAAGAAAAATAATATGTATACATAAAAAATAGATATACAAAGTTATTTTTTCCCTCTTTTCATCAATATATTGAAAATGTTATTTTGGTGCTTTTTAGTTAGCCAGGTGCTTGTGTTATATATGTCACCATGATGCTGCATTTAAGAATGTTTACTACTGTACATTGAGTGCAACTTTAACATTTTCATGGAATTCATGTTTTCTACATGAAAGAAGAATAAATTTATTTGTGAAAAAATTCAAGATATTGCTGATTTCATTGATAATCACATACCCTTTTTACCAAACTTATTTATGTTTTAATAAAGCTTTTTTGGTTTTTAAGTTTATCTAAATTTGAAATAAAACTTCCTTATTTTATGATTTTGATGTGAATTAGTAATGTACCTTTACGAGGCAAGTTTTATTGAATAATTTAGAGAAAATGCATTTCATCTTTATAATGAATATTTAATCGTACATAGTTGGTTATTAATTTACCTTTGTTTTTAATTTTTCAATCATTTTAAAAACTATGCATTTTTCTATTATTTTAGTTTGTTAATTATTTTATTATTTTATTATATTTTAAGCGTTCATTATAGTTTCGATTGCATTATTAATTATATTCTAATTGCTGTTTAAAAAATGTAAACAAACCAATGATTTGAAAACCACAAAATTCTAAAATCTGCACAATCTCTGGTCAAAGCTGTGCGGATTTGAGGGAATCTATTGTATGCTAATAAAGAGTATTAATAGAAGATATGAAGGCAGGGAAAAAATAAATATATCATTTTAAAACTAAACACAAGCTTTGTGTTTCGATGTTTTTATCGATTGATTTTTCCGTTGAAGTAATGAAGTAATTGAACTTATTAAATCTTTTGCAAAAGGAACTCTTCATTAATTTCCATGCACTTGTTCAATTTTAAGTGTAATATTATAGCACATTTATCTTTTATAAATACAAAGTAGAACCCGTCGAATTTCGATGAAAGAAAATGTTTAAATAGGAACTGTTTCATTGATTTGTAATAAATCTACGAAATTTGTTACAATAAAAAACGCACATTCAATTGGCAAATCAAACTCTTCAATAAATGATATTTAACCTAAAGTTAATGGAATGCTATTTCTATGAAACTGATTAGTTGAAATTATTAAAATTAAACTTTAAACTTATATATATGAAGAGTAAAATATATTAAAGATCAGTTATTATGATGCAGGTATTAATTAAGGCTTGTATGCTTGGTATTCCAAAAGAAAAAACAGCAAAATTTATTCCTCTTTGACTCACTCATAAACAGGGTTTCCGGCTTCTAACTGGGCCAAAAAAAGCCGGCCGGCTTTTTATTTTATTTTATCCACTTAAAAAGAAGCCGGCTTTTTATTTTATTTTATCCACTTAAAAAGAAGCCGGCTTTTTTTTAAAGCGTTAATTTGTATTGAATCCATATTAAATTTTGATTGATTAATTTTTAATACTTTTTGAATATTGACTACTAAAAAAGTTATAAAGTTCTATTTAGTTTTTCAAATAAATAAGTCTTTATAACTGCTAGAAATCAATTGTGAAAGCATCATGTCTGAATAAATAGATAAATCTTGGAAAAAAGAAAATATACTCAAAAAATGTGTTTTACACTTCTTTATTTCATTGTTCTACTTACATTACACATTCTTAAGAATTATATTTAAGTGGATTATGACAAAATGTAACACATCAAAGCATTCATGGAAACATTCTTACATGGCAATAGGTAAAGATTCAGTCATAGAATGAACAATGTTGAAAGAGAAATTAGGAAGGATTCAGTATTTGAGGAGAGTTTAATACATAATTATATAAAATTAAACAACAAAAAATGTTCTTAAAAATTTCTTGAATTAAAATTTTGAATAGCTCTTTGCTTTTAAAAAGTGCATATATGTCATCTTGCATGAATATATTCATGCATACATTTACTCTATGATTGAATGTATTCATACATATGCTGATTGAGAATACTGAAATAGATTGTGAAATATATTATGAAATATGCATAATTCATAATACTATTTTCAATAGAGAGAAATGGTGTTATATATATATATATATATGATTTTAAATGTTTATAGGCCATAAATCATTACATTTTAATAACTCTTAAAATTAGTTAAGTAATAAAACATGTAATTAAGTGTCAATTGTCCTCTTTAATTTTATAAAGCATTAAAAATGGAAAAATAAGGTAGGATTAAGGGTCAATGTAAACCAGAAACAGCATTTTGTAAGACCTTTTTATAATTTAACTGACATATTTACAATTCTAACTATAAATCACTAGCAAATCTATCAATGTGTTATTCTAGTATTAGTCTAGTAATAGTAGTCTAGTCTTCATTATTGAAAAAATTGGGTGCCAATTTCTCATAATTAATCATAATTGAAAACCCAATTTTTCATTTTAATAAGTACATTTATTAAACTCAAAATAAATTAAACATAATTAAAATTAGTTGAAAGACACTTAAAAAAGTGTAGCTTATAATTAAAATGCTTCACTGTATAAAAGACAATTATGGCCAAAAAAGCCGGTTAAAACCAATAAGAGCCACCAGCTTGGCTTTTTTAAATTTTAGCCGTTTTCCCCATGGAGTCTATATCCGACATTATTTTCATCACCTCAAAATTTATATATACAGCTCTTATATTCATATTCACCTTTTATGCAAAAAAATGCTGTTTCAATTTGATCATTTTAGAATCTTTTAAAGCCAAAATTTGAAGAGTTGATTGTTATTAGCTGGAAATAGATAATATACTCTTTATATTCTTTTAAGTGTAAACAAAATTTTCTGAGATAATATGCATGTAATAAATACGATAGACAATATTCCTGCGCCGTCACATAATTTAAAATGGTGATTTTTAAAGTCTCGTACTCAAGTGCTTGTCTGACTCGGCGAAGTGAATTCATCCAATCGACAATCATCAATTTCTGTAAAATAAATCGCTATTTTTTCTACAAAAACTTCCGATCACACCATGCACATTGTAGATCACTGCTCTTATGTAACGACACTGTATGATTTTTTTAAAACATTGCGTATTATCAGTGGATAATTTTGATTACATTATTTCGAAAGGTGAAGTATTTTTACATGCGAAGTATTTCAAAGAAGCTGTGGTGAAAATGCCGCACTTCTACAAAACCTATTCCAGTTTTAAGAATTCAAATAGGCGCTTTTTGAATAAAATGACGTCATTTGCATCCGTTAAAACATTCCTTTATTACGATCCATTTTTAAATAACACCTATAGAAAAGTGTACATATGACGTCATTATTGCGGACACACAGCAAAAATTCAATGTCATTATTCTAGAAACTAACTGGGTATCTAAAGATTTATATGCTTTCATTTGTTTGTTTATAATTACTACATGTTTTATCGAAAATCATCCATTTTTACTTCTTCAAAATTCGGAAAATGATTTTATCCATGGAGTAATAAATTTGCAGTCTTTCAGATACTTAAAGCGAATAGATACGAATTAAGTGGAAGCGAAAAAGATAAGTCACACAACTATTCTTTAAAATACATTTTTTGTAAAATGAAAGTGCTGTATCATTCGTAAAGTAAGTTTGTAATACACTAAAAATCATTTAACAGATTTCTGGTATATATATTATTCATATTTAAGTATTTTTTGTGTACTCTTTCTTTTTATATCCATTTTAATTAATCGCAGGCTATCAGAACCATGTTGTAAAAGGAATTACTTTTGAAACTGTCTTATTTTATTGCTGACCTCAAAAAATGAGAATTTTATGTTAAGATATTTGAGACCAGCCTGTCTCTTGTAATGCTTCAAAATCATTATAATAAATTTGTTATTCCAAATCTATTTCTCTAATTTAAAATTAAATTTTAAAATATTGCACTTAAGCAGGCTTTTTATGCTGCTCATAGATAATGAATTTTAATTGCAGTACAACTATTTGAAATATTGCTGTTTTCATAATTTTTATCAAATATACCGAAGGGTTTATAAGTTGATTAGTTTTTGCATAAAATATGCTATTTGTGTTATTATTCCTTCCTGTCTAACGTTCTATCGTGACTACTAAACTCTGTACCTGCTCTATTATGATTCATTTTCATGTTTTCTTTTCACAAATTTTATAATCCAATATGCATCGATCTACGAATATATTTCTCAGTCTTTGGAAATTGCATAAAAATGTATTTTGATTTACTTGTTATCAATTATATACATTTTCAAACATGGGAAAAAAGGATAATAAATAATTAAATTATTATCATGATATGTAACTTGAACTAACAATGCAAAGTCTTGTTTTAATAACCTGTTACATTAGATACAAAAATGAGTCTATTTGGGTGAATTCTGACAAAATTTTTGTCATATTATCATCTTCTTGACACAAAAATCGTTGGTTTTGCCCCACTGCTTAAAAAAATATATCACCTTTTATATTGATTGCATGAAATAATAGATTTTTATCCTTCAATTTGCTTTAATTTTTATACATAAATAATATTAAAAATAGTTAGTTAATAACTATTTGCTTTATTTTTACTTATTATTTTTACATTTAATATTTCTTTAATGGTTAATTATTTGTTTTATGATAGAAGCTATTTACTTTATTTGTTATAATTTTATTTATATCATTTCAATTATTTTATAATTAGGCATCTGACACACTATCAGTTCTGCAAAAGTTACATAATTAAGTTTCTATTGTAGTTTTTAATAATATGATAAAAATTTAATTTCAATTCAGTTTTTCCCATTGATTTTAGTTTTTCAATATAATTTTTTTCTTACATTTTTAAAAAATGAATCATAAAAAATATATAACATTTTTCTTACTATTGCAGATGAATAAAGCGATAAAGTTTGACGCATATGAAATTATTCAAAGCAGCTTGAAAGTCTGAAATATGCAACAAAATATTTCTTTAAAAAACAATTTTGGAAAAACAGCTTGTACCTCACAGCAGAAGAAATCTTTTATGTGTGAGATATGCCACAAGAATTTCTCGCATAAATGTAATTTTATCACACACCTGTTAATTCATACTGGTGAGAAACCTTTTGTGTGTGAGACATGCAAAAAAACATTCTCTCAGAAAGGTCATTTAAGTCGTCATCTGTTAATTCACACTGGTGAGAAACCTTTTGTTTGTGAGATATGTAACAAAAAATTCTCAGAAAGGCGTTCTTTAAGCAGACATTTGTTAACTCATACTGGTGAGAAACCTTTTCTTTGTGAGATATGCAACAAGAAATTTTCAGAAAAGGGTTCTTTAAGCAGACATTTGTTAATTCATACTGGCGAGAAAACTTTTTGTGAGATATGCAATAAAAATTTTTCAGAAAAGAGTTCTTTAAGCAGACATCTGTTAATTCATACTGGTGAGAAACCTTTTGTTTGTGAAACATGCAACAAGAAATTTTCTCGTAAAAGTTCTCTGAATAGCCATCTCTTAATTCATGCCGGTGAGAAACCTTTCGTGTGTGAGACGTGCAACAAGAGTTTTTCTCAAAAGAGTAATTTAAACAAACACCTTTTAATTCATTCTGGTTAAAACCTTTTGTGTGTGAAATATGCAACAGGAAATTAGTTGGCAAGAGTCATTTAAGCAGGCATCTGTTAATTCATACTGGTGAGAAAACTTTGGTGTGTGATATAAAACAAGAAATCCTCTAAAAATAATGATTTAAGTAGACAACATTTAAATCATATTTAAATTGAAACTTTTGGTGTGTGCGTTATAAAACAAACTTACCTTATCTTAAATTACTTCACCAGTACATGCTTTACGGAGCCATTTCATCAGCGGCACTTTCATGGACAATTTATTGCTGTCATGGTGTGACTAGTAGCGCAAGATGAGCGCCATGCTGCTTAATCCCTCTTTCGTCCTTCAAACATACATTTGGACAGTATGGTCACTATGATTGGGAAACACAAAGTATATTCTGCATGATTCAGATATAATATCTCCTAGTTCTCCTTGAGCTTCAAGTGTACTAAACTCTTGTATACATGTCAAACTTAGGACAAAATCCTGATATTCTCAGATGTACTATTGTTTTACAAATGATTCTGGATGCAAAAATTATTACAAATCATCATCAGCCCTACTGCTGTAGATTGAAAATAAGGATACTGTTTACAAGTACGTGAGATTGCAGAAACTAGCATCTGACATGTGACTCTGTACATGCATAACGTTATCAATTTTTTGACAATTTTGGTCTACTTTTCCAGTTTTACGCTATCATACGTATCATTCCTCAAACAACCTTCTCCTCCTAATGATATTGTAATGAAAATCTAAAAATTCTTTTAATTTTTACAATGTTTTTATATATTTTTTTCATGATACACAGATAATGAAATGCATTTATTGTTCGAACACTGATTAAAATGAAGAGAATTTAATAAAATATCTACTTACTTTGCTGAGTCAAATTCAGTGAAGAAGTTAAGTAAATGCCGCTTTCATATGTGAAAAAACTTTATATCATTACATATATATTTATTATATGCTTTATATTATTATACACCTTATATATAGATTATTAAGCCAGTAAAATTTTCTAATTTTTAAGGATGTCTAAATAAAAACTTATAATAAACACGATTTTGCATAATGAAGTTCTTTGATAAAAAAAAAAACTGGCTTTGTTATAACTTTTTAAGATGTGAATTCCTTGTTTTTGTAATGTTGCTCCCTCCAAATGTTATGTTTTCTCATTAATTTTGTATTTTTCAATTAATTTTGGTTGTTGATATGTGTTGATTTAAATATGACTACAGATGTTGTGGTTTCATTAAATAAACATCGCCTACAAGACTTTTTCCTATCTTGATAATGATATTTATTTACCTGTCAACCAAAAAAAAATTTCAGAAGTTGAGAAAAATCCTGTGTAATAAGGATATCTATATGCAGTTATGCATTCAGATATCTTAGTCTTGTATACAATGCACAGATTTTCATATGCATGAAATTTTATATTTAAGAATAATTATGATTGAAAAGGTTCCATTAAATGCAATGTATCCATATTCTTTTGGACACTCTATGTATAATTTTTTATGTAACATACTCAAATCAGTATAACTTTAGTTAAACAAAAAAGTCTTAAACAGCTGAAAACACATCTTCCGCTACTCCAATCCATACATCGTAATGTATTTCGATTTTATTTGTTTACCCTGTATATTATGTACTTACCATTTATTAGATTAGTGCATTTAAGCTGAAATATTCTTAACAAAACTGTAAACGCTATTTGTAAATAAAAAGTTATCAATCCCCATCCTTTTAGTTCTCTCATGTATAGAAACTTATTTATATTATATAGTATAGTAAAATTTCTACTTAGTATAGTAAAATTTCATTCAGTTAAAAAATGTTTAATGCAATTAAAATGCATTTTGAACAATTCTTTATTGCTTATTATTAATAATTTTTATTTTAACATATGTTAATGTATTTAAATTATTTTGAGCAGCTCTGTATAGATTTTAGAAAGTTTAGGCATCGTGATCTACAGAATTCACATAAAATTTTATAATATTATTTTAATAATCTTCTCAAACTGTAAAACGCAACATATTATGTTTTCACAGTTGAAAACATAATTTTTGTAATTATCATTCATAGGCAAGGTATCTGAAAGCTTTCGGTCGCTCTGTAAAAAATAACAAAAAAATCAGTTAATGAAAAAATAATATTATATACATGCTATAGGGAAGATGTTATCTTGTACTGAATAAAGTACATTAATTTCATTATGTTATAGATAATAACATAGTCCTTACTTCATACAATTACTGTCACAAATGATAATACTACGGAATCCTGTGTGTCCCCCTGTAAACAAACAATAAAAGCTATGCACACCATTTGCTATATGAAACATGTTTTATTGCATATCAACAACATACATCAATTTGTTTATTTTTAAATTAGTGAAACATTACCAAAATGTACTTTAAAGAATTTACCTCCATAGTCCATAATATATCTGAATTATTTTGAGTGTTTCTTATGAACAAATAAACCATCCAAATTTAACCACAAACTTTACAGCTTATTCGGTCTTCTTTAAGAATTTTTTTGGTAAAGAGCAATTCAATCAGTACTTTTTGCGGCAATAATCACCAGACATAAATATGTATATAAAGGTATTGACGACCATTGTATATATATACTTTTTATGGTGAAAAATAATGTTCCTGTTATAATTTTTTTCTGTCAGCAAGGAGAAAGTATTGAATTTGTAATAATTTTCGACTTCTGGTTTTTGATGGATTTACATGTGTTTAGATAGTTCTAAACTTTATTTTACGGTATTATAAAAATTTCTGTCTCTCTGTATTTGATTCAAATTTTCTGAATATTCCGCATGAAGAACTAGCAATGAAAATTCTTCAAACTTCAGATTCAGTTATACCTTGACATAAACAGTTGCTAATTAAGATAATATTTAAAATTTGCAAAAGTTATTATTGCTGTGCTGAATTTATCATAATATCAATGACTATTAAGCCTATATCTCAAAAACTAATGCATCAAATTTCAAAAACATTCAATTGTGTCATACAATGACATCAACAGATGCTGTTGAAGTTCTGTGATAAATGGCTCAACAGGTGGCACTGCTATGCTGCATTTTCAGGAATCCTGCAATATCTTTAACTCTAGAATTAACGCATGGTATTTCATTTAACTTCATACTCGTTTTGGCCTTAATATAAATATATCTTTATTGGGTTTTGATGTATATTGTCCAAATGCAGTTGAGTAATTGTCCCTAAAAAGTATCATTCCATTCCCAAAGCATTTTTCAGCATGTGTTATAAGTAATTTTGAATCAATTTATATTT
Organism: Maratus speculifer; assembly: GCA_964019185.1. Lineage (NCBI taxonomy): Eukaryota > Metazoa > Arthropoda > Arachnida > Araneae > Salticidae > Maratus > Maratus speculifer. The sequence goes on from CAXHSM010001564.1 coordinate 86,377, forward strand.
TCTCGAGAAGTCTAAATTATGGGTTTGGGTGTATACTGTTCAACTGGTGTTGCTTGTTTTTTTGTTGTTTTTTTTTACAATTTGTGTGACAGCAATATCTTAATATTTAGAAGTTTAAAATATTAATTTTGATTGCAAACAAATATGTTTATATATATTATATATATATATATAATTTCATGGTCTCATTATATTAATTTATAATCAATTAAGAATTACGTTAGAATATCTTAATTATCCTTTCTCAGTCAAAATTTTTTTTTATTTTGCACCCTGTATTTGTTACTACATTGGTGTATATATACATTTAATATGCATTATTAAAAACCGATTTAACTTGCGTTCTAGTTTTTTTAAAAATTATATTAAAAATGTCGAAATAGAAAAGCGAATTAGAAAATAATCTCTCCATAGGTTTATAATTAGCTTGCGAGTGTCTTTGCCTGATGGTCTTTATAATTTCTTTTATTTCTTTCATTTTGATACTTAAAGCTTTGTATATATTTGACGCTAAATAAAAGTTTCTATCCCTTCATCATTTTCAAAAAAGAATTTTCCCACTGTAGTATAATACATTTTTGTCAAGAAATATGTTCAATTAAATTCGGAAAATTTCTGAAATTTAGAAACAGTTTCAGATATTTTAGACTTTAAGGGACTCTTAATTCACGTAAAAACCCCCGCACGTAGAATTGATCCCATGGAAGAAACTTGTAAAGATATCTCGTTCGCACTAACATATTTGTTATTGATTTATTTTTATATTGAATAGCTTTGATCGATCTCTACAAAGGTCGTTTTTCCTTGTTTTGATTTTCTTACAGAATTTAGAAATTGAAATGTGCAAAACAACAGAACAGAACTTTTTTTATATCTGTTTCAAAACTAAGATGATTACAGAATTAAAAAGGATGCTTAATGTATACCACCGTTAAACAAAATCATAGTGTTTTCAAATGTTCCATAATTCTGGTAAAAACCTATCATTTGCATTATTTGTGTAAAATTTGATTTGGCACAGATATGTTTCTGTAAATTGCCGTTAAAGTTGGTCATTGATTTCCCAAATTTTGCTGAAGCATTCATTAAATTTTAAATTAAGTTCTTAGTGTTATGATATGATTTGTAATTCATATTACTGTTAATATGTAATTTATATGTAAAGCTTTGATTTGACTAAATTAAGCTTAAACTGCATAACCTTTTTGTTCTTATTGCATCTTGTTGGAATTTTGTTTGTTTGTTTGGGAGAAGGATTCACACAACACACATAAAACATGTGTGTTGTGTGAGGTATAAACATGTTATTGGTTGATATATCAAGGCGGATATATCAAAGCATAGTTTAATTTAAAGAAAATCCGTACTGAATAATTAACTGAAAATTCAGGGCAGGATGGTAGGATTTCCGCCAAAATTTGAAAATACCTCCTTTGCGCAAGAAAATTGTTTTCTATAGCAAACTTCAATAACAATTGCTTTTTTTAGAAATAATAGTTTTCGACATGTAGATGAGAACAACCCAACTATTAAAAATAATAATAATGCTTCACTTTACTCTCCTTTTATATTCCTTTGATGAAAAGCAGAATGGGAGTGGAAATTTCAACGGAGGTATTTGGGTTTTAAAACATTCGTTCTTTTTAAGTTCTGGTTACTCCAAGGACAAACTTCCATCATAATTTCATGTAAAAAGGTTTGAATAAAGAAATATAGAAATGCTGTACGATTTATGATTATATACTAAATAATGCGCAAATTTTTGAATTAAAATAATTTTATCCCCCATGGCAGTTCTTCCCCTTACAGCAATTCAAGCATGTTTAAAATAATGATACGTTAGTTTTTTCTCTTTTATGTATACCTTTGATGGAAGGCAGAGTGGGAGTGGAATTTTCAACGATGTTATGTTATTTATAACGACCAAATTATCTGCTCGAGTGATATTAGTTCCTGGAGAGAGAAGTGCCCTTCGTTGGAATCTTTCTAAAGAAAATTAACTCGCATTTACGCAAGGTTTAAAAAACCCACAAAATCTCCTAACGGTTAGGTCGACGGGTGCGATTGGGTTCAAACTAAGCACATACAGTCTACCAGCTTCGAGAGCAGAACTTCCCAGCTATTGTCGGGAAGGAATCCTTAACGGAGGTATTTGGGATAATGAGCATTTGTTATTTTTAGCTTCTGGTTACTTCAAGGTCAAACTTCCATCCTGATTCCATGACAAATATTTGAGTAATATACTACAGAAATTCTGCACCATTTATGACTGTATATTAAATAATACACAAATTTCTGTATTAAAGTACTGATGAAAGTGCTTCCCCCCTTCCAAAGCAATCCAAACCTGTTTATTTTAAAATAAAATTCAAGACATATTAGTTTTAACTGATTTGAAAAAAGTGTTGCCACTAAAAATTGAGCTTTATTTTTCAGGCGCATCTATCCAGAAATGACAGTTAAATTGGATTTTTTCTCATTTATATATGTATTGTTATTTTCAAAATATCAAACTAAACATATGAAGAAAAGAACAAAGCATTTAGAATTTTTTTTTTACTTCAGTATTAATTTAAATAGCAATAATAGAATTATGTAATACAAATGCAATTGGAAAATAATAACTATCTATACTAATAAAAGAACAAAACGCTCTGTCTGTCTGTGTGCGTGTCTGTGTGTCTGCGATGGCTAGCAAAATCTACAACACGTACGAAGCTCAAAATTTTTTGAGAGTAGCCCAATGTCTCTCCTGATGCACCTGAAGCTCAGAATTTCAAAATTCTATTTATTAACTGAATAATTAATTAAATTCCAAAGCTCACTCTCATAAAAATTCGCCTTTTTTCGCTTTTTTTCCCTTTCATTTTCTTATGGTTGATTGGTTGCATAAAATTTTCGCAGAAATAATTAAAAAATTGGGACAGACCTTTAAAATTTATAGACTGGCAAACTGTCAGTTTAAAGGAGGATTTTTTTTATCGCAGCTGCTGTACACCTTGGAGAAAAAGATAGGTGGAGGCGAAGTAAACCGAAAAAAAGGTTTGCAATATTAAACCATTTATCGCTGAATTTTTGATGTCTCAAACAAAAGCACGAGGAAGGAATTTTGTATTAATAAAACGAATTGAAAGAAATGAATTACAGCTGAAGCATATTTTACGAAGAAATAATAATTTTTTAAAATGGTTCTTTTCTATTATATTATTTAGGTTAACCCATTGACTGCCCAGCCAAAGGGTAATATTGTAATGTTGTTTTCTCTGTAATTTATTATAACTATTAAAAAAAGATGTTTTTTCCAACCTGATGCAAAATACGTTATTAGTATCGATGTATAATCTTTGATAGCATCAATCCTAACTTAATTTTTCAGAACTGGGTTTTATTTGTGGAATTTTAACTATTTGTGGAATTTTACTAATTTAAATATTGCTTATGTTGCAGTGAAACCTGCAGCTTAGTGTGTGAAAAAATCAGCCGGCGGCAGTCAGGAGGTTAAAGTTAGATTAAAGTTAAATTGCATTTATGTTATGGTTAGAATAAGAATATGTTACAATAAAGTGAAGGCTAGGTTACATTTCTGTTATATTTAATTTACGGTAGGGTACTGTTAAGTCGCTGTTAGGTTACAGACAGGTTCTGGTTACGGTACAAAAGTTTAAGGTTAGGAATTTATACACAGAGTGAACATTACGCAAGATTTGATTAAAAATAACACTTACTTTTGTTAAATAGCTCTGAAATTATAATACTATATACCAATCTTTTAGCTACCATCGTGTATCGATTTCATTCATGGTATAGTCGGATTTAAGAGTGATATAATTAGTTTGAAATTCAAAATATTTCACTTGGGATTTACATGTGAAAATAATAATTAGTTACGTGACTTAAGAGTGATTTTTACGGGTAAATATCAACTTTTTAACACGAAAATCATGCAATCGTTGGATACATATTCCCTCCCGCGTTTTTCATTGCTCATTTTGAGTATTTTTAGAGCTTAATATTAGTTGTTGTTTTTAAAACCGATTTTTCACACAGTCAGTGGCTACGTATTTCAGACAATGCATTTCTGCATGTAACGAGTTAACGGTAAAATCATACAATTTTCAAGTTCGTTTAATATTGTTAATACGGACCCGGGCAACGCCGGGCGGGTCAGCTAGTTATTTTATAAAATGTTTGTAAAGAAAATGTTTTACAGAATATGTATCAAAATAATGCATAACAATAAAAATTTCACTTAAAAAAAAAAAAAAAGATTACTGTGCTTTTTATGCTAGAAAATCTTTATTGTTATGCATCAAATTCGTACACATTCTGTAAAGTATTTTCTTTAAAATTTTTTTATAAAATAGTTATTATTTTCCCACTGCATTTGTATTCACTGCATTGCATTGTAAATCTATTATCGCTATTTAAAAAAAATTGCAGTCCTATTTCCATTATCGACTGAAAATTAGTTGAAGTAACATAAATAAATATACAAACATTTTAAAAAATCGTAAAAAGTTTATTAATAGGCATCACAAAATAAGAAATACAAGAACTAAGAAACCAAACGAAATATTATAAGCATACACTAACTTTAACATACTGCCATGTAGAAACTTTTGACCTATCATGTTTAGCTAATTGCAATAAATCTTAATTCATGACATTTTTAAATTCTTATCTTATTTATTAACATAATTCCGATGATTGAATAATAAGGGGAAGATTTCTATTCGGAAATAGTGGTTACTATCGGCCTACTGAAATGCAAGCACCCCACCTCTATCCTAGGATACTTCTGTTTCTGATAGTTAAAAAAAAGACAATATTTTTTTATTCGTTAGGGGCCTGTTAAACTCATAATAGTTTAAGGGAATGTCAAAGATTTCTCCCAATTCCTAATTTCCTTGCGTTTACTAAAATCTTGCATCCTGTGACGACACAGCCATTTTTATTGGAAGGTTGTGTGAAGCCAATTTGTTAAACAGCTTACATTAGTCACGCGAAGAAACGCGAATGTTAATGTAAAACTATGAGAGAAATCTTTTCAGATTTCTCGCTTTTATTTCATTATTTGAGTTATTATTTTTTGGATACATAATGTCTAAATCTTGATGTTGTGAATCAAATCAAAATATGATTTGCAATAACACAAAAAGTCTTAACCACTTCACCGTCGGCCCCGATATACGTCAAAAGAACTGTTTCCACATACCATTCGCCGGTTAAGTGGTTAATGTGCATTCAGCTTGAATGCTGACTAATTACTATGTTTGCATAAATACATAATCATTTTGTTTTGACTGTTTGTATAATTTAGAATTGCACAGATGATGGATAATATAATTTTTTTCTTTTTTATGCAGCTTTATTAAATTTTACAGAAAACTCACATCCCTGTGATATGCAGAAAACTAGTCGTTGGGGGCCACCGTAATACTTACCCATCATGGATATGTATATGAAAATAAAACATGTGAAAACTATATATACAATGCATTGCAATTCTAAAACAAAATTTAACCTTTAATAAAGCATGTATAAAGACATATATACTATAATTTTTTTATCTATGAAAACAGCAGTTTCTTTGAATAAATGCGAAAAGATTCCTCTTTTCAACGGACCTCTTTTCGTCCGCAATCCTTTAGCACTTGTCATCTTACTTCTACTCTCTAGCGGAAGCCAGGTTGATAGGTCCCTACTCACGTCCCGAGTGTAAAAGACTCTAGTGGAAGCCAAGTTGCTACTTAAATAAATAAATAAAAATCAAAGAAGTAATAAACGGAAAAATTTAAAAGGAAAATTACTTAAATTATAGATACTAATTAATTTAAAGAGCGTTCTAGAGGCTATAAAGCTGCAGGATACCTATCTAACATTGGGAATTTTGTATTATTATTAATAATTTAGATCTGGTGGACTAATTTCTTCAAATTTAATATAAATCTCCAAATGTCAAATTTGCACAGGAATATTCGAACAAGTTCATTTGAAACTACTTTAATGCATTGTTCTGTGTTCATCATAAAAATCAAATTTTCCGTTTGAAAAAATACAGATGTCAATGTAACATTTGAGTAGTTTAAAGAAATTCACACACACGAAAGCTGAAATAAGACTGAATACTTTTTTAATAATGCATTTTGAATTAATTTATATATTTAAATAAATTTAAATTGGTCAATAAATAAAAATATACATATATACGAATTGAAACTTTTGATTTATTTTACTAAAAAAGTACTTAGATACACAAATGTTATTAGAACACAAAAACTGTCAGATGATGTTAAAAGCAAAATGCTTTCAACTGTTATGAAAAAACTAACACTGGAGCAATTTTCAGAGGTATGAAGGATTATGAATGTTCCTTATTTAAATAATAGCTGCTTTTTATTATTTGAAAGATTTAATTTAAGTTTTACACCGGGTTTAATTTGAAAAATATTTTAAAAGTAAAATTTTTCATGTCATATTGCTTTGCATTTTGTACGACATTTGTAGCAAGCGTTTCTAGTTACTGCTCGTTATTAAAGCTGTTGAAATGAGTAGAACTTTCATGTAAAGTCATAAAAGTCACATTTCCCTTGCAACTAGGGGAACAAGATTTTACAGTCAGACCTCGCTATCCCGACAATTGGTTTTAACATCATTCCGCTTATCGTGTCAGCTTTTCAAAGACCCGATTCCTGTATGCCATTTTAATGTAAATAAACTCCGGATTTTGCGTCGTTGAAAATTTTTTATCTCCGGATATTCCGATGGTCTAAGAAAATTGTCTAGTTTTTCATAATCCATCTTACGTACACATACATTAAACGGTAAGAAATGTCTTAGACAAAGTTTCATAAAAGGGTTTAAAATATCCGCAAGACGTAAAGGTTAAACTTTATTTCAATCGCTTATATGGATAAAAAACAGAAAACACTATGAATGACAGAATTAGTGAAGAAAAGATTTCTTCCTGCACGTTCTCTATTCTCCAATCCACGATTACGCACCCACTGTGTTTCGCATTGAGAGTGCAATACGTATTCACTTTGGGAATGTTAAACATTACATTTTTACACTTCATTTACAGTGTTTTAAATTGTTTGCAAAAAAGTAGCAAGAATGTCTAAGGTAGTATAAGACAGTATAAGAAGGCAATTATAATTGTTCCGTACATTATGATTACATTCAAGCTCATCAAATCTAGAGTATATAGAAGGTAATGAAAGATGGCATCCCTCTTCCAATATCGTTTAATCCCTTAATGGATTTGCCCGTACGCCATTTGGGCAAGACGAATGTGCTTAATTCGTCATTTAAAGCTTTTTGATACCACAATTTCATTAAAAGTAATTTCATACTATTGAAAGGCGGAAATGTTTAGACTAAATGTTACGATTATTGTATTTAAAAAATTGTGGTGAGAATCCGTTATTTCCAATTTATTGAACGAAAAAGACAGTGCCAGTTAAGGGGTTAAAAAGATGTTAGATCTTGAAATAGATATAACAGGGCGAATTCGATAAAGATGTCATTTCTTGCAATGATTTCTAAAACCGTAAAAGAGATAAACACAGAAATTTCTTACTATTCGGGAACTGAAAGTGATATAGAGCTAGGACAACATAAGCTACAACCGAAGCATAGCATATCATTAAAATGATAAGAAGTTATGCTAATTCCATTTCGGAAATAAAGCTTTAAATTCATTGTATAATATACAGATAGATTTCTAGGAAACACATCAAGGGATTCGCAAATCTTATTTCATCAGTATTTCAGGAACAATGAAAAAAAGAATTCATCAGAAATCTGATTTTTATTCTTTTCGATTTCATTATTGTGTTTCTTTTATTTACTAATAATGTTTTATTGCTTTAAAATGCAAGAAAAGTTGTGAATTTAAAATTGACTTAAATGAATTAAAAATACACTTTTTTAAATATATTTTTTCCAACTCCGGTTATTGTGACACTGCTCTTATGATGACACCTTTTTTTTAATTCTGAGAGTATCCTGATAACGAGTTCCGACTGTATTTGGAATATGTGAAATACTTCTCTGTTAATCCTTTACTGTTCCCAGTCTCGGTAACTAATTTTAATTTCAAACTTGCAAACGGCACCAATAATATTTAAGTAAAATTTTGTTTTTACATTAAAATTTTACATTTATGATTTCAAAATATCTAAAAAATTAGTTTGTGAATTCCGGTGTCAGTCGATATTTTCTCATTTTGCTAACAGGTTTTGCCCTTTGCCGGAAAGGGTTAATGAGTAAGATGTTTGGTGGGGTAGTTAAAATAGACACAAGTCCTATTTAATAATAGTTGCCGCGTTATTTAAAATGGGCTAGATTTTTTTTTTTCATTTCAGATTTCTTGCTCGGCAACAGTTTTTTGAAATGGTAACTTTTGACGTATTTAATGACTTATTAACTAAGGTGAAAACATGAAGAGTTTTAAGATAAAAAAAAATGATTAAAATTTTGCTTTAAGAAAGGATGCATAAACTATGAAGTTATTAATTTCTGAAAATGTCGTTTTTAAATCCCGGGTCAATCGATTAAAAAAAACAGGTATTGCTATTGCCCGTGCAGGAAGAGTTAAGCGGTTCGGTACTTCTATTCGTAAAACACTGAAATGAATAAATTACATCGTAATTTAAAAACAGATTTATTTGATAATAAATAAAAGGCTTTCTTCAAATATTTAATAAAATGAAAATTTTAAAACCAAAACTCTTGTTGTCAATTTCCAATAAGGATTAAACTTAGGTGGTCCGAAAATGAAGCATCCAGGGCTCACAGCGTTCCGAAAATTTTCACGATTTCCTACCACACTTTAAATTAATACTACAGGGTTATTCTCAATGATAGACTCATTTTCAAAAAATTTTATTTATTAAAGTACAAATACAAAATGAACAACCTTTATACAATGAAAAAAATGAAGCTTCAAAGATTTTTAAAGACATTATATATGTCGAATGCGGCCAACGTTTGTAGCACAGTAAGCATCTACGCGATAGCCAACCTCGTCCGACACATGACAAAGCGTATCTGCTGTTACTGAGTGTACGGCTTTTAAAGCGCTGATAGTTCCAGGAACGGCCGGTAGAGGTCGCATGGTTTCTGGAACCATCATAGATGAAATTTAATTTTTTTTCTCATGAAAATAATGCGGAAACGTTTGTTAAGGACTTATGTTTTCAAAAACTGGTGCTAATTACCTTATTTACTCGTGTATAGGGCGCACGCGTGTATAAGGCGCACGCCTACTTTACAAGTAAAAAAGGCGATTTCTTAAAATATCGTATATAAGGCGCTTATAAATTTGATACGCTAATGAAGAATGACTAAATGAATTTCAGTAAAAAAAAGTCGAAACAAACATCACACCAGGACAGAAAACAAGACGAAAATGCATTTTTAGACTTCGGGTTGTAAGAGAACGACAGGAAATAGGAATGAGTGACGGTAAAGAGAATTGCTAATTAGCGTTTAGATAATATCATTAACTCTGTTGTATAAAAAACTGCAAGGAATGAAATAAATATGCAGTAATACTTCAATTAAATAACATTTTCCGAGTTTTAATGTTCTTTGAATAATTTCTTGTTTCATATGTATATCGTTTGACTGCATCCAACAGTAAAAAATTATTCCGTGTATAAGGCGCACCTAGGAGTTTTGCTCTAATTTTTTGGAAAAAAAGTATACACTAGTAAATACGGTAGATTTAAAAATATTCGCTTGTAGCAACCCACTTATGGTGTTTTGGAAGGTGGAAAACAATTAAAAAAAGGAGTATCGCTTAGAAAGGTGGAGTACTTTTCCTGAGTATTGGGAAATTAAATGTTTAAAATTGCGCTTAAAGCGTAGAAAATGAAGTGCACGATAACGAAGTTTTTAAAATATCGCTCACATATATCAATCTCATAAAGTTGTAAATAGTTAATTACAACTAAAATGTTCACCAAACAACGTTCTTCCTATACTATTATGTAATGGAATAATTTTGTGTGGCTTTGTAAACCAATAATGAATGTTCTTTGTACCACAGATTATACTAAATTCATATTATAATATGTACTTTATAGATGCATATCAATTTTATTATTTTGGAATAAGTATAACACCATTAAGATGCATTTGAAACATTTTTTTTCCATTGACCGTAATGTAACAGAACACTTTTGATTGTCCCTGTAATTCAACTATGCATCCGAGTTTGATAAAATTTGAAATGAATCGACAAAATTATGTAATAATTATGTATTCTAAATTTTAAACGATTAGAATTCATTTGAAAAAATTTTCCCCATTGACCGTAATGTAACGGAATACTTTTGATTGTCTCTGTAATTGATCTATGCACCCAATTTTCATAACATTTTAAATCACTCGACAAAATTATGTCGTAATTATATATTTTAAATTTCAAACGATTCGGTTGGGTAGAGGCGGACGGACGGACCGAACCACAACTATAGTTTCTACGTATTTACATAATTACGAATGCATCTAAAAAGATTGGCTGTAACTGACAATTCGTCTCTTAGTGATACAAAAAAACCGACTTCGATCAAAAATATCACCTGACATCATACACAAATGAATAACCAAATAAGGAATCATCAAAATACAAACTTTAGTTCGTAAGCCTTTTCTGAAACAATGTCACAAACAAGCAAGACTTCAATTTACAAAACAGCATATGTGTTGTCGAGACGAATGGATTAGTGTTACTTTTTCTGATGGAAAAATGAAATTTGGTTGGTCCAGATGGCTTCTTTTTCTATTGGTGTGCCTTAATAGTTTCACTGATTTGCCCGTAGGTCATACAGGCAATGTGTTTTTCCAATCATAATTTGCCGGTATCACGTATGCCCAAATGATTTCAAGTCTCTATTAATTATTTTCACCAGTAAAATTGTTTTGTAAATTTTATATTATATAACCGGATCCCTTTTATGATCAAATTAGTCAAAATTTTCTGTTTTAAAAAATCGGTGATGAAAGATAAAAAATTCCTTTAAAAATGTGAAAAATAGGCATTATTTGAAAGTTTTGTTTAAAAAGATATTGATTAGTTAAGTGGTTAAAAAGATCCAAAGAGCAAATTCAATGCAACAAAGATCATGATAAGGGATGCTATTGGTTGCAACTGACAAATGTCTCTTTGGATCCTAAATGGAAGACAAAATATACAAAAGTATCACAAACTCTAAGTGAGTATTTATGACTGTTTGGTTAACTCAGTTATGTGTTCCCAACTGGACCATTCAGCAAGACAATTCTTCGATACTCATTTCCCGTTGCATCAAAAAATAACATAGATATCAGAATATCATTGTGATAAATTGTAAAGAATTCAGCCCAGATTTCAATCTATCTTGCTGATTTCTCTCACGTGATATCTACAAAAATGGGAAGCTGTATTATTCAGTGCAAAGGTTCAAATCAGCGATCAATTTAGCCTGGTACAAACTCGATCCCAAAACCTCCCGTTCTCTCGTGTTATTAATGGGAAATTGCGTACTAGATTTCATTAGGTGCGACAGAAACACATAAGGCTACTGATCAAGGACTTTTCTGTTTTGTGAAATAAAAATATTTTGTTTCTGTACATAATTTTTTGTGACATTACAATTTTGATTTTTTAACGAACTTATTATTATTGTCTTTACAATGAGTTGTTTTATAATTTGAAACTCGAGTTTGTTGTTGTTTGCCTAAAAGGGACAGCTCATACAAGGAAACCAGGTCTGTAGAGTATGGTGTCCATACCGGTTACCTTTATTAAGGTCTTAAAAAAAGTTACAGAATTCAGCGCCGAAATTGAAACCGCCAGCATCGCAGTTTGTAATTCAAGTCTTTACATATATTAAATGTGTCAAGGCATTCCGTTGTATATTTTTCATTTTATAAAAACATCTAATTTTAGCGCCTCATTGTAGAAGAATCCAAAATGTCTACACCTCGTATAAACAAATGCTTCGACTGTGCCCTTGCAAAAAGACATGTGGAGATCGTTTTCACTGCGCACAACTCCACATAACAATAAGTAAGGATAGAAAATTTATACTCATGTTGGCTGGAACTACTTAGGGGATTTTATACAATTTACTTCCTGGATATGAACAACGTTTTTCTTAATAGAGGAAAATAACAACATTTCCCACTCATTTTTATGTTTAATATTGCTAATTATGTATTAGTTTTGATCAGGAAGGTATACCTGGTTCTTTCGGGAAAGAAATGCCGCTCCAAATCACGTAGACCGAAAATGAAGGTCTTGACGATTCGTATATCGCACGGTGTATCATCAACCAGCATCTCCCTAACGAATCATTTCATCGACGTCCGCGGATTTTCACTGACGCGAATGACCAATTTTTGCTTCTTGATAATATCGTGAACAATGTCATCCTCTGTATGAAATTGTTGGCACATGAAATCTGGCAGCCTTTAGTTTGGTTTTCAAGACAAAAGACTGGGCAAGTTTCAATAATGAAACAGTCTCTTTGTGGAGGTGTTTTTCAGTCGATGAGACAATGACAGCTTACCTCTTCATTTCCTGAGGTAGTCTAAAGTATGGTATGTTTACATGTTATAGAAAAGCATTTCTAATCATAATGTGCAAGATGTTTTTTCACCTTTAAAGTGAATTTTTAATTATGTGCCGTATTCTGCATTTACCATTATGGAATTTGATAATATGACGCTGCCTAAAAAGGATGGAACAAATGTTTTCATTACGATATACAGGGCTCGCGCCGTTACTAAAATTTTCACACGTTGCTACCAGTATTTGAAATCACAAAAATTGAAGGAATGTCCGTTTAAAATCTACAATAGAATTATACAATAAATATTACCGTTTAAAAATTGCGGTAGGAAAGTACAAAATTTTAGGAACAGTGAGAACCCCGCATATAACACAATTAGCTATCTAAAATATGACATGTTTACAAGTAATAGAAAATGATTCATAATCATGATGTGCAAGATGCTATTTCACCTTTAAGGTGAGGTCTCAATTATATGCCGTATTCTGCATTTACCATGATGGAATTTATAATATGATATTGCCTAATAAAGATGAATCAAATGTTTTCATTACGATATACAAGACTCGCGCCGTTACTAAAATTTTCACACGTTGCTACCAGTATTTGAAATAAAAAAAATTTAAGGAAAGTCCATTTAAAATCTACAACAGAATTATACAATAAATATTACCATTTAAAAATTGTGGTAGGAAAGTACAAAACTGTAGGAACAGTGCGTACCCCGTATATAACACAATTAGCTGTTTGTTAAATTGTTTTCCTTGATTGTAGTCATTTAACAGTTTCCGGCACAGTGGTCACACTACGTGTACACCTAATTAAAATGCCAAGTTTTTTAACGGCACCAATAATTTTTTAATAAAAGTTTTTGCTTTTATAATGAAAGCTTAAATTCATGAGTTCATAATTTTTAAAAAAGTCATTTGTAAATTACGGTGTCAGTCAATATTTTCTCATTTTATGTACAAAATTTGTACGTGCCGAAGAGGGTTAAAGGAAATTCCCATTCTCTTTTTTCTAAAACTTTCTGTGACATTTATAATGACTTTATTTAATTATTTACTTTCCTATTCTCAACCACATTTTGAAAAATTATTTCCTTTTTTGCTTTCACTATTCCCTTCCATTCCCCACCTCTATACGGCGTTGCTGAAAGAAATATGTGTTAAATACCATATTATTAGTACCATAATATTAGCACCATAATGTGCTTTATTATAACATTGAATAACATATTTAAAAGGTTTCATCTTTCTTTGAAGAAAAGCAGTAGCCATTTTCTTTTAAATGTCTGTAGAAATTCTAAAAATATCTGCTAAATCACTGAAGTTAATTGAAGCCCCAACCTTTCTCATAGGGAGAAAAAAGCCTGCATAAAACCTTTACAAACCCTTCTTCATTTTTCCTAAATGAAAAAGAAGTAATAAGCATGAACGTGTCAGTAAAGTTAATTTGAAGACTAAATATCTGCTAAATAAATTTGTATAAAACTTAAAATATTTTTAGGGAAACCTACAGCATTAATTTTTCTTCAAAATGTATGCATAGCTATTTTTATACATACTTTTAAAGATTTGTTGCAAAATACTTTCTTCAGAAATAAAGATGAATGACTTTGCTATCTTTATGTAAACTATAGAAATAAATTTTTGAATGCTTTTCTTTAATCCATTGGGCCATAGAAAATATTTGATCGAAGTATATGGCATAGTTTCAATCGTACAATTTCATTGCTTGAAAAGAATTCCTAAGAATAATATAATATTTCAATAATAAGACAATAGGTCAAAAATTTGATTCAAAAAGCAAAAGTTAATCATCCTGAGTTAAAAAAGCAGAGAACAGGCAAATACAAAATCGCAAATCCTATATGCTGGTTTGTTTTATATATTAGATAAAAATGCAAGTTAACAGTACTAAATGCATTTTATCTTTTAAATTAAATGAAACAATCTCAAATAATTAGAGACATTTTACTACTTTTCCCTTATTGAAATAAATTATGTCATTTTTTATAATAATGTCTCTTAAAAAACTTTTAACTGACTAATCGCTTGAAAGAATGCATAATTTATTTATTATTTACATATTAAGTTAAAGATTTTTTAGGAAACTAGCAAAATGTTTCTAAAAAAAATTGCTTTTAAAAATTTACTTCACGATAGTATCAAATTATTTCAAAGGATTTTCTATTTATCTAAGAGAGCAACTAATTAAATTAACAAACTTACCAATTTAAATATTTTCATAATAAAAGAAGTTAGATACATTATTTTAAGATACATTAAAATATTAATATATTACAGTATCAATAACTGCAAATACGTTTCAGTTCACTCATTAAAAATATTAGATATCATTAGAATGCTAAAAAAGTCCTTTAGGTAACGATTTTTCTCTATTACATGAATGATTGTTTCAGATTTGGACTAAATTTTGATCAAAATAATTAAATAAACATGAAGACAAATAATCTTTTTTGAGCATTATTTAGCCTTTAATTAATTCACGTGAAAAACAATTTGCATATCTTTATAAATGTTCGAGTAGAAGCATATTTTGAAAATATGTATAAAATAATACAATTGTTAAATTGATTTTTAAAACATTTATGTATAGAACGTTTAATTTCAGCTTATTTTATTAAAATATGTTGTTCAGTGTAATATTTTGATAAAACTACTTCGAATAGTTCTGCTGTGATCATTATACTTTTATTACATTTTTTGAGTGATGAATTGATTAATATTTATTATTTAATAATTTGTTATTTAACTAGAATTTTTTTCTTATTGAATGTTTTTTTTCAGGGAAAAAGGATTGGGTAAAGGAGTCCCATTGTTAAAAAAAAAATCATATTCTTCGCCTTATTAATCCTTTCAGGCGCGCCGATTTCATGGTGCAATTGCTTAATTTCTTTTCCCAAAGTGCCAAATTGCAGCGAGATTTTAAATACAATTTCGCACTTGAAGAAAAGATTTAGACCATTTCAATTAGTTTTCTGCGTGCATTGTGGCTTCAACTAATTATATCAGTTCTTTGCAGCAGGTTCATCTCGTACCGGAAAGAGATAAATCACAAATGTTTTTCTGTGAGGAATGAAAGTAAAATATTATGGAAATAAAATTTTCCATAGCATTCAAAGAGCACTGTGTCAGAATTATTTACCAGTGTATGCAAAAATGATTACTGTATATTTCTTGTTCATCAAGATTCTGTTACGCATATGACTGACTGTCTTTGAATCAGTAAAATAAGAAATACCATAAAAGTTCTAAGATGTTTGTCTCCTCACGAGATATTTATGGAATTATTAAGAAATAGGTACTGGGATTTAATTAAAATAATGAAACTTCAACAATAACTAGTTCCACATGGCGTTCATAACAAACTTAAACCTCCACCAATAAATTTGTGTAGAAAATATTTACTTATTTAAACGTCTCATTAATGGAAAATACCAATTAAAAGTCATAAGAAAAATGTTATTTATTTTTACTGGTTAAGTGTTTACAATTCACTTGAATGGATAACAACTTCATAGTGTGTATACAATAGACGTTTTCTAAACTGATCGTTCATTTAAGATTTTTATTCATTATAACGTCTGCTAAAGAACTAGACATATCTGTTCATTCACGTAGAAGGAAATGGATGCTAAATTAATTTCTGAAATAATTATGGAAAAACAACGATGAAATGGGTAAAATAACGTCAAGTTAGTAGAAATTAGTAATTTGCGTTTATCCCTCACGAAAGGAAACTCAAAATATTTTTTAGGGCAGTTCATCTTAACTTTAAGAAATTGTTTCTCCGTACAGTTTCACCAATAATTCTTTCCATTATTAACCCTTTAAAGACAAATTATTTTCATTGCTAAGATGTACTAAGAAATAAGATTTACTAAAATTTATTGCTAAGAAAATACGAAAATTTTCACGTATGTTATAAAATAGGATTTTTAAAATTAAAATTCCGGTGTCGTTGGCGGATATGGGAATTAACGTTTTGTGGTTTCGTAGACAAACCAATCAACGTTAAAAGATAAAGTTTCACTTTTCCGGTTATCTAGTTCAGTGTTATCAATCATTTTTTCATTTCATTCTTTATAGGGATGTTCACATATTTTGAATTAATCTTGTTCATCATGTAGAAAAAGACATATAATAACAGCATCCTACACATGAATGCTTATATTGTCATATTATATAAAGCATAATTTAACAGCAGCAGGCAAGACGGGTAGAATTTCAAATAAAATACACTTTCCTTTCACCATTGTAATTTTATTAATATTATTTTTACTTAAAAATGCATTTATTGTAATGGAAAATACTTGGGTTGTGGCAGTTTTTTGTCAGGGAATTTCAAATCACATTTATTTCACTATTTCCTTCAATTTACTTTTATTCTCATTTTTTGACTGAGCTGAACAATTCTGTTACCGTAATTTCCAGCGTATAGTCCGCGGATCAAACAATCATTTTTCGACCCAGAAATTTTTTAAAATAAAATATAACTTTTTAGATCACCGTAAATATTTGCCTTCAATTGTAAAATAAAATTTCTGGGTCGAAAAAAAATTGTTTGATCCGCAGATTATACGCAGAAAATTAGGGTATTCTTATAGAAACATTACAGTCAATCAGGATAAGTTTGACCTATCAGGGTAGATTTGAGCCTAGAGAGAAAAAAGAATGAATCTGCTACAGCACATGAGTTAATGGCAAAGTTTTGGGCTCAAAATGTAGCTAGCAGCGCTAGCGTGAGTTTGACAGCTCATTGAAGATAATTCTTCAAGGTTCCACGCTGGCAGAATGGATCAAAGTTTCGCAAAAATGGAGTAAATTTACGCTGATCGATGATAATTTATTGGCTCAATATTATACTATAAATGCTTTAAATTCTAAAAAATAATTACCTCTAAATGTATATCAATTTACCTTTCAGAAAAATATTTATCTTTTATACTGTGTTAGCTGGTGTTTTATTATGTCTGGTTTAAGTGTAAAAAATACGTAATATTTTAAACATTTTTAATTTGGTTCTATGCTATCAAAGTAGATATATTTTAGATCAGTTTTAAAAAACGTTTTTCTGTCGTTATAAATAGTCCATAAGCCAAGCTCAACTAATCCGAGAAAATTTATGTAACATAATAGTACAATAATTATAAACAAAGGAATAAGTTTTGCAACATATAATACTATATGTATTATTTCTATGTATAAGATCTATAAACCGAAAACTATCGATAAAATCTATGCATTACATTTTTGATATTAGCTGAAACATTGTAATGTTTGATGATAACTATTGTTTTTTTTAATCTGTTCCATTGTTTACCACTTCAACAGATACTCTAGTTATTTCAATATGTTTTCAAAACGAAATGAGCAATCACAAGCCAATAATGTTCTCTAAAAAGGAATTATATGGAAATGTATCATCATGAAGAAGTTTTAAGTGAAATCGACCGAATTGGTAATAAATGAGCTAAAACAAAGATGAATTTTAAGTATGGAAAATTACTGTAATTATTGCTTTGATATATCAAAATGAATCTCAAAGTCACTCTTACACGGAAAGATAGAGTTTTGATGCTTTTGTTTAGGCAATAGATATTCTAGTTTAGACAATAGAAGTGAAGCATTACTAATAATATTTCTTCACAGTGATGAACATATTCACATATCTTTATTTATAAAATTAATTTGAAGGAAAACATGTTGATTTTTTTTTAATTAAAACATTTGACGGAACACAATTTTCACTTTCTTTTTAACACAAAAAATAAATAATATAAACTTTAAAATGTTCATTTTTTCTTAAAAGGTCATTAATAGAATCAAATACAGATGTTAATAAATAATTTTATTTAAAACACCTTAGTACTTTCAAGTCTTAATCAGGCTCTTCCTCAGAGAATATTTTTGTTTATTCACACAAATACCTATTTGTATAAATAATTATTTGTATAACTAACAGAAAATTCTCTGACTAAGAGCCTGATCAAGGCTTAAAAGTACTAAGGTGTTTTAAATAAAATTATTTATTAACATCTGTATTTGATTCTACAAATGACCTTTTAAGAAAAAATGAACATTTCAAAATTACTATTTTTATATTTTATGTTGAATTTTTTTTAATTCAAATTTTCACGTAGCATTTTTTTTTTAACGTTGTTTGTAAGCGTAAAAATTTTTTTTTTAAATACAAGCCAAACATTTTTTCTTAAAATTATTATTTTTTCTTTTTTATCTCTTAAGATTTGTGTAAGTAGTACAATCGTATTGGTTGAAAAAGATCGTACTTAATAACTGATCATATTAATATACGAATTTCTTCCTGTATTCTAAACAATGCTCATTGCAAAAAATATGTTCAATACAGTATAGTTTATTACAAGATTCCGCTTTTATAGTTTCAGTTAATTGAAGCTAAAAATCTCACTTAAGCGGCGAATTCGTATACTGTGGTACGAAGTAATTGTATTTTCTTCAACGTTGCTAATTTAGTGGATTTTTGCATTCAGCTATTTCTGTTGAAAATATTGTCGTTCGGTAACATGTCAAACAATCCAACGTGAAAACATTTTTGTCTCTTCCATCGAAACCCTCAAAGCCTGAGGACAGGAGTCGTGATGTTCATCATTAATGGTCCAAGTTCTCACTTGTATTATAAGTGACACCATTAAAATTTGAATAGTATCTAAACATCGTACATTTAAAATTTTTACACCATCGTATAGAAAAAAATATGTACTTTTAAATGCAATTTGTTTGAAAGCCGTACCTCAATTTATTCTTGACATATTAATTTTTTTATTGTTTTTAGTACGAATTTAACAATTGTGGCAACAGAAATATGGCATTTTCTCTTAAAATTGTTAAAAATTGAAACGTGTCCATGTAAATTTTGAGAAGATAAAAAATATGATGCGCTTAGATTTCACGTGAAATTCTGAGATCGTGTCAATTTGAATTATATTTTTCATGCGCATTTTTAACAAATATAAAAGCCTTAATTGATAACTTGATCTTAATAAATGATCTTTATTCTACTGAACTGACAATGATATATGCCGCTGATGCCATGATTTATGCTGCTGAGCTGAGTATATAACTGATCTTATTTTTTTTTATTATTATATTTTTACATATGTGATTAAAGATTAATTTTAATAATTTGTACAAATGAATTTTATAGAAATAGTATTTTTTACTTAATTTTAGTTATAAATATTATTTGTTTGAGAGTTAGACTGACTATTGTAAAATGCATTTTTTTTACTGTAGCTAAATTTGTAGGTTTATTATAAATTAATGAAACAGTTCCTTTTTAACCATTTTCTTTCGTCAAAATTCGACGGGTTCCCTTTGTTTAAATAATGAACATTCATGAACAATTATACCTATGAAAATTACTTTAGTGTGAGTTGTTTTATAACAGTTGAAATCTTTTTTCTCTTAACATCATTTGACGTATTTTTGTGTTCTAAAAACTTTTGTGTATCATAGCAACTTTTTAGTAAAATAATAAAGTTGCAACTCGTATATATTTTTTAAATTGCTGACATTTATTAACGTCTATTTAAACATCAAAAATGATCCAAAATGCATTCTTAAAAAAAATACTTTGTCTTATCATCTACATCATAGTCATGTCTACTTAGTCATTGACATCAATATTATTTCAAACAAAAAAAATTGGTTTATTATAGACAAGAAACGATGCATTAGTTATTTTCAAATAAACTCTGTCGAATATTCCTGTGTCATTCCAAGGTTTCCAGATTTGGCCTCTTTTAGTTCTGAAATTTTAAAAAACTCCAGTTTTCTTTATTTAGAAACAAATGTGTCCTTTTTCATAAAATAAAAATTTTCTTTCAAAAATTTCTTATGCGAATTGAAAGTGGGCAGCAAACTGGCCACTCCATGTCATTGAGACATTTGGAAATTAAAATTAAACGGGAAGGAATTTTCCCACCACCTCTCAATGATTAATAATAAGCTCGAATTCCCAAGGATATTTTTTAGGCTTAATTGCCTTGAGGCAAAACTTTAATCACATTCAGTGTCTTTAATATGTGTAATTTTTCTTTTAAATTTGTCCGGTTTCAACGTCTCTGATTTCTTTTAACCTTGCTTTCGCTAGAGTCTCTTCTATTCAGTACATGTGTGTAGGGACCTGTCAACCTGACTTCCGTCAGAGAGTAGAAGTAAGACGGAAAGTGCTAAAGAATCGCCGGATGAAAAGAGGTCCATCAAAAAGATTAATCTTTTCGCATTTATTCAATGAAACTGCAGTTTTCATAGATAAAGAATTCATTGGAATTTTTTTTTACATATGCTTTTTAAAATGTCATACGTTGAAACTTTGGTATCACAAAGTTTCAAATAAAGGCAGTGTTCATGCCGCCATTCGCCATTGCGCGAAATCACGACAAATTGTTTCATTCTGTTCAACTTTTACTCATCCTTTTTTTGTGCATGTGTCAGCACAAAAGACACTCTTATTTAAATTACTGAACGACTTATGCCACATTCATTTTCTATCGGTAGCGTACCATCTTCGTTATTTTTACAGATATCTCCAAGGAACACAAAGGCCCCACCAGTGGCCGAGAGGTTCTGACCTCAAACTGGTAGACGGTAGGTGCTGGGTTCGAACCCAATCGCGACCGTCGGCCTAACCGTTCGATGTTTTCCGTGGTTTTCTTCGAACCTTGCGTAAATACGGGTTAGGTTCCCTTAGAAAGACCCCCACGGAGGGCATCCCACCCCTTAGGGCCTATATCCCATAGTGTAGATAATTGGCCGACATACATACAACAACAACAACAACCAAGGAACACAATAAAATTTTAGTTTCAACCAAGCCTACAGTAAGCGAAAATATTAGGAAAGTGAAAGTAACAACGTTAAAAGCGCCAATTATATTAAATTACAAGCTAACTGGTTTCGGAAACATGCAACTTGACGACATCAGTGCTAAGACAAGTGGAAATTTGCTATTATGGAATGGAGAGAAAGTGATTCAAGATGAAGATTTAATAGTCACTAGGAAGACGGAGGATTGCAAGTAATAGCCAATAGGAAAAGGGATGGGAAATAGAAGCGAAAATTGAGACATGGATACAGATAAATAAAATTAAGAAAAAGCGCTATGGAGTTGAATAAAAAAGCCCAAGAATTCCAGAAGCATTGTGGAAAAATGTAGTTTTTGCCACATTTTATTGTTTATATTTTGATTTTTTCAGAATGAATTTAATGTAATATCTCAAAATCGTGAGTTAACTGAAATTTGAAGTTTTATTTCATAACATGTCTTTGAGTTAAATAGAATTTAAATTTTTTTCTTCAATGTGTATTTAAAATTTAGTTATTTTTTTAGTTTTGTAGCGAATGCTAAAATTTTGATAAATAACTCATCTAAACACAGTAACAAAAAAAAAATATTTAAAGAAAAAAGTATGGATACAATAAGATGTTAAAGATCGATTTTTCAATTTTTCACAGCTAATTTAATTTGCTATATCTTTATATATAAAAATCTTCTGTGCGTGTGTATGTAATTGAACTCCTCCTAAACGACTGGACCGATTTTGATGAAATTTTGTGTGTGCGTTCCAGTAGATTCGAGAATGGTTTAGATTCACATTTCGTCGAAATTGATTCAGTACTTTTTCAGTAATTAGGGAAAAACTAATAAGTGATTTTTCGCTAATTAAAAGTGCTATATATATTAAAGAAAATCAGGATTTCGTATTAATTATAGCACAAAAAAATATACCGAACCAAAAATCTTGAAAATTGAGGTAAAAATACTTCTTATAACATCGAGTGCCGCTAAAAATGCATTTTCGAAAATTTCACCCCTAAGATGAGTAGAAAAAAGAACGAACTTTTAAAAAGTTCCATAAAAATCGGCTTTTGTAATTATTTTTCAACAGATAACATATTTTAGTGCATTTTTTCATTCTGAATCGAATGGTATTAAACAAATTCATTTAAATCCAGTAGTTTGTGAGATAATTCACATTTTCCTAATTTGGCGATGTCTTTGGTCAAAAACCTGAAATTTTCAATGCTCATCTTTATATATAAAAATCTTCTGTGCGTGTATATGTAATTGAACTAAACGACTCATCCTAAACGACTCCTCCTAATTCCTCTTAAACGACTGGACCGATTTTGATGAAATTTTGTGTGTGCGTTCCAGTAGATTCGAGAATGGTTTAGATTCACATTTCGTCGAAATTGATTCAGTACTTTTTTAGTAACTAGGCAAAAACTAATATTTAGTGATTTTTCGCTAATTAAAAGTGCTATATATATTAAAGAAAGTCAGGATTTCGTATTAATCATAGCACAAAAAATCTACCGATTCAAAAATCTTGAAAATTGGGGTAAAAATACTTCATATGACATTGAGTGCCGCTAAAATGGGATTTTCGAAAATTCTACCCATAAGATGAGTAGAAAAAAGAACAAATTAAAAAAAAAATCCTTAAAAATAAGCTTTTGTAATTATTTTTCAACTGATAACATATTTTAATGCATTTTTTCATTCTGAATCGAATGGTACTAAGCAAATTCGTTTAAATCCAGTAGTTCGTGAGATAATTAACATTTTCCTAATTTGTCGATGTCTTCGGCGCAAAAGCCTGAAATTTTCAATGCTCATCTTTATATATAAAAATTTTCTGTGTGTGTGTATGTAACTGAACTCCTCCTAAATGACTGGACCGATTTTGATGAAATTTTGTGTGTGTGTTCCAGTGTATTCGAGAATGGTTTAGATTCCCATTTCATCGAAATTGGTTCAGTACTTTTTCAGTAATTAGGGAAAATCTAATAAGTGATTTTTAGCTAATTAAAAGTGCTATATATATTAAAGAAAATCAGGATTTCGTATTAATCATAGCACAAAAAAAATCTACCGATCCAAAAATCTTGAAATTTGGGGTAAAAATACTTCTTATAACATCGAGTGCCGCTAAAAAGGGATTTTCGAAAATTCCACCCGTAAAATGAGTAGAAAAAAGAACGAACTTTTAAAAATTTCCTTAAAAATAAGCTTTTGTAGTTATTTTTCAACTGATAACATATTTTAGTGCATTTTTTCATTCTGAATCGAATGGTACTAAATAAATTCGATTAAATCCAGTAGTTCGTGAGATAATTCACATTTTCCTAATTACGCGATTTCTTCGGCGCAAAAACCTGAAATTTTCAATGCTCATCTTTATATATAAAAATTTTCTGTGAGTGTGTATGTAATTGAACTCCTCCTAAACGACTGGACCGATTTTGATGAAATTTTGTGTGTGCGTCCCAGTAGATTCGAGAATGGTTTAGATTCACATTTCTTCGAAATTGATTCAATACTTTTTTTTAGTAATTAGGCAAAAACTAACAGTTAGTGATTTTTCGCTAATTAAAAATATTGAATAAGTTCGATGAATAGAGTGCGGACGGATTGCACGAGCGGTCTAAGGCGCCAGATATAAGCTCTGCTTCTCGAAGAAAGAGATCGCGTGTTCGAACTCCGCTCCTGTCAAACGTGTATGCTTTACAGTAATATAGCCTGTATTATAATTTTGATTAACTGACTTCAGAAAATCATTAACTTTTAACAAAAAAGAGAAAAATAAACTTTTCTATCAAAAATTGAACCGACTTCAAAAAATACAGAAGAGTGAAAAATAATTTCCTTACATAATTTTGATAAGAAATTAAATTAAGAGCGTAGTGTTTATCGTGCGTATTACTATATTTAAGAACATTTATTTGATTTTCTGGTGTCTGTGCCAGGAAGGACAACGTCTGTCGGGTCCGCTAGAATATATATATATTTTTTGAAATCTCTAATGTATTTTTGTATTAGGAATAGAATATAACAATATTCGTCTGCAATTGAAACTTTGCGTTACCCCCACGTTGGTTGCGAATTTAAGGTCATAAGCTAAAATCAATTTCTTTCGTCATTTATAATTATTTAATAATTAACATTTTAAATGAACAATAATATAACATTCTAGTTAATGCTTATATCATTAAATTTATTAGATTTTTTATTAAACGTCTGAAGGCTAAGTACAATTAATATCATGGAAAATTTTTTACACAAAAAATTTTGTACTAAAAAAATTGCAATAGAAATTCAGGTAATACGAATCTCAAAAAATCCAATAAACAATTATCACCCAAGTGATATTTATTTGTTCTTAAACGATATCATTTTCTTTTCTATGTATCGATTATGATTTAATGAGCTTTTTCTGTTATATCTGATAGATGTAATAAGCAGTTGCATATTTTATTCGGGAAATATTTATGAAGAAATTGCATTTCTGTCAGACATTTTACAAAGATTTTAAACGAATGGATTGAATATTTAGAAATCATTATTTGTCAAGGTTAACACAAATATAGTACCTCATGATCAAAATATATTACTGATCCCAAAATTTGTTAAATCGTAATTTGTTTTTAAAAAAAAATAATGGTCCATAAAAATAATCATAAGACGAAATTAGTTCTTCTCATTATCATAGTAACATGCGACAAGTGATTAAAAATGTTTTTTCTTTTTTTAATACGTGATAATACAATTTTAACAATATCAGCCCGCACAGTGAGAAACCTGCACAAATCTGTTTTGGTCTGTGCACGATGGATTCCAAAATGATTATTGTACCCAGTGTCTGTGCTCCAATTTTGTTTACTTCTGACAATTTTCTAATATTCTTTGATTTTACATTCAAGCTTATCTGACTCTGAAGCCAGGTTATTTTGTATACAAATCTACGCTTAAAATTGAGCTTGTTTTAAACTTTCACTCGCAAGGAAATATCAGGAAAAAAATGTATATTCTTGAGTTTAATATTCAGTGTATAATAAATATACAATTAAAAGGGGGTTAGTAAAATATTTTTCTTTTTAATTGTCATAGCTGGATTTTTCATCGCTAGCACATATCAGCGCACATGGCATCTGTGTAGTACTTTAATCATGATTCAGTTAAATCATATTTACATTTATATATTACGTTATTTATATGAGACATTCAGAACCATAGTGGAGCAAGGGTCCCTTAATTTCCAGATTAGAAATTTCTTCGGCACCAATATTTTGTTCTAGACAATTCACTTCCTTAAATAAAACACAATTACTGTGAAACCCCGTTACCGTATCCATCGTTTTCAAGCATTGATCGCTTTAATTCTACGGTCCCTACACAAATCACACTTAAATAGTGTTAACGAAACCCGCAAGCATCGTTCTTCAAAAATTGTTTTCCCGCATTCATCGTTGTAAATTTTTTCTCCTCACCGAAATCAAATTGAAAGTTTTACGAACCCATATGACATACTAATTGGAATTACTTCTTTAATCCCAAAATAACTCATTTAAGCTGTTTGTGTTGATGATGGCGAACAATAATGCAGATGAAGAGTGGTTGTATATTGCAGAGGATGCGAGTATAATACCACTGATGAAAATGTTGCGACATGAGATGTCCTAAACATAGGAGAAATGTGTGATAATGCAAAAATTTAAATAATGGCGAAGAAGCAGGAGATAACGTTCGTGCCGATGAAGCTAAGCCACCAGTGCATTCAATTACGGTATTTGGAACTGTATGAACTTTTATGTATGGGTATGAAATTACTAAAAATGACCAGAAAAATGTTGTTTATCTTGAAAAAATTATTTTTTAAATTTAAATAAAAGAAACAAAAAAAACATACAAAATTATTGGTTTTTTTTTAATATATTATCAATTTTCTATAACTTCGATTTATTTCTTTTATAGTTTAGTAAACAATTAATTAATATTTATTAAAAAACTGTATACATTGCATACATTAGTAATGCATAATCACCGTGTTTTTTCGTATTAGTTAATCCGCATTCATCCTTTTTTTCCTTCACCTCTTCAAAAACGATGGATCGAGGTTTTACTGTATTTTATAAGGTTTTTCTCATTTACCGCAAAAAAGATAATAATGAACAACGATGGAAAATATTGAAAAATAGTTTATGACAGAACGGGTTAATGTGTTATGCCATCTATTGATAGTATAATGATTTTTATTAATTTGGAAACTATTCAAGCGATAGAAACAATATAAAAGAAAATACAATGAATTTTGTATACCTTGTTGCTAGTTTGCTAGCAGATCTATAATAAATAAATATTTGCGAAATAACAAAGCCACCTATACTTTTTAAATAATAAAACATTTTTTTAAGGTAGCATTCTTTTTGTAAATGATAAAATATTTACTCGTGAAACATAGCGGTGAACGTGTAACCATATCTCGAAAAGTGTTTATTTACCTATATATAAGACATTTATAAAAGAATGTGTATAGAAACTAGACAAAGAATGATGAATTGTCAAGCTCATTTTATGAAGAATGGAAAATGTTGATAAGGTGTACAATAACATATTTATTAGATGCAAGAACGAAAAACAGTTACAAATAAAAGGTAACATTATACACACAATACATATTAACAATTTCAGTAAGTCATTTCGGTCATCCATTTTAATTCCGATATTACATTGGTTAAGAATAATTTCTGTATATTTTTCATACATTCAGACATATTACACCAAGATAAATACAATGAGATGAAGTCAAACTATATGACAACTAGTACTGCCAGGTTGAGTGTCACAAAAAGTTGAACAAGGAGACAAAAAAGCTATACAGTGGCTTATAATTCCGATCGCATTTATACTCGAAACTCTAAGAAACTGAAATCTATCTCTAGCAGAATATCGACATAAGTCATAAAATTACATTTTCCTTGCAGTAAAATTATAATTGGTCAGAGACTATCCAGTTTAAAACGGAATATTTCTCATATAACATGTGATTCTTACTAAGATTCTATATTCATAACATCACATATTCACAAATATTTTTATAATAATTCAAACAGGCTGCATAAAGTTGTTTTGCTTTTAAAGATGATTTTTTTTCTCATAATATTTATTTCAATACAAAACATAGTGGATCAAGCCTCGCATATTCTGCATGAAAACTCAAATATGTGGGGAGCCTTGACCCATTATTTTCTCATGTTTAAAATCAATCTATTTTCAAGTTTCATATATATTGCACTTACATAATAATTTTCTATTGATTGGAAAAAAACAATTGACTGATTGTAAATAAAATAAAATCATAAACAACACATAATTAACGAAACATTATTAAGTATTAATAAAAACAAAAAAAATCATTTAGTGAAAAGTGAGGCTACCCTTCTCTTCAATACTTCGAAATTATCTTTGACTAAATTGCTTGCAGAATTCTTCTTTCTTTCACAAAGTAATACAAATTCAGTTAAAATTTTACAGGTTTTATTTTAAAGCAGTTAAAAGCAAAAAATGTCTGCAGAGGATTTGCGCACATATTGTTACTTTTTATTTATTAGTGTTTATTTTTTTTCTTTCTCTAATAATGAAAACTTTTGATTTCGGCAAGTAACGTTTCACTGCTATTTCAATGAGCAATACAGTTATTGACAGAATATAACCCAAAATCAATACCATGAAAGCTCCTTTCAGATCCTCAAGTTGTAATACTTTAAGTGTAGAAGGATCAACAGAATGAGAAGAAGCCATCTTTAACTTCAAATTGAATATTTCGTCGCTCTCTATCTTCTGAAACACCCCCGCAGCAAACAGCCGATGAATCTTTTCGTTTAAATAACGGAGATGACGGAATGTTTTTGAAACCGAAAAGGCAAACATCCATTGAAAAAAAGAGTCTTCTGTAATGAAATACGCATCTTGATATTGTCTTATATGATTTCTTGAAGCTATAAATGCTTTGTTCGGTGGAACCTTGACGAAGGTTTCTTCTTCGACATCTTCTGAATTTATCACATTTCGTTGCAGACATTTACCAATAGACCTCCAAGTAGCAATATCAGATTGAAGAAGAATTTCTTGCGTTGGAGAGGATTTGTAGGAGTAACAAATTATAGAATTTTTTTCTGCGGCTTTCGCTAAATCAGGTATATTTTTAATTCCGGTAAATCGTGGTAGTGTGAGGATAGACAATAAGACAGCCTTGTAACTGTTAATAATCACAAAAGCAAACATGAGCCATACACTTATGATCACCTTAAGATTCCATTTTCGTAATCGCATGCCGATCGATTTCTCTAACAAACTTCCGATTGTCATAAACAGAACATTTTGATATGTTTGTTTTCGACGAACGTGAAGAAATAAAGCACCTGAAAACAATATGAGTATAGCTATAAGTAAAATCCACATTAATGCAGGGAATGGATGTAATATAGCCAAACTTGTGGGGTTTGGTTTCGGTTTATCTGTCATAAATGTAGCATCGGAAAAAAAATATGGATAGCTTAAGATATAGGATTCATTGTAAGCAACTTGAAATTCATCGTAGTTCACTCCAACACTTACTGCGATATCGAAGTATGGACGATGCACCATTCCGACTCTACCTGTCCCGTTTCCATCAGGGAGTACTATGGCACCTTCGCCATCAAAAGGGTATATCCTATAAGGTACAGGAAAAATTTGTAACAAAAGACGTATGTAATCAGCATCATAAACGTGAACATTTTCCTCACCATTCTGTAAGCAATACAGATCGATTTTAGGTGCTGCTAAAGCAGCTACAGAAATATTTCTCAGATTATTTTTAATTATCATTGTTTCAGAAAATGTTGGATGGATTAGTAACTGTTGCACTAATAGTACAATTTTGAACAAAATGTCCTGTA
The DNA here is from genome assembly GCA_964019185.1 of Maratus speculifer. Lineage (NCBI taxonomy): Eukaryota > Metazoa > Arthropoda > Arachnida > Araneae > Salticidae > Maratus > Maratus speculifer. The sequence goes on from CAXHSM010001564.1 coordinate 115,736, forward strand.
AAAGAAGAAAACAATATTTTATTATTTCCATACATTATCTATGAAACGTATGATTAAAAAAGATTAAAAAAAGTTTTCATCCTCGTTTTAACCCTTAAGCGTCTGATACATGAAACGAGGACTACTTTTATTTTAATTCAAAATGTTTTATAGCCCTCACTACATTAAATGGAAATTTTCACCTTGTAAAATCCTTACTTAAAATATCTTTATTATAAAAATGTAAAGTTTGTTTATTTTAAAGGGTTATCGAATCGATTTCGAATGGTAAACCTATATCCCAATCGCTAAAATCAGGTTTTTTGTGTTTTCTCCCAAGATTTGATTTCGCAGACCGTTTGACTTGTAATGTGCGAAATGAAATTTAGCGATATCTAGATTTTCACCAGTAAACTCGATGAGGTGATTGTTTGTGCCTCAACCTCCCTGCTTAACAGCAAATTATATCTTTTTGCATTATTATTATTATTATTATTATTATTATTATTATTATTATTATTATTATTTATTTATTTATTTATTTATTTATTTATTTATTTATTTATTTTTTACCAAGAAAAAAATGAGAAGAATTTTTTCCTATTTAATATTAATAAGTGCTAAATTTCTAAATGCAGAATGTTAAAAAAGTAATATTATCGATATATTATTTTGATTTCAATGTCAAAAAAATTTTTTATTGCTAATAATGACTAGTATTCAGATATATTTCTTGCTGACAGCGAAATGAGATTGACTAATTGGAATATTGCATATTTCCAAGCTTTTTGCTGTTTCTTTCAATGAGCGAAAGGTTTGAAAAAACGCTGGCTTCTCATTGGTAAATGTCTGGTTGGTCTAATTGGTTAATGTTGCTAATAGCAAAAACTCTATCTGGATGCCTGCCATGTCATCGCTGTATTATTGATGCCATATATTATTTCATGCATTGGTTTCACATGCACAAATTAGTGCCTTTTTAAATTCGTTTTTTATAAGTTGAATTCGAATTATTGAGAAGAGTTTTTTATTTGCTTGCCTGACCCGGTGAAGGGAATTTATCCGATACAGAATAATCAAGTTCGGTAACATAAATAGCTTTTTTTGGACAGACTTCTGACAACAGCATGTACGTACACTGTATGTCATATTTCTTCTTTAAAGACACTCTAAATATCTGAAAAGCATTGAGTTTTATCGTTGTGCGAATTCGATTGCGTTATTTCCAAAAGTGAAGTATTTTCACCTGAAAAGTATTGTAAAGGAGCTGTCGTCCATAAACACAGACTCACATCTACAACACTTATTTCAGTATTAAGAATTAAAATATGCGCTTTTTTAATAAAATGACGTCATTTTCATCAGCTGTAACATTTCTGTTTTACGATTTATTTTTAACACCATATATAACAAAGTACATTTTTGGCGTCAGTAATGCTGAAGGATACAGAAACCCAGCCAAAAGAAAAAAAAAGCAATGTTGTCATTTTAAGAAGCAAATTGGGTATGCATTCATTTGTTTGTTTTTAATAGCTCTATGTTTTATCGGAAATCATTTATTGGTATTTCTTGAAATTTCAGAAATAGATTTTAAACACGAAATAAAAAATTTGCCTTATTTCAAGTGTTTGTTACGAATTAAGTATAATCGGAGAAATTCATGTAGGATATATAAAGACAGAGGTGCAGTACGCCCTAAAATAGGATTGTAATATGATACGCGCTATCGCTCAAATTTAAATGTTCTCATTAGTCCTCCTCCACCCTACAAAAAAAAAATCACAGGGATGGAATCTTTTGACATCATTTGTGCGTATTTTCCTTAAATGAAAATTATATGCTTATGTTTTTTTATCACATATGCTTATCAAAATTGGTCCAGTAGAAAGCTCAGGGCTGATGACTAAAAAAAAGCGAGGTATTTTAAATATATAGATTTTTGTAAAGAGAAAGTATTGTATTGAATGTAAAGGAAATTTGGAATTAAACTAAAAATCACTTAATTGAAAACAAAAAACAAAATAAATCCAAAATTTAAAGGGTTTTATAACAAACGACTTTTTTGACATATTTTGATTTCTGTTTTTTCCCTTTCCATATGAAAATGGCGACGAAAAAATATAGCAATCTGTTTTTTCCGTTCACTTTTAATAAAGATAAGATGCTTTTGTTGCTACGATTAGAAAAACGGTATTAAAAGCTATAAAACACATAATATCCAGTTTAGGTACCAAATTAAAATACTGTTTTGAAATAACTTGCATTTAAAAGCCCATTTTTTCCCCTATATAATGAAGTTAAAATTAAAAATGTGGGATGTTCAGAAAATTAAAAAAAAATTAGTAGCAATAATTGCAAAACCGAAAATTCATTTGTAATTTCAAAGTGCTGCTATTTTCCAAATGACGTATGTGTTACGCACATATACTTTTGGCCTTTGTAATATAGATAGATAAAGTAAATAATAAATGCAAATACAGAAGTGCATGCACATATTTCAGAGTGTAGTATAACTTTTAAACAAAACTGGAAGTCTTAACTTACTCGAAGTGGGAATCATTTTTGAAGTAAGCATGATGCAAATTCCATTGCAAAAAAATGTCTAGCTCCTTTTTATTTATTTTTTTTTCGAATTACATAATGGCATTTTTTCAAGGGTCCCAAACGTTTTCCAAAGGAGATAGCCGCTATTAAAGTTTAGGGACCAAAATTTCAAATAAACATAAAAAACGGAAAAATTGGTCGATTGATTTGCGATTTTCACTAAAATTATTCTTTATGTCGGCATTTTCTTGAGATTAAATTATAAAAATAAATAAAAAAATGCCAATAGAGGGCGCTTTAGACTTTGGAGTAACGAACAACTTTTTTTTTCATATCATTGAATGTTTTTCTTAAACTTAGATGTAAACTTAAATTTTGAGCTTAAAATCTAAACAGTTGGGAGTGGTTAAGTAGCACAAACTGAACTGTGTTCAGAGGGTTCTAAATTCAAATGATTATAAAAACGGTAAAATTGCTCGACTGATTTGCTGTTTTCACTAAAACTGTTCTTTATATCAATATTGTCTTGATAATAAATTACAAAGATAAATTTCAAAAAATGCCGATAGAGGGCGCTTTAGACTTTGGAGTAACGAACAACTCTTTTTTTTTTTTTGGAGTTATTTTTGCATCTTATTAAATGCTTTCATAAGCTTAGACTTAAATTTTGAGCTCAAAATCTGAATAGTTGGGAGTGGCAAAGTAAACAAACTGAACTGTGTTCAGAGGGTTCTAATTTCAAATGATTATAAAAAACGGAAAAATTGGTCGATTCGTTGGCGTTTTTAACTAAAACTACTCTTTAAATCAGCATTTTCTTGAAAAAAAATTAAAGATAAATTTCACAAAATGCCGTTAGAGGGCGCCTTAGAGTTTGGAGTAGCGTGCAACTATTTTTAACCGTTATTATTTTTTTTAAATCTCATTAAATGCTTTCAAATGCATAGATTTAAATTTTGGGCTCAAATTCTGAATCGTTGGGAGTGTTTAAATAGCGAAAAATTGAATTGTGTTCAAGGGGAGGGGGTTAAATTTCAATTGCTGAACACATTTCAGTTTGCCCTTAACCATTACCAACGATTCAGAATTTGAGCTCAAAATTTAAGTTTAATTCTAAGCTTCCGAAAACATTTAATTAGCCTTTGCAAGCATTTAATTAGATACAAAAAATAATGGTTAAAATTAGTTGTTGGTTTCTCTGAAGTTTAAGGCGCCCTGTAACTGAATTTTTTTGAAATTTAACTTTTAAATTTATTTTCAAGAATATACTGACTTAAAGAATAGTTTTATTTGAAACCGCAAACGAATCCACGAATTTTTCCATTTTCTGTAATTATTTGAAATTTGAACTTCCTCCCACCTTAACCACAGTTTAGTTTGCGCTACTTAACCACTCCCTACTGTTCAGATTTTGATCTCAAAATTTAAGTTTTAGTCTAAGCTTTCGAAAACATTTAATGAGAAGCAAAAAATAACGGTAATAAATAGTTGTCCGTTACTCCAAAATCTCATTCGCCCTCTATCGGCATTTTTTAAAATTTATCTTTGAAATTTATTTTCAAGACAATACTGACAAAACTAATAGTTTTTGTGAAAATTGTGATAAGCTTGAAGTATTCATATATCATATGACAGAAAAATGGAGATAATATAATAATAAAAACCAAAAATGATTTATCGTACACATCATAATAATAAATTAATAATTAATTAAAAGCAGAATAACGTAATAATAATAAAAAAATTAAACCACACACCATACTGTACCCTATTATTATTTAAATCGATAACATTTATTTTAACTATACTATGCTGAACTCAATATCTTAATTAAGGAAGATTAAAGATTAAAAAATAGCTTATTAAGAAATGTACCCTATACATTTAGTAGTGATATAGTACACTCATTTATTAAAAGTGAAGTGCAATTTAATAATGTAAATGATTAACATTATTAATATAATAGATATAACTAAACCATAATCCGTACATTGGTGTTATTTAAACTCCATAGAAATTTTGTACCAAATTTACAAAAAAAAATTCCCACTGTCAATTTTTTTTTAATTTATTAAATTAACCTTTACGTATTATCCAGACAACACCGCCCTTTACCGTATTCTAATATTTACCCTCCCAACCAACCTATTATATACATTTTTTGTATTTTTTTTACATTTTTAATTTTTATTTTTTATGTTTTAATAATTTTTTTGTTCTTTTTTTACACAAAGTGTTAATTAATTATTAGATCATGTACTTACTAATTGTATATTAAATAATATATCGATTTTTTAGGAAAACCATTAATTATAGCATCATAAACAAGCTTTTTAATATTTGTATTAATTAAATGAGAAGAACATAAACATTTTATTCTATATAAATGATTAAGGATTATATTACGACATACAGAATTATGAAGACAGGATTTAAAATTAGTAAATGTATTAACTTTAAAATTAAATTCTTTCCGTTTGTCATATATATCAGTTATTAATTTGTTTTCTTTTAATATAATCTTAAGATCTAAAAAGTGAATGGTATTATTAAAAAGCAGGTTTTTTGTAATTTCTAGATTGGATGGATAATCAACGGGTAATTGAGATACACTGGTATTATCAGTATCAATTAAAATTATATCATTTATATATCGATATAAATGTATTTTATTATTAAAATAGTTACGTTCATAATGACACAAGTATAGGTCTGACAATATTCTAGATGTACTACCACCTTGTGGTATACCAACTTTTTGAGTATATATAATGTTATCTCGCATGATAAAATTATTATATATAATGAAATTAGTTAAAGTATGAAAATAATCAGTGTCAATGTTCATTGGTAGATCCAAATCATGTTGATATTTTTTTAAAAGATCATTTATGATGTTATGTAAATCTAATAAATCGATATTATTAAAAAGATCTTTGAAGTCATAAGTAGTTATATTTTTTATACATTTAAGATTTTTCATAATATTGACCAGTTCATTACTATTCTTTATACAATGTGTATTATCACTGGTTTTAGTAATTTTATATATTTGATTAAGAATTGTTAATCGAAATTTATTAGCAGCATTATTATGAGTACTGCAACCAATTGTAACTGTTCTAAATTTAACAGGATTCTTATGAAATTTGGGAATAAGTACTAGATAAAGATATTTAAAGTTAGTAGAGTTAATGTCTAATAATTTATAAAAGCCTTTAATTTTACGATTGTTTACAATTATGTTATCATTAATTTTTTGGAAAGTATTATTTGTAGGTATACTAGATTTAAGCAGTTGATGATAATAAGATTTACATATAATTGTATAATTATTTGGAGATTTATCAACATAAGATTTGACAAAGTTTTGTTGCAGTTTAGTGATTTGGTTGAAAAGATGCTTTGTATTTACATAATCTAGATGTGAAATATTATATTTTAAAGACGTAGTTAATTTATCAATGACTAAAATTTTTCCATTGATTGAAATATTCAACAGGTTTGTTATAATATATTGCTATTTTATAAATAAATATATCTATATCATAAGTAAATTGTTTTTTTTTTTTATAGAATTAATGTTTAATTTGGATAGAATTCGATACTTAGTGCCATAACCCATTAATTTTTTTAGTATTGAATGATCTACAATATTAAGATTGCCAGTGATAATATATCCATGATCATTATTAACAAATTTTTGTAGACAGAGGCCATTGCATTTACATGGTAAAGTACTAGCATCAGAAGTAGATTTTGAGAAAGAATTATAGTTAAAAATCTTTCTACCTATAGTTATAGGATACTTAAAAGTTTTTGATAATTGAATATTATTTATAGGAAGAAGACAGTTTTTATCATTTATTATAGAATTAATATTGATTTTATTAAATATTTTACTAGAAAAAGTGATTACCATTTGAGTATTAGTTTGTAGAGTTTTAAGTTTTTTAAGTAAATTTATATTGTAAAGATTAACTCTAGTCATAATTAGATCATAAAATATATCTGAAAAATGTGTAGAGTAAGTTTTACTCAGAAATATATTTAAATATTGTACTATATGTTTCTTTTTTATACCAAATATATATTTACATATTAATAACCAATTGTAATTTTTCAAATAATTACTTTGCAGATTATTTATTTGTTTAATTATAGATTTTTTGGAAATTATGTTAGTATATGAACATTTTCCTCTTTTTTTACGTGTAATTTTATGATTTATAAGATGATTTAAATTAGGATAAATGGGAGAGTAATCAGTAGTGTTATTTATAGAAGAAAATACTTTAAGAGATCTTTTGAAAACCTCACTATTAAGTCCATATGGATAAATTGTATTGAACTATTTCATATATGAAGATTCTAAATAAAGGCGCTCAGATTTATTTTTCTGAATCTGTGTAATTTCAATAATAGTATTTTTAAATTTATATTTATGAAAATGCTGAATTTCAGCAGTATACTGTATATTCTTTGTTTTATTTTTATCAGAATATAACCTGTGTTGATTTATGCGTTTATGGAGTGGACCAGACGTTTCACCTATATATTTCAAATTGCATACGTTACATGTTATACTATAAATTACATTAAATGCCTTACAAAAAGTAGATATATGAGAATCGGAAACAATTTGTGACTGAGAAGCAGATGGACAAGTCTTACATCTGACATCAAAACATTTCTGAAAATATAATTGAGGAGGAGGAGCATGAATATGGTAACTGGGTGACGGTCCAGGATCAACCCGATTATTGCTCCTGAACTGGGCACTACACTGCAAAGATGCATTGTGTATCTTGCCAGGAACGAAATTTTTACTAAGAACTGCCATAAAATAAATGCATAAACGTAATAGAAGAGATTTTACAAATTAAATAAAAAGAAAAATATATATTTATGTAATCTAGTATCTTGACTAATATAATTTACTAAAGAATTAGATCTAGAGTATTACTATAAAATGTAAATATATACAATATGTACATAGTTATAAAGCAGTACTCAAACCTCCAGAAAGTAATAAAACATAACCATAAGAATACCAACCCTCACAACATATACTAATATTCATAAATCCATAGTACTATTAGTACAAATAAATCAATATCACTATATCTAATGCAGTGCACAAGAAATATAATAACCATACTTATTAAACCACAATCTTATTCCAAATGACTTCTCAGCACAATCTTCATAGAGATACTACAATACTCAATGCCTATTATATTCATAATTCCAATGCATTATTATAATATTTAAATAAATAATAATATTAATAATAATAAAGAAAGAAAGAAAGAAAGACAGAAATTTTCAAGATATTGAATTGAACACAGAAGATAATTTATATTGCTTATAACAATTAATATACCATGTATCAAGATAGTGAATTTAACGTCAAAAATACTGAATACTAAATATTTAAAATATAAAATAAAAAATTATACGTATGATGAAACGATATTGCTACTCTTAATAGAAAATCCTATTAAGTGATATCGGAGAACTCCAGTAGAAATCTTTCTGACAGTACACAAAGGTTATGCGCTCAGCAGCAATTACCTTTGCGCACGATATTTATAAAGTTGCTAATTTAGCGACTGAATGTTATTTATATTAAATGTATAAATATGATACACTAATAGAAAAAATTCAGAATGAAAAGATATTAATTACAAATATCAAATTTTATACATTTATAATTATTAGCGCAAACCAGCATAACAATTTCAATGTTAATATAAGACCATTAATAGTAAACAATATTAATCATTTGAAATTAACCATTGAATTTAATAACTTTTATCACACTGAATATGAAAGGAAAGAAGAATAAAATGAATACAAATGGAATTTCTACAACCAAAGCAGAATCATCAGGTCCCAAATACTTTGGAACTACAAATGGAGTGTGTGGTTTCATCTTCGTATTTGCCATGACAAAGCAAAACAATACGAATTTGGGATTACCAACACACATGAAACCAAAATTAATTAAAGAAATACCAAGTAATCTAAAGTGGATATGGAAAAATTAAAACAGTGATGAACTATAAAGTAGAATGAATCCCAAATGCACTACCATAATCCTGATACCGCACGTGATATGTTAAAGCTTGAAGTATTCATATATCATATGACAGAAAAATGGAGATCATATAATAATAAAAACAATAAACGATTTATCGTACACATCGTAATAATAAATCAATAATTAATTAAAATCAAAATAATGTAATAATTAAAAAAAATTAAACCATACACCATAGTGTACCCTAATATTATTTAAATCGATAACATTTATTTTGACTATGCTATGCTGAACTCAATATCTTAATTAAGGAAGATTAAAGATTAAAAAATAACTTATTAAGAAATATACCCTATAAATTTAGTAGTGATATAGTACACTCATATATTAAAAGTGAAGTGCAATTTCATAATGTAAATGATTAACATTATTAACATAATAGATATAACTAAACCATAATCCGTACATTGGTTTTATTTAAACTCCATAGAAATTTTTTACCAAATTTACAAAAAAAATTTCCCACTCTCAATTTTTTTTAATTTATTAAATTAACCTTAGCGTATTATCCAGACAACACCGCCCTTTCTCTCTCTCTCTCTCTCTCTCTCTCTCTCTCTCTATATATATATATATATATATATATATATATATATATACTGTCTACTTTGCACCATCTTTCTTTAGTAAGGATAATAATAAAACATAATTAAAAGTTATTTTTGGACGAATTAATTATAACATATGAGACATCAATTGATTTATTATTTAAAATGTACACTTAACTTTCTCTAACTACACATTTACTATATCATTCTAAGCTTTATATATTGCATATCTTTTACCTGTTTCTTTATTATCGTTAATTGTGGAAAGTATCGAAGAATTAAAGTTCAAATAAGCATATTCTCCTTTTTACAATAGCACATATCACCAATCAAAATGTTAAAGAGCACAGTTTAACTTACATTAACTTTTCACCAATTTTGACTATGTTTAAGAAAATATGATTCAAATGGTAAACTCATTTCAATTCTATGTCGTACTAAATCTAGCTAAAAAAATGAAAAATTTAATTTTGAAAATCTAAATGTTCTTTAGCTGCATAATTATTAAATGTTCTCAAAAACTTTATAAAAATTAGAATTTTTGAAAACTCTGCTACTTTTGTAAAACTTCATATTTTTCCCCTTGTAAGATTTTCTTATGAGTATTGCACAAGATTACGCATTGAATTATGTATATACATATGTATATATAACGTTATTTCTAACAATTTTTTACTGATACGTATAGCGTTGAAGGATTAAATCAAACGTATATTCATATTGTTTAATTTTTTGAAAAAAAAACCTGAAGTCTAAATCCGTATGTATATTTATTTCATATGTAATTAAGAAGTTCAAAATAGTTTAAGACTCTCTCTGATACAAAAAATTAAAAACAAAAAAAACAGTGTTAGAATTTTTAAAACATGGAAGAGGACATGGAGAAAAAGTCATTATAAATTTTGTATTTGCCTGGATAATAGTGCTGAATATACTAAAAATAATTTACAATATCTTGTGATATTATTACCATAAGGATTTAAAAAAATGTGTCAAAATAGTCACAGCTAAACAAACTTTCTATTAAAATTTAAAAAGAAACGTCGATTTTTTTTCTAAGTTTAAGGTAAACTGTCATCATGTGAAAACTTTTAATGTCGTAAATATTCTCAAGGCAGATATTTTAAAAAAACTTCAAGCAGTATAATTAACTTTATTAAATGATGCAAACATTTTAAATTAAATTACCAATACATGATACAATGAGCTGCTTTTATTAATAATAGCTTAAATTTCTTTATTGTTAAAATAGGTCAATATTGTGGGTTACTTACCCGACAAAAAGATGTTCTTATACTCATGTCAAAATTTTGATCAAAAACGTCTTTTACATCACTGGCAGCTTCCTTCATATTTAGTGATGAGCAGTGACAATTTAAGCCTTTTCACTTTTTTCCGTACCTAGTACACAGGCAAAGTGTTTTTACCAATCACGATTTTTATCAATCATCCCGTACCACGCAGTGGCATCCATACTGCAATCATAATTTATCAATTTTACTAGTAAAATTTTATTGTAAATTTTATATTATTTAATCCGAGCATTTTTCTGATTCCATTAGCGAAAATTTTTGATTTGAAAAACCAGTGATAAAAGATTGATAATTCTGTAAAGGACACGAAAAAAAAACCAGTCATTTGTTGAAAGTTTATTTTAATGAGAATATTGATCTGTTAAGGGAGACCCGTAAGAAAAAACCCAAAATTTTTATTATTGATTTTAAAGTAATGAATTTTGGTGTACTATTTAAGAATCTTCTTGTAAGGAATAATTAGCAAAAAAATTCACTTTTCATTAAAAAGTATATTTTTTATGGGGATTTTTCTGATTTTTTTTTTGTCGAAAAATACACTTTTTAAAATTACTACTCCTCATTCAATTTTCAATATTTTGGTATTACAAAATTTCTTAAATAGTGTTATAGTATATAGGAAAGAACTAAGGAGAGATATTTTTAATTTTCTATTTTTAACGTCTAAAAAAAAAAAAAAAAAAAAAAAAAAATACACATGGTAAATTTCCTTAAATTTGTTACAATTTTCATGTTTACCAATTTATGTAAAATTTTCAGAAATAGGTAAAAAAAATATCTCTCCTTACTTTTGTTGCAATTTTTTTTTAAGATTCTAAAAACATAAACACTTTGTTTCTAAATCATTTTACAACTGAGCCTTAGTACTTTGGCAAAATATGAAAAAAGTCATTTCCAGGAAAACACGTTTTAAATGGCTGCTAGTCCTTTAAACTCTATAGTGGGTAGAACTTAAAAAGCTCATTTTCTACCTGTTCCAAGTGTCCCCGAGTTCTGAAATGTTTCATGGATATTCTCAAATATGTATTTTATCGTTTTCTGAGAAAAAAAAATTGTACTTTTGATGATTTTTGGTCGAAAATGGGGTACGGGTCTCCCTTAAGTGGTTAAAGAAGGTCTTTATTGTACGTATGACATATTTTGAAAGATGCTATTTATTTTACAATAATAATAAAAAAAATATTAATCAACATATATTTTATGCATACTGCATTAGCAAATTTATTATTTACCAAACTAAACGTTTGATTAAACTGTTAAATGATATTCTAATATTTTGTAAGAACGATGAAATATAACTTTAAAAAAAAAAAGCCGTTGTTATTGTTTAAATAAAAACAAACTCACTTAATGCTATGTTCTAAAAACTGAAAATCGACATTTCAAGTGATCCTTATATATATTATAAATGTGAAAGTGTGTCCGAAAATTGGAATGAACTTGGCCTCAAAACGGATGGATTAATGTCTTTGAATTTTTGTATATAGATAGATTATTGGCTTGAAATGAACATAGGCTAATTTTTATTTATTTTATTCAAATATTTTTCTTAATAATTCAAAATTTCACTATTTTTCATACAGAATAAATTGAAAAATTTTCCATAATATTTAATCATCTTTCTTTTTTCGTTGCCAAAAAATAAAAAAACCGGAATAATTATTTATCTTCTGTAATTAATTTTCAACTGAAAGATTTTCACGCGATAAAACAAAATGAATTAAATAAATGGGCCCTATTCTGTTTTTCGGTTCGAGGTTAAAAACCGCAATTTTACCAATTGTGACGTCAGAGGAATACTGTTTTTCTTCTTATACCATGCAGACGATTATGTAAAATTTCTTTTACACTTAAGACTTCATAAGAATATAACTTCACACTTTACAAGAAAATAAATATTTTAGTAGTTTTTCCAGATATTAATCCGTAATAAAAAGGAAGCTTTTTCTTTCTTTCGGTTCGAGGCTATACAATTCAATTTTTTATCAATTGTGACGTCACAGGACTACTTTCCATTAAGAATTTTAAACTTATCAATGTAACGTCATATCTGAAACAAAGTATAAGTTTTCAAGTTTTCATTTTAATAACACAATGTAATTTAGAGTAAGTGCTAAAACGAGACGACTGTGACGTCACATGTTAAAAATAAAATAAATATGCTCTGATGTTGTAATGAAATGAGATTGAATTATGATATCAAAAGTTATTATTTAAAGAAAATTAAGTTTATCGTCTGAGCGTGGTTAGTATAAATATTTAATTTTAAAATGAAATAAGTTTTTTAAAGATTAAGTATTAAATGATTAGAAAATGTTAATAATTTATACATATCGTAAATAACGTAATGATCAATGAAAAATACTTTTTACCATTCTTAGAAAGTAAGAAAAACTCAACTAATAATTAAAAAAATATATTTTTGTGTGTTAATTCTTAAAATTGTTCAATTCTTCAAATATAAATAAAAATCACTTTAAAAATGTACTATCGGGCTTAAAATCTAAAGATTTAATGTAATTGCGAGAAAATACATACCCTCAGTCAATATCTCAATTTCGCATAATGCGCTCGAAGTGTGCTGGAAACAGGTTTGTAAATGGATATTAATTCCACTTTTTTTAGCTCTTAAAAAGTAAAAATATGTTGTCACTTTTTTTTTACAATAAATTTCTATAAATTTCTATGGTATGCAAAACATATATGTACAAATTATAGAAAAATGCCACCTAAAACACAGTTTTGAAGTAGATTTTTCCTAACACTGGTTTTTTTTTTTTCGTTTTACGGAAACTACCTCCATTTTGACACTTTCTAACATGGTCTAAAAGTGTTTACGACTTCAGCCTGTCTGTATACCGGATGCCGAGTGCCTGGGGTCTGCCGTCTGTTTGTCCGTGTTTCAACCTGAGTAAATATAGTAGGATTCATACGAAAATAACTTACGTTATTGAGTTTTGCCATAGCATGTGCGGCATTGAAAATGCGCCAGGTAGCAATTATAGCTTAATCACAGGAGCACTCATAAGGAGACTTTACATTATGGTTTAAGGAGGAAAAATCATTTCCGGTGTATTTTGATAATGTTACATAATTTTAAATGTAATGAAATTTACATGCATTTTTAAGGTTCACAAGAACATGGTTACCATTGAATATGTTAAGTGTAGTACTTATAGTTTGCGTACAGGGAGCTCAAAAGTATTTCAATATATAATGGTCTGTGAAGAAAAACCATTTGCAGCGCATTTTAATAATGTTATTTTATTAAGGTTATTTTAATAATATTGAAATTGATATCAGTTTCTGAAATGCACTAAAACGGGATTTCTATAGAAAATGGGGTGAAAAGATTTAACATTCATTTACAAGATCACAGAAAAATGTTCGGTAATATAATAGTCCACGGGGAAAAATATTCTCAGCGTATTTTAATTGCGTTGCATTATTTCAAACATGATGAAATTAATATACTGAGATTAATCAATACAATGATAAATACTGAAATTTACTACAATATGTTTGCAGTTAAGTATGATTTGCATCACATTTGTTGTTCATTTATACGGACGCATAAAAGATTTTGGACCTGTGTCCAGATCTCAGATATTGTATCCAAAGTATGGTCTATTAGAAAAGAATGCTGAAGAGCTTTTACAATTATCGTATGTATTTTAAGGAAAACTAATGCATCCTGAAGTTCAGCTACATTTAGTATAATAAGAGATGTTTGTAGAATTTGAATAAATCATGCATCCGACTATACAATAAACTGGATATATGGTCACCTGTGCAATAGCGATTCCCGGAAATATGAATTCAATAATTTTAATCAGGTTTTTTGCTTGAATAATTTAAGCTAAATATGCGGTCGTATAAATACTTGCACGTAGTATACAGGACTGTAAAAAAGAATCCAAGTAAGTTTCTGTCTATTATTAGAAATTGCTAAAGGTGAATTTTAATCTTCGTTACACTTTTTCTAACTAAGCAAAATTTTAACATTGTATTTAGAGTATTTACAAACACATAGATCATATACACAACTGAAGAAAAGAATGGGCCGGCGAAGTTATGTATGATGGAAATGTTGGATTTTTTTTATTACCTAGGTTTAACATATGATTTTTCTTTCTTTGATATGGAATTCTGAAATACACTACACTGTAAAAAATATCCTTTAATATACACAAACTTTTCCCTCAAAATTACGGAATAGTTTCCGTTTTCCGAAAAAAAACAGAAGAATTTCCGTATTTGACATTTTGGAGTCACTAATCCCGTTAAATAACGGAAGATTTCTCTTATTTTTGTCAATTTTCCGAAAACAGTAGAGGTTAGTGGTGCCATCTACCAGCAAAATTAAAAACCTTATACTGAGTTGATGTTTTTTTTAACAATTTGCTGGACTATTTCTCAATTTCATTCTATTTTAATAATAAAAAGCTAACGTGTTTTTTAAATATTAAGAAAATAATAATAATAATAATAATAATAATAATAATAATAATAATAATAATAATAATAATAATAATAATAATAATAATAAAAGTTATTAATTCTTTTTAAGTTTGAAATAGCTGAAAGGGAAAGTTGATTGTGATTTTAAAATAATTTTTAATGTATTTTTATCACACACACATATATATATATATTAAGTGCGTTGGATATTTTGAAAAAACTGGAAAAAAATTCTTCTTTTAATTTTAATATATATATTTTTTAATTTATTCAAATTAAGAAGTTCGCACATAAAATTAAAAATATATCGAAATATATTACCGAAATTCTTATAATTTTGGCGATTGCGTAAGTTATAAAAAATCAATAACTGAAATTTATTTTATAACCCATTGTAATCTTTATTGAGCTTACCTTTGATCGTCATAAAATAATTTGTTAAAATGCACGTTTTTTTTTCTTTTAGTATGTTAGTATTTTTTAAAATAAATAAATAAATATCAATAATATTACAACAGAATTTTAAAACTTTTCCAAAAAAAGAAGGAAACAAAACTCTTAATAAATTCTTTCATGCATGTAATATTTTAAAGACTAATTTTTATACATCTAAGCTAAATATTCGAAATTATGGAAAGAAAATCGAAATTATGGAAAGAAATTATGGAAATTAAGAAAGGTAATTTTGGGGATTACATATGTTATAAAAAATCAATAACTGATTTTTTTTTTTTTTTTTTTTTTTTTTATAACCCATTGTAATTATCTTTATTGAGTTTACCTTCGATCGTCATAAAATAATTTGTTAAAATGCACGTTTTTTTTTCTTTCTTTTAGCATGTTAGTATTTTTTTAAATAAATAAATAAATATCAATAATATTACAATAGAATTTTTAAACTTAGGATACAAAGCTCTTAATAAATTCTTTCATGCATGTAATATTTTAAAAACTAATTTTTATATATATAAAGCCAAAATTAATAAGCTAAATATTCGAAATTATACAAAGAAAATCTGTAAAACATTTAGAATTATCCATTCAATAGAAAAATATTATCTTTACAAAAAAAAAAAAAAAAAAAAAAAAAAAAAAAAAAAAAAAAAACAGCGTTCAAAATCTTATCTTTACTTTACGAAATGTATCCGAAATTACTAAAGATATTTGAAAAGGTCGTTTGAATAATTCTGGCGTAATGGTATTACACTGCAAGCTACGACACAAGAGGCCCCGGGTTCGAACCCCATGGAAGGTATGTAACATTTCTTCACTGTTGTTTAAATTAATTGTATATAATGTGTCACTGATATTAACGTGTCTTTGAAAAGTAAAGAATAAAAAGCACAAAGATGTTAGTTAGTCCTTGAAAAATTCTTTTAACTTTTCAAACGGAAATTTTTACATAAGGGAAAAAAAAAAAAGGAAATATTTTGTGAAAAAACGGAACTATTTCTGGAATTTACGGAAATTTTTTTCCGTTAAAAAACGGAAGTAGTACTGACGTCTAGATTACCAGTACTATTTCCGTTTTTTAACGGGAAAATTTTTTACAGTGTACAACATGATTTGTGTACAATTGGGGTGCGTTACAGTTGTTCTACAGTATAAGTGGTTGCAATTTCATTTTCGCGATTGCTCATATTATCTAACACATTTCCATTTTATTTGACCGAGTTCTTTAAGTCCCCCATAAAAAAACTACTGCATAGCCTCCTATAAGATATGTGTTATATATATTTTAAATTATTATTAATGAAACGTTTTGTTTAACTAAAGCGTTTATCTTTTTTTTAATGCTACGTGAACGACGTCACGGGTAACAGCTAGTTTAAAATAAGTACTAATGTTAAATGTTTTGAGATGCCTCTTAATTTGGAAAATCTGTTTGAAAATATATACTTATGCGTTAGTCTAGGTTTTAATAATATGATTAAACAACGAGATTTCAATAAACGTTTATTCTAAAAGCTAAGTGAAGCTGAAAAATTCATTTGAATAAAATAATAGGACTATTAGTTACTTACCAGTTTAATAATTGACAAAAAAAAGAGACTTCCATATAATGGCTTTTTTAAATAGTAAAAATCTTATTTTCATGCCATTTATCCGCGAAATATATTTAAAAGAATAAGTACCGACCAGGAATAAATTGGATTGATGTAAATATAAGAATGTTTTTGAGAAAAATTGTCTACTGAATTGTCAACCGTATGAACAAAAATGTCAGCCTAGAATGCGATGAGAGTATACACTGGCAAATCACCATGGGCAGAAATACACTGACCTTATGCGATATAAGCAAAACTGGGTAAGCGGTTGAATCTTTAAATAATTACCCCTTTATACAGTGCTTTAGAAGTTAATAATTTGGATTTACATCTTAAATTGCATCGATATATAATTTTGTTTTTCATTATTTTTATCCCTTCACTTTTCCGCTTAACTTTAGGGAAGACCTTGGGATGCCACGTCCTCTCGTATTAACCCTTTCCGGCGCAGGCAAATTTTGCTCATAAAATAAAGGATTATTAATTAACACAGGAATTTTAAAACGATTTTCATAGAAATTAAGAATTCCTAAATTCACGCTTTCAATGTAAAAACGAAATTTCTTTTAAATATTCTATGCCGTTTGCAAGTTTGGAATTAAAATTAGGTGCGCGTGGGGGGAGTGGACACGCTGCAACGGAAAGGGTTAATGTTACTCTACTATTTTATACTCATTTATTAAAACTAAATTTTATCCAAGTAATTTTATATACTTCGATTCATGTATTTTATAAAAGTATGGAATAACTTTACACAAGTTTGAAGTGTTTTTTAACTCTCCGAAAAATTGCAATTTTATGCTGAAAATCCCATTAACAGCTTAAGCGTTCGAGTGATTACAAAAATAGACTGTTTTTTTGTGTGCGTGTGTGTTAGAGTATAAATATAAGACAAAAGGTGGCACGCAGGCTTTTAGAAATTTAATTAGTTTTAGAAAAAAAAATCTAAACAATGGAAAATTTCTGAGAAAAAAACTATTGCTTTAAAAAAAATTTATTTGGTTAAAAAATCTGTCAGACATACTTCTTGGGCATTATGTCGTGAATATGGATTAGAAATATTATTAAAATCGATCGGGTATTTTCCATTAAAATGATTTTTTATCCTTTAAAGGGCAAGCAATTAAATTTGTGTAATTTTCAACTTCCTCCAGAAATTCGATAATAAATTATATCAAAATAAAGAAAAGGAATTTCAAGATCCTTTATTACCACCTTTTTCTAAGGTATTTTTTCCTATTATTTATATCTAGTTACGTAGTTTTATATTACACTTAAACTTTTCCTCATTAATCTTCATAATTGTAGGTGGGATATATTATGTTCCAGAGTCCCTCAGCTGAAATATTTTCCATAGGATCCCATCTCAGGATTGTGTTCCCTTAAGGGAATTTAAGCATTAATGTTGAAAATTTTCGAAGGATAAAATGCGACTTTCGGAATACTAATAATTTCTGTCTGGCTGAATCTCCAGCGGCATTTTAGACAAAAACGAAACTTTTTCAAAATTCAATCGTTTCTTTGTAATCGGTCATGAAACTTTCAGATCAGCATCTATTACACGATTTTAATTGGTTAATACCATTTTATAAAAGACAGACTTTTACTTGTATTTTGAGAACTTGCGCATATTATAATATTTATTTTAAAAATATAGTGATGCAAGTAACATTTAAAAATAGAAATAAGAATTAAAATTTAAGCGTAAAATTGGTGTGATTATGTTCCAGTTAGCTTATCCCCTTAAATGTGTATGATTATTTCTAATGGTCAGAAAAAGAGGACATACTGAGGAAGGATCTCTTGAAGCATTCAGGAAGGTTCGAAGAATTAGTTAAACCAGTAAAACAAAAATCAATTCTTAAAAAAAATCGCTTATATTTTCTCTTTAAAGACTTATTAGGGAACTGCAAGAAATTTAAGTTACCAATTTGGACGAAAGTGGTATCGTTGGAATGATCTCTTCGTGAGCAATAAAACACTCATTGGAACTACACGTCGGAAATGAGTTTTTTTTTCGAGATATCCGATACTCTATGCCACGTAGCTAGTGTATATTTACTGAAGAATCCCCCCCCCCCCCAAAAATTAGTCGCTATTTTGACGAAAGTAGTTGGAAAGATCTCACCTTACGGAGTAAAAAACCCAATGGAACTATCCGCCGGAAATTATCCGTGTTCAGTTGTCTGTCAATTTATTTCGTACAATTAGTGCACACTTATAAGTGAACCGAAAAAAAATCTCGATTTTGACGAAAGTGACATCCTAGGACCGATTTCGTCGTAAGGAATAAAAGACATGCAGGACTAGCATACATATCCTACCAAAGACAGCACATTCGTCAAAATCGAGACTACATTATTTTGCGATTTCCAAGTAAGTGTGCTCTAGAAACGAGATTTAAATTATCGGTTATCTCGAAAACGCCTTATTTCCGACGGGTAATTGCGTTGAGTTTTTTACCCCTTTACAATGATATATTTCCAACGATGCCATTTTCATCAAAAAGCGAAACCAATTTTTTGTGGTTTTTCTGTTAGTCTACTGTAACTACGTGGCATAAATTGTCGGATATCTCGAAAACGGCACATTTCCAACGGGTAATTCCTTTGAGATTTTTACTGCTTATGATGCGATCTTTCCAACGATATCACTGTACACATGTATTACGTATAACATTGTACACATGTATGTCAGGAGTGGGGTTCGAACCCCACTCCTGACATACATGTGTACAATAACCTTTTTTCGTATTATTATATTTACATGTACATTTTACAAATTAAATACTAATTATGCAATTACGAATATTTTGTATTTAACCGTTAGCACAGAGAATCAGAGATCTTTTATCTACTCAGTACTTTATCAGTGAAAGAGTACTAAAATAATAGACTTGCGAAAAGTAACATCACGTTGAATAAGTTCGACGAAAATGTTTGAATGAGTCAGGATAGCCGAGCGGTCTAAGCCACCTGATTTAATCTCGGGTTCTCGAGAGAGAGCGTAGGTTTGAACCCTCCTCCTGACATACGAGTATAATATGCATTTTTTTCCGAATTATAATTTTTTTAACCGACTTAAAAAAAGAAGAGGTTATCATCAATTTGACGTGTATGTATTTTTTTTATGTATATTCACCAATTACACCGAAATTATCCAACTGATTAAACTGGCATTTGTATTAAATGAAAGGGACTATACTCGAATTGGTACCACTTCCATTTCATCGAAATTAGTTAAGTACCTTTATAGTAATTAGACAAAAACTAATAAAAATAGTGATTTCTCGCAAATTAAAAGTAGCATGGACGTTGAATAAGTTCGCCAGACGGAATGCAGTCAGGATGGCCGAACGATCAAAGGTTTTCGAAAGAAATCGAGGTCTCGAACCCTCCTCCTGACATACGTATGTACGATAACTTTTTTCCGTCGTATAATTTTTAACCGACTTCAAAAAAGGAGGAGGAGGTTATCAAATCGACGCGTATGTATTTTTTTATGTATGGGTCCCACCAGTGGCCTAGAGGTTCTGACCTCTCAACTGGTAGACGGCAGATGCTGGGTTCGAAACCAATCGCGGCCGTCGGACTAACCGTTCGGAGTTTTCCGCAGTTTTCTTCGAACCTTCGATTTCCTTGCGTTAGGTTCCTTTAAAATGACCAATACGGAGGGCATCCCACTCCTTTAGGCCCTATATCCCACGTGTGTATAATCAGCCGACATAAAATATACCAAACTAAACCATCTTTTTATGTATGTTCACCGATTACTCCCAAATTATCCAATCGATTAATTTGTTTTTTGTGTTAAATGTAAGAGGCTACACTCGAATTGGTACCACTTCCATTTCATCGAAGTTGGTTCAGTACTTTTTTTAGTAATTAGGCAAAAACTAATAAAATTAGTGATTTCTCGCAAATAAAAAATAACATGGATTCTGAATAATCTCGGCGATTGGAGTGTAGTCAGGATGGCCGAACGGTCATAGAGTCAGATTTAAGCTCAGGTTCTCGAAAGAGAGCGTGATTTCGAACTCCATTCCTACATGCGTATATAATTTACTATATTTTTTTTACGTATTACAATTTTTATTAACTGACTCTAAAAATAGTAGGAGGAGGTTATCAATTCAATGCGTATGTATTTTTTTATGTATGTTCACCGATTACTCCGAAATTACCCAACCGATTAATTTAGTTTTTATGTTAAATGAAAGAGGTTACTCTCGAATTGGTACCACATCCATTTCACCGAAATTGGTACAGTACTTTTTTAGTAATTAGGCAAAAACTAATAAAATTTGTGATTTCTTGCAAATTTAAAGTAACATGGACGTTGAATAAGCTCCCGAATGGAGTGCAGTCAGATGTCCAATCGATCTAAGGCGCCAGATTTAAGTTCTGGTTCTCGAAAGAGAGCATGGTTTCGAACCCCACTCCTGACATACGTGTATAATTTACTATTATACTTCTTTCCGTATTATAATTTTTATTAACAAACTTCAAAAAATCGTTAACTTTTCTCTAAAAAGAGTAAAATAAATTTTTCTACCAAAAATTGAAGCAACTTCAACAACTACTGCAAAGTGAAAAATAATTTTTTTACATAATTATAATAAGAAATTAAATTATGAGCGTAGTATTTACCATGCGTATTATTATATTTATTAGGATGAGCGAAGCGAATCCTCTACTAGGCCACTCAAATGACATTTTGTCGTACACTTTACAAAAAAACTATACAGTATTTTGACTTGAAATTAAATACAAATATAAATTATGATCTGTAGATTTGCAGAATATTATTTTTTTACAGAAATACATTTCAAAAAATTATTATTTTAATTAATTTATTTTACATGTTTTTCCATTACGAACGCATTTTTTCAAATAAAAAGTGAAACACGTACGTTTTCAGAAAAAGAACTTAAATCATGGGGTCAGTAATTATAGCTAGAATCATTATTAAATAAACAAAATATATTTTCATTATTCTGACAAAATATCTCAAAAACTGTTTTCAGATTGTCAAACTATGCTCATTCCTACTCGGATAGCTTGAGATAGAAGACGTATGATACAAGCATCATAAACATAAATAGTTTCGCTACCATTCTGTATAGAATATACATCTAGTTTAGGAGCAGCTATGGCAATTATAGAAATAACGTTCTCAGGATCTTTATGAATCATAACTTCAGAAGATGTTCGAATGACTTTCCCTAATTGTCAATACTACTTAATTCCCAGAATTATCCTGCAAGAGAATAATTAAATATATTAATATTTATATAGAACGTTTTCTATTAAATTTATGATATAAAATTCCACAGCCCATTCATGTAAAGTAAAACAAGATTGAAAAATAAAATGAAAGTTTAAAATACAAATTTGCAGCATAATTATTTTACAGGGAAATATTAAAAAAAAACTATTTTATATGGTGAATTTTATATAATAAAAATAAATAATGTTTATCAGTCAAAATCTTTTTGTTTTAAATAATTAATCATAATATCATTCCTTTTATTCATCTTATATTAGTAATTTACATTTTTTTGTTTTTGCTTTTATTATTAATATTGTATAAATTATTTAAAAAAAATCCCTTTAAAGAAGCTACCGCATAATCCTGAATATTACAGATTCGTAAGGAAAAGACTCAGCTTACAATTAGAAAAAAATTACTTTAAAATTTTGCTTCTCAAAAATGGAAAATGAATGTTAAAAACTTTTCAAATTATTTAAAAGCAATGGATTATTTTAAGAGAAATTAAATAAAAATTTTAAGAGCACTTAAAATACGATAACATTGAGAGTATTGAAAGTATTTTAGCATTACAGTGTTAAAGATCTAGAAGATTTTATTAAAGATAACTTTATTAGAGTTCTAAAAAAATGAAGATAATTTTATTCTTTTTTAACTTAATGAAATTATCGTGATTTCTGGCTTTTGTTTACCAAAACACCAAACGCACATTCAGGTAGTTTATTTCTTTTAAATTAAAAATTTCTCTTAATTATTTTATCTGTAAGATGATTTGTAATAGACTGAAATCATAAAATATTTGCAATGATCTAAGTGCTAATATATATTTTACAACTTGACAGATGTGACTGTTAGCTCTAAAATGTGACTTTTTAACAGCACGTTAAATACAAAACACAGAGAATAGCAGACACATTTTTGTTATCGCAAGATACCACAACAGGGCAGCCAGAGGTGACTAACATGATCTCTAACTAATACCTTTTTCTCAAAATAGAAATCCTTAAGGATACACAGTGCTTTGAATAGGATGAAAACTTTGTTTCTTTTTTAATATTAATTGAAAGCTTCCTTAACCTCTTCACTTCCAAAGATAAACTAATAATATAAATACTTATTCATTTATTTTTTCCAAAAAATTACAATGTAAAGGAAAGAAAAAAAATCTTTTCTAAAATTAATCCCTGAGGCACTTAGTAATTAAGTTTCAAAAATATACATCTAAAACTCCTAACCATTTTAACGCATCAACAAAACTGCCACTAACCAAAGTCACAAATTTGAGTGCTTTAAACGGGTAAAATTTATACAAATCCCCAAACAAATTTATTGAAAAAGAGTTAAGTTAAATACTTATCAAAACGTATCACTTTTTCGGTCATAATGTTTATTGGATATTTTTAGGCATTTTGCAAACTCAGATGAAAATAATATATATTTCATGAAGGATTCAGCTTAGATGCAGGCATTTATTCGTTTGCTTTCAACGCAAATAAACATTTAGCTACTAGGAAGGGATGTAAAAACGTAAAAAATATCAGGCATTTTGGTTCTTATAGGTAAAAGAACAGAGGTACCGAAGAAGTTAATTGTGAATAATTCGACATCTAGTTTTTACCCATAAGATATCGTGAGCCATTATAAATCTTGTTACATGATCCAGTGCAATTACCCTTATAAATGAAAATTTAAACTGATTTTTCTCCCTGTTCATATTCTTATGATTTGCTTGTGCGAAAAATAAGGTTTTATTTTTTGATAATTTAGGTAGCGGTTTGAAATTCTTTTTAGTCTATTTCCATGCTGTATTTATTATGGTTTAAAGAAATTTAAATAAATTTAATAAATAATATGTTTTAAATGTTATTTAGTTATTCATTTATTTGCTTATATCTGAAAAGTGGCAAATGCAACATTTTATGCTGCATAAAAAACATTCTTTTATTATATTACATTTATCACAGTGTACGCATTTACGTCACTATATTAATACAGCAATAAACACTTTTGCTGGTTTTGTCTTTCCTTTTTTTTTCTAATGATCATTGCATAGATTAATTTTTAAAAGTATGATAATAATAATTAAACAGAAATTTCTACATTTTCGAGCGAATGTAAAACGAAATTAGTGAATACAAGTGAGGAGAATAATTTACTACTGTTTATAAAATAAGTCAATTTGCAATTCAATAGAAATATCTTATATACAGTCCATCAGGGTCATGTTTGGTCCTTTACATAAAAAAATAATAATAAACGTCAAAATATTACCTTTAGTAAATTGTTACCCATATGTGATCATAGTTCTTATTTAAGTTTTTTTGACTGGAAATGCTAACGTATTAATAAAGCTAACATAAAAAAAACTATTTTTCGTGGCTACTTTGTTCCATATCTTCTTTGATCCCTAGTAATTACATTTACTTAGAAATGCTATAGTAAAAAAATCTTTTTCTTATCGAGTCTGTAGTGTTAATTGAAATGTATTCAATTTATATGAAACTAAGTGAATGCATAAAAGTAACCCCAAGTAGAAGTTACTTAGTTCGAAATAGGAGGTTGGCTAATAAGGGCCATTTTTCGCCCATCAGCACCTAGATGTGACATACATTTTTTTCATTAGTGTACCCCACAACAAATAAGAAAACAACAATATCTTGAATGAAAATCTAATAATTGAAGGAAAAAATAAAATATGTAAATACCATGTATATTAAAGATCATAAACACTATTGCCATTACTTTTAATCCAAGAAATCTATAAAGAAAATGCAACACTAAATCCAAAATTACGATGAATTAGCTTATTAAGACTTTTATTTCAATATATGAAATATCGGAATCTAATAATTGATGGAAAAAATAAAATATGTAAATACCATGTATATTAAAGATCATAAACACTAAATTACGATGAATTAGCTTATTAAGACTTTTATTTCAATATATGAAATATCGGAAATAATCAATAGCAGAAAATATAATCATACAGTTTTAGACAATTTTGGCAATATGTTTCAGATTATTTTCCTGATTGTTGCTTCACCAGAATCACTACTGGACCATCCATTGGTCGCGTCTTGCAGTTTATGAGAATATTCAATACTCATTTTTTAAGTTTTGATTGAGTTATGGCACAAGTAAACAGGAAACCATAGTACGGAAGCCACATGCGCCTAGTTCTCTTAGACATTTGCGCCTACTTTACATTGACAGTGCCATTGTGTGATGCTGCTTCGCAGTTCTTTTTTATCCAAGTATTATAGATATAATAGATGTAATTTTTCCATTTTTCATTTATGGATGAAAAAAGTCCGGGCATCGAACCAGGGATATATTGGCTGAAGCCGCCAATGCTCTACCAACTGATCTATCCCGAACACGAACACTGGAGGACTACTTCACCCAATTAACCTCAACGATCACTTTATCTGGTCTGATACTCTGGATCAGCTCAACAGAATAAATCGAAGGTCAACATATGGAACTGCAGAAAATCGCTGTATACGAAATTACATTAAATTAATTTTGAAACACGATTATTTAATCGGTAAATTAATTATAATAGTTATAATTTCTCCATATTTCATTTTTGGGTGAAAAAACGAAAAATGGAAAAAATTAATTTTGAAACACGATTGAATAATCGTGTTTCAAAATTAATCTAATGTAATTTCGTATGCAGCGATTTTCTGCAGTTCCATATATTGACCTTCGATTTATTCTGTTGAGCTGATCCAGAGTATCAGATCAGATAAAGTGATCGTTGAGGTTAATTGGGTGAAGTAGTCCTCCAGTGTTTGTGCCCGGGATAGCTCAGTTGGTAGAGCATTGGCGGCTTCAGCCAATACATCCCTGGTTCGATGCCCGGACTTTTTTCATCCAAAAATGAAAAATGGAAAAATTACATCTATTTTAATTAATTTACCGATTGTTTCAAAATTAATCTAATATTATAGATATAGTTTTTTACACTTCTGTGTCGAACAAACAAACTTTGGACACGAGGAGTGTCCCTTTGGATGCTCTGTTGAAAACTGTTGTTGCTATTTAAGAATCTTGGCATGTCATGTTCGATATTCATTTCTAGCAGAAGTTCCAAACAATCCCGTAAAAGATTATCATTTCTGAATATCGTTTAGCCTCAGTAACTTTCTGATATTATGTGAATCTTTTTTTAACATATGTGTAAGTATGTTAGCGTAATTCTTCTTTGAATCTGTGAAGTAAGGACCGAAGACATCCACAATGTAATTTGAAGTAGTGAAGAATACCGCACGCTTAACGAAAGATCTTCCTTTGTATAACCAGAATGAAATTTTTCTGGATATAAACGTACGTGCTATCAAAAATAATCATTACAGCATTGTCATCATCTGGAATATAAATAATCTTCCTGTCAAAGGTCTCGTATATTTTTCAATAACATCTGTTCTGGTGATGTGTTCCATTCCTAGGTGTTGTGGAACAAAGTTTTTATTCAAAGTCTATTTTGCATAATTAAAGAAGATATTATTATTTTTCTTATATTGAATAATGTGGGCAGAACACCATTAGAGAGACTAGTTCTAAGTTTTACAAGTAACACTGCAAAGCAAGTAAGAAATGATCTCTTTTTTGAGGAACGTATTTTGAATTTTAAGAATTTAAAGATATAGCTAAAATGATACATAAATATACCCATTAGAGTACAATAATTAATTTCGGAAAAGTGTCCAGTGTATCAAAATCGAGGTATTCTGCTTTGTACATTTCTGATAATGTTTTAAATACTTTCAATATATATTTCATACATCGATCTCACATACAGAAAGTAAATCCTGCAGAGCCAATTTACTGAAATTCAAGAATAATGAATTTTACAGCATCGTTTTCCCTACGAAATGTAGATTCGAGTTTCTATAAAGGCTTGAATTTCAACATCTTTTGCTGCAATAACGAGGCAGTTCTTACCTTTACATATTATACAACAAGTGTTACAGTACTTACAATGAGATATTCATAAGTGTGTAATAGCTTTCTTATTTGTGATCTCGTCAGCAGTAATTGTTGAAGCATAATCTCTTATTTTTACATCACAAGAAAAAAAAAGAAGTATTTCTAGCCTAAAGATCCCGAAATACATACTATATACATTTAGAGTACTACATAGAACCACTCTGTAGATCGCGATTTTTCGAACATTTAAGTATCGGTATAACTTTTTTGTTAGAATAGATACGAAAATCTATCCGCCAGCCTTTACAACTGAATGACACTGACATCCAAGCATTATTTATTAATAATTTTTTTAATAAATATTTACAAAGATAGTTTCAGAAAAAAACATTGACCTCTCAACAACTTAAATATTATTATCGACTTATTTTATAAACACTGTCAACTGATTCTCCTCCGTTGTGTTCACTAATTTCGTTTTACAATAGTTCGAATATGTAGAGCTTTCTGTTTAATATCATCTGTTAAATGCTTTTTAAAATCATTTAAATGGGGGATCTTTAGTGTCTCCTACAGGCGACACAAGGACGGGTTAGGATAAAATTTTAATGGAAATGTTAGTGGAGCTATGTCAGTCAAAATGAGCCCCGGTTGATAGCACTAAATATGTTCTAAGTGTGTTTGCATTTTTTAAGCTATATATTATCCTCTTCCCCCATTTGTACGTACGTCATACGATCAAACTGTTTTTATAATCATGCACAGACATGAATATTCCAATCTATGTTTATTATTCCTACCAGTAAATTTAAATTTTCATTATAACTTTTGCATCATTAAATCCGAAAATGTCTTTGATTCATTTAGGCCAAAAATTTCTATTTTCAAAAATCGGTGATGACACAATATAAATTGTGTAAAAGTCATAAAACAATTAAGCGTTATTTGAAAGTTTTTCTGAAAAATATTGATAAGTTAGTC
This sequence comes from Maratus speculifer, assembly GCA_964019185.1. Taxonomy (NCBI): domain Eukaryota; kingdom Metazoa; phylum Arthropoda; class Arachnida; order Araneae; family Salticidae; genus Maratus; species Maratus speculifer. The sequence continues at coordinate 143,925 of CAXHSM010001564.1, forward strand.
CCTTAATCATCGCGCCCGAGACACGGGCTGAAAGCTTCACTGCTTTTATTCATAATTATTTGATCCCCCCCAGTTT
>CAXHSM010001565.1:0-32000 GCA_964019185.1 Maratus speculifer
GATTTTTTCAAGTATAGCGAAAAAACTCTGCAAATTCGTCAAATATCGCTATAAAACCCTGCAAATTTTGTCAAATATCGCGATAAAACCCTGCAAATCTAGTCAAATCTCACGAAAAAATCCTGCAGATATCTCGCAAAAAATTCAAATTTTGTGAAACGATAGCGGAAAAATCCCGTGTAAGCGCCTGTGGTGGTTACTCCATACCCCCCCCCATATATTTAATTTAATTCATTTTTATTAGCCATTTTATTTCATATCACCTTCCTTTTTATTAATGTTCTCAATTTAAATTTAATTTCGGTTTCGTTTATTTTCATTTCGTCGCCTGTAATGTTTTCTTTCTTGCTTAGCTTTCGAATGTTCCAAGCCGGTAAAATTCTGTTTGAAATCATTCCTTCCGGTTTTAAATTTGTTCGAGAACATTCTCGCTAGTTCTTTTGGGTGGAACTTCCGTTTATTCGGACACACCCCTAACCTATCAAATTAAATTTCACAGGTGACGTATTTCAAGCCGTTAAGTACATGGCCACCGGCTTTGGCCTCCCCTCTTAAGATGGTTATCAATTTTATTCTTTTTAGTTACATATCTTTTCATACTGTATATTGTAATTTGGCTTAGTTTTTCCTCACCCCCTCTGTTGCTAACTGCCAAATTGGCGTATTTTGCATTTACAATAACCCTTTCTCTTTTTCCCCTGGGCTCGCGGCCACCTGAGTCAGTTGCGCCGATAGACACCTGCTGTGATGGATGCAGTCGTATGATTGAAAGTTTTTAGTGTAATTTCGGGGCAGAGGTGCTCCCCCGTTAACTAAGGATGGAACGGTTTTTTTTGTTATGTTGATATTAGTACGATGCTGATTTTTAAGTGCGGCAAAGAAAAAGTGCTGCCCTCAAAATGCATCTAGGAAAGTGATGTTGATTTCTGTTAAGCAACGAGGAGCAAACCTTTTGTTTCAAAGGATCCTGAAAGTATTTTTGTTGTGCACTCTGTTTGGATATGCGTATTAAATAAGGTGACGTCGTGAAGCCTTTTATGTGTTGCTCTATTGATGCCACTTTTTACTAAAGAAGGTTGTCGACATGTTTATTCTAAATAGTTTTATTCTTCATCTTTTCGTCCAAAATTTTCGTCAAATATTTATGTGATCAATTCTTCAATTGTGTTTTTATATGTTCTCAATCCTCTGAAAAAAAACAAGTAGAGGTGAAGAACGTGTGCTTTAAGAGGTGAACATTTTTCTTTCATCAGGTGAAGATATTTGATTTTCATAAAGTTTTACTTCATTATTTTGCCCAATTTTATATATATAATTTTTGAATACCCAAGGGGCGTTATGAAGAAAATATTGGTTTGTATCTATGCAATATGAAGTATAATACATTTTATTTTTTTGAAAGTTCATATTATGAAAGTTGCTCTTTTTCAAGAAGAAATAATATTATATTCTCCTTTTATGTCATGAAAAAATTTATAATTTACATCCTGTTGAGATATCTAAAATATATTATTGACAAAGAATTTTTATTGCTTGGAGATAGCAATTGTAGTGATTAGCATATATTATGATATGGTTTTTTATGAAAAGAGAGATTAATATGTACGAGTCAAAATAATATAAATATGTGAAGAAATATTTATTCATGAAAAAAGTAAAACAAGTTCTTCATGAAATAAAAATAGTTTTCTTCAAATTTTGTGTGCATAATAATTTATTGTGCCTATTGTCTGGATTTATTTGTCATCAACATCCAAGGACTTGACAGGTAACTTTTTACCTTTTCAATTTTATATATTTTTTTTAACTTTATGTTTGACATTTTATGTCATCATGGATAAAGAATATTTTTATTGTTTTTTAAGTGAAGTAAGGATGGTCACGTGGGTCGTTTGCAGGCCCCCATTCTCCGCGATGTGCTGTCATTATCACGATCACTTTGGCCTAATTGTGGATAGAGGCAAATAAAAAGTGCTTTCTCCACTTTCAAATAAACATAACATTTTATTTCCTTTGGTGCAGTGACCAACGCTTGAACAATTACAATTATTTTTTTGAACACGGCATCTTATTATTTCCTGTGGTGCCGTCACCAAAGCGTGTCCAACATTCCATGACCATCCATTTTTCCTTTGCCACCATCGTATTTTTGTTATATTTATACATATTGTCGTCATTATCTTCAGTTAATTCTTCATTATTTTTCAAATTATTTTCTTCATACATTAATATTATTAATTATATTATTATTGAGAGTGGTGCAGTAATTAATTGCAACATATTGATTCTATACTGAAATAATATTTTTCTGGAGCAGTGCATGATATATATATAACATAATTTTTCCATATATATTTTTTTTCTTGTCTTGCTATATTTTGCAACTAATATATATATGCATTATTTAACGGAGGTACTGGTAAAAATTATTGTTCATGCTAAGATAAATTATTCTTCTTGTCATACATATAATAATTTATGTTTTGAGCCATATTATATATAAATATTTACATAAAATATTTGGGTCTTATATTCTTCATATGATACTAATATGTTAGTATACGTTTTCTTCTTTTTTTTTACATATAAAAATGATGTATGAAGTAAATGAAAGTCATCAATATTTTAAGTAACGGGTCAATTTATATATATTGTTCATCATAGGACCTGCCAAATAACCAAATTTATCATGTCATACATTGAGTTCTTATATTAATTATTTCATCATGCCTCCAAAAGCCAAACTAAATATTGCAATCCAACCTTTCGACGGTAACCCTCAGACTGTAGAATTTTTCTTCGATCAATTATCTGACTTACAGGAACTAAATAACTTTACAGACAAGGAACTTTTTGTTCTCTTTAAATCAAAACTTGAGGGCACCGCCTTACTCTTCTTTCTGGAAACTCAGTCACAGCTCAAGAACTCTAATTTTAGTGAAATTCGAAAGGCATTTATAGACTATTTCTTACCCACAAAAAAATCTGTTTCTCTAAAATCTTTACAGAACTTGACCTTAGATTCAAATGAATCAGTTAAAAATTTTGCTTTTCGGTTGGATAAACAACTTCGACTTGCTTATCCAAAATTGGATCTTTCTGCTCTTAATTCATTAAAGTTTACTCATTTTCTTGAGGCTTTACCTAAACAAATCAAACGTAAAATCTTAGAAGAAAATATTACGTCCTTCGAATTAGCTCTTGAACGAGCAACTTTTCTTCAAAATATTTATGACTCTCCCCCTAAAAAATCTTATGAAAATTTTAATCAAGCCTATTGTATCGATTCTGAAGATGTCCACGATAATTCTAGTAATACTCTTCATAAAACCCCTATAAAGCATACGAAGGCTAAAATTTATCACAATTCTCAAACCAACTACTCTCCTTTACAAACTCAAAAGGACAGTTCTCATACTTCTCGTAATTTTCAAAGAAGACCTAGGACATTTTCGCCTTCTCCACCGAGACAAGAGGCTACAAATAAACGTAACAATAATTTTCGTCATCAAAACTTTCACCGGAAACGTCCTTATCAACCAACCTTTGACAAATATTCTCACAAAAAAAATTCTACATCCTTTTATCACAGACGAGATGTTGTGCAGTGTGCGTTCTGTGGGAAATTTAATCATCGTATGGACTCATGCTACAAATTCAAAAACATTATTGGTAATTCTAATCAAAACTCTTCAACTCAGGTTTCGTCTCACCCTTACAGAAAGAAAAGCCACACCTCTTCTTCTTCTGAAAATAACAATGTTTATCATTTAAACAAATAAGGGAGACTGGTTCTACTGACCGCCTTCTCTCCCGTAATTCTCATTCAGGGTCAGTACACTTTGACAACAACAACAAACATCAACAATTGGACAAACGCTCGTCAGTCACTTTAGTGTCATCCACAGCTGTCCAAACTTCTCCTATGACATCTAAATTTAACAAATCTTCTTGTTCATATAATTCTTTGCCTTCCAAACAAAATTTTCAAATCAACGATGACATACAAGAAAATCATGTCATATGCAGTTCTTTTAACAACTCTTATGTTCTTCCATGCATCCTAATAAATGTTCAACATAATGAAATCTCCACATTAATAGATACTGGATCAAGTTTATCTCTCTTGGATGAAGAATGCTTTAATAGCATTAAATCCAGGCTTCATTACAAATTTTTATCCAGAAATGTATCTGTATCGACCATAAATTCTAAGGTCTTCTTCAAAGGATGCATAGAGATAGCTTTTAAGATTGATAAATATTTTTTTCATCATGTATTTTACCTTACAAAAATTCAAAATGTTCACTTTCAAGCCATACTTGGCTTTGAGTTTATTAACAAACATTCTATTACTATTTCACCAAGCTTTAAGTCTATATTACTTAAAGACAAGCATATTCCTTTTCAAAGTTATAATGAATCTCCTACTTGCTATTTTATGAATGCTGAATATAATTATGTGAATTCAAATGTACCATATTCTCTTGATGCACACAGAATGCCTTCTTATGAAAGGCCTATATCAAATAATCTAACGAGTGATACTTACATTGATAATACTTGTGCAAATTGTGATAATTCAAGTTTGCAGTTGTCCAACAATTATACAACCTATCCTTATTGTTATAATGTTCAAAATAATGGTTTGTTTACAAATAGTATGGCTCATTCTGCTATGAATTTTCATAATCCTTATATTGATGATAATTTTGCTTATTTTCCTAATTATTTTCCAACTGATTATGCTAATGTGGTGAATTATGTGTCTACTAATGATAATAATATTCCTAGCAAGAATTTCTCAGCTGAGAATACTAATGATGGTAACTATTTTGGTGAAAAGCAAACTCATTTAAGTATTGGTGACAAAGTTTTGGTGAGTTCCAACATGGTACAATTACTCAATAGAGAATTAATACCTCCTAATTCTTTTGTGTATTTACATGTGAAGTATCTGAATCCTCCATCTGAATATTTTCTTTTTAAACCCAATTTAAAAAACAAGGGTCTGGTATTACATGAATCATTACACTCAAAATCTTCCATTCAAAATGATTTATTTTTGGTTGTATGTCAGAATGTTTCAAAGCTCGATATTCATTTAAATAAAAATTCAATTATTGGCGAATGTATCAATGTAGATGAGAAAGATATTGAAGAATACTCTTTTGATTTAGAATTTGAAAACGAATATTGTACTTTAATTTTGCCATCTGAAGAGATTAAGAGAAAACGTATTCAAGAATTATCTCCAAATGACTTTGATCTTAAACATTTACCTCCTCATGAAAGGGAAGCTTTAACAAAATTATTATGTAGTAAAGCACTTGCCTTTTCGAAATCTCTTGACACTTTAGGTCATACTGACCTGGTCAATCCTCAGTTTACCATGTTAAATTCTCATCCAGTAAAAACATTACCTTTTCCTGTACCTCAAGCACTCGAGCAAGAAGCTCTTGACCAAATTAATCAAATGTTGAACGCTGGTATTATTGAGAGGTCAAATTCATCTTGGGCGTGTCCCATGCTTCTTGTTAAAAAAAAGAGAACTGATATGTCTAAGCCTCAAAAGTATCGTTTGGCTCTTGATTTAAGATTGTTAAATTCCATAATAATTCCATCTTCATATCCTCTTCCTAGAATTCAAAATCTATTGGTGCAGTTGTCAAAATTTAAATATTATACAACTCTTGACTTACCCTCTGCATATTGGCAGATTGCTGTACCTAAAGATATGCAAGATAAACTTAGTTTTACTACTCCATGGGGAATTTTTACATATTTACGTTTAGTATTTGGCTTGAAGACGGCCGCCAGCACTTTCCAACAATTAATCGACTCTGTGATTCAATTATCTCAGATTGACTCCTGTTATGCATATCAAGACGATATTGTAGTGGGTGCTAATTCATTTGAAGAAATGACCATGAAACTCACAAAGTTATTAGACACCCTTATTGCTAATAACATTACTTTGTCTCCTGAAAAGTGTACCTTTATGCAAACTAGTATTAACTTTTTGGGTTTCCAACTTACAGATCATAAAATCCTTCCTATTACAAGTAACATTTTAAAAATTACTTCCTTTCCAACGCCTAAAACCAAGAGGCAAACAAAGAGTTTTATCGGCTTGTGTTCATTTTATAGATCAATTATACCTAATTTTTCTAATTTGATTACTCCTCTCATTGAAGTCACCAAACCTAAAAATAAGTTTTCTTGGAAATCTGAACAAGAAAATGCATTTAAAGAATTACAGGACATTTTCTTTCATAAACCTATGCTCAATCTTCCTATCTGGAATGAAACATTTTATGTTAATACAGATGCCTCAAAAACAGCAATATCAGCTGTTCTTATGCAGAAATTTGATGGTGAACTAAAACCTATCTCCTATTATTCTAAAACTCTATCTCAATCAGAAAGACACTACCCTGCCATCAAATTGGAACTTTATGCCATTTACAAAGGCATAACTGCTTTTAAATACTATATTTTTGGTCGACCCTTTATTCTACTATCTGATGCCAAACCACTTAATAATTATAAAAAAGCTACATCACCTGCTGATATTACTACTCGTTGGATGTTAGAACTGTCAGAATACTCGTACACATTCCAACATGTTCCAGGCAAAGAAAATGTCTTGGCAGATTTTCTGAGTAGAACTCCTCACATTCCTACTGAAGATCTCAATAATAATCCAGATCTTATTTTTTCACAAGAACCTCTACCCATTGTTGATAATCAAAACGATTTACATAATGACATTCCTCACTTTCCATGTGGTTTAGTCGACAAAATCCACCATACATGTCATCTTCAGAGTGATTCTTCACCTTCTAATAATGATAATAACCAAGATCCTTTATTAGAAATTCTTGATCACACCATCTTCTCTGAACAACAAAAGGACCCAAAAATTAAACAAATTTATGAAGATCTTAAAAATAATAAAAAATCTAAAAGTTTAAATGGCTACTATATTAATCCAAGTAATGAGTTACTTTGCTATAATGGTCATTTCTCTTCAGAAGATTTCGAGCTACACAAAGCTGTTTTACCTCTATCACTTCGAGCAAAGGCCTTAAGAATTGCTCATATTACTCATACTGGAATTCATAAAACCATTGTTAATTTAAAGAAAAGATTTACCTGGAAAACCCTTGTTTCTGATACCATTAATTATGTCAACTCTTGTGAAATTTGTTTAGTAAATAAGAATCATAAAAAAAACACTGCTCCATACCTACCTGCACCAATCCCAACTGCTCCCAATCAAAAGGTCTCTATGGATTTACTCGGCCCATTGAGAAATCGTCAATATGTGTTGACCATGATAGACCATTTTTCTCGTCATTTAGAATTATATGCCTTGAATAATATCAGTGCTGAGTCAGTTACAAAGGCTTTATTGCATTATATTTCCACTCATGGAAAACCTGAATTAACTCTTACTGATCATGGTTCTCAATTTACTAGTGATATGTTTGCATATTTTAACAAAAAGCTTGGCATTAAGTTGGAACATAGTTCTGTAGCCCATCCCCAAGCTAACGGTTTAAGTGAACGTGTCAATTCTCAAATAAAATCGTCTGTGAACACAATGGCTTCACAAGGATGTGATATACCAACTGCTCTAAAAATTCACCAATCCATATATAATGCTACACCTCATCCAGCCACAAAATTCACTCCAAATCTTCTTCATTTTGGAAGAGAAATAAATGATATTTATTCCAATTATAAATCTCAAGTTTCATGGAAAATTCTCAACACTGCATATGAAATTCATAAATTGATGGATGTTATTGAAAAAATATACTATCAAGCTTACAAGAATAACGAATCATCCAGACAAAAGGTGTACCAAAAATCCAGAGAAAAATTAAAGTTTTCCAACATCAATGTTAATGACATTGTTTATGCAAAATTTCCTACTGTGTTTAACAAAAAGATACAAGGCCCATACGTGGTCAAGAAAATAATTTCTCCTGTGCTCATTCAAATTCAAGATCCCAATAATAGTCATGCTTCACCAATGTTGATTCACACTAATCGAATCTTGAAGCTTCAAAAGAGAAATGAAGCACTGCAACATCCTTCAGTCTCTTCAAAAGGTGCATCACATGATCAACCAGCTGTTGATAATGCATCCTCCACTCCTGTGAGACAACACTCTTCTATTCAAGTTTCAAATCATGATGCAGCTTGTAATACTTCTCCTCAAATTCTTTCTTCTTCTAAATGCCAGCAAACATCTTCATGTTCCAGTAAATCGGTACTGTCACAAGCTCCTCCTGATGGCACTCATACTGGTGCTAAAAGCAAATCCACTCAATATAGAAGTTATGATCTTCGTCCTCGCAATCATAAACTACATAGAAAATAGACTAACTCTCTTTTTCCTTTTACAGGATGACTTTTGCTTTGTAATATATTCAGTCGAAGCTAGCCGCACTGATTGTCCAGCAAGAAGAATCGCTATGTAATTTTTTTTTCTTTTCTCCAGGCTGCAGGCAGCTGTTATTATTTTTTTTTCATTTTATGTAAGTCTTCTTCTCCCTGGTACAACTCAACGGTCATCCTCGGGATGTATGTATGAATTTTAATAGTTTTATTAGTTACTGCATTTAACTATAAGTCATAATTCTTACAATATTTACACATAATCTCATGTATGCCATACTTTTAAATTTTATAAAGTCTTTAATTACAATAGTTGATGCAAAAAATGGAGAAAGAATTTGTCTTTTTATATTCTTGTTATAATACTATATCATTATTTAAAGTGATTTTTGACAAATGTTTCATTCTAATAAGAAAGGTGAAATTGTAGTTGATATAAGGTAAACATAAATATGAGTACTCATCAAATTATTTTCCCTATTGTGTCTTCCCTTTACAATGCATGCATGTTTTAACATTTAACCTCTTTTAAAAAAAGAAAAAGAGAAAAGAAAGTGCATGATAAACTTATATATACTAATATTTCTTCTCTTCTTGGTGAAATATAGAAAGTGAATGACTCACCATAAGTAGTATATAATATTTTTTTTTGTATACTTTTGGGTATTTATACTTTGGATCCAAAGATGTTGATTGAGGCATTATATATATATTTATCCAAAGTTCTTGATTCACTCATTATATATATATTTATCCAAAGATGTTTAATGAGTCATTATATATATTTATATAAAGCAAATTCTTGATTTATGACAAATGCAAAAGTGATCACTTACTTAATTTTTTTTAAAAAAAAATGTTTGAAAATTACAAGTAAATATGTTCTAGATATCTTCTATATAGAAATTTTGACACAATTGATTTTTCTTTGTAGGTTGACATTATCAAGTCATATATAAGATTGACATATTCATATAAGTTTCTTCCTTTTTTCAGAATATTAAACATCTTATGTTTTATGTTTATTTTGAATGAAGTATAGTATTAAAGGTATTTATGCAATTATTGTCAATTTATATTGAAAATGTTTAAGAATATTCCTTTATGAGAGTGTAAAAATTCTCTCTTTGAAAATTATTATATTCACTTTGAAGATATTTTTATTGGAAAATAATATCATGCTTTTGTTGACATTCTTTTTGCAACTTATTAATTTTATTTTCTGCAAAAATGTGTTATTGAATAATACTAAAGTTATTCATTTAAGATTTATTCAAAGCTTAAAAGGCTATGTGGTGATATAAGTAAATATTTTTTATGAGAGCCAAACTAATCTCTCTGCACCATTTATATATATATTTTTTTATTGTTCAATTTTCAACTTACAAATTCATTTAATTTATTATGTGTTATTTGAAACCATATATGTTATATATAGTTATAACATGATTCATATACAGTTATAGTATATTTCATTTTTGTTCACAACTGAGAATATAAATATACATATTATTGTGTAATCAAATATTGTGACATATGCTAAAAGCATTCTACTGTTATAGTGCATTTTGCACAGCCTAACAAGAGACTCGTTAAAGTTAAGGACTGTTGCACATAGACATAGACTTTAAATTTTTTTTGATATATATGATAGATACTTCTGGAAGAAACTTTATATACCTTTCATGCTAACATTTACTACAGTTGGTATATTTTCATGAGGATTACTATCATAACAGTAATTATTTTTTTATTATTTAAATATCATGTACAACAATTATGTATATTCTTATAACTATTTCTGATATATTTATTTTGTGTATTTACTTAGTATATTTGTACATGTGTTAGAAAATATTGTCTCGATGAAAAATTGTCATTTTTGTCATCTCACCAATATTTTCTTTTGGGGGACCCTGGGTAATATGTGGTGGTTACTCCATACCCCCCCCCATATATTTAATTTAATTCATTTTTATTAGCCATTTTATTTCATATCACCTTCCTTTTTATTAATGTTCTCAATTTAAATTTAATTTCGGTTTCGTTTATTTTCATTTCGTCGCCTGTAATGTTTTCTTTCTTGCTTAGCTTTCGAATGTTCCAAGCCGGTAAAATTCTGTTTGAAATCATTCCTTCCGGTTTTAAATTTGTTCGAGAACATTCTCGCTAGTTCTTTTGGGTGGAACTTCCGTTTATTCGGACACACCCCTAACCTATCAAATTAAATTTCACAGGTGACGTATTTCAAGCCGTTAAGTACATGGCCACCGGCTTTGGCCTCCCCTCTTAAGATGGTTATCAATTTTATTCTTTTTAGTTACATATCTTTTCATACTGTATATTGTAATTTGGCTTAGTTTTTCCTCACCCCCTCTGTTGCTAACTGCCAAATTGGCGTATTTTGCATTTACAATAACCCTTTCTCTTTTTCCCCTGGGCTCGCGGCCACCTGAGTCAGTTGCGCCGATAGACACCTGCTGTGATGGATGCAGTCGTATGATTGAAAGTTTTTAGTGTAATTTCGGGGCAGAGGTGCTCCCCCGTTAACTAAGGATGGAACGGTTTTTTTTGTTATGTTGATATTAGTACGATGCTGATTTTTAAGTGCGGCAAAGAAAAAGTGCTGCCCTCAAAATGCATCTAGGAAAGTGATGTTGATTTCTGTTAAGCAACGAGGAGCAAACCTTTTGTTTCAAAGGATCCTGAAAGTATTTTTGTTGTGCACTCTGTTTGGATATGCGTATTAAATAAGGTGACGTCGTGAAGCCTTTTATGTGTTGCTCTATTGATGCCACTTTTTACTAAAGAAGGTTGTCGACATGTTTATTCTAAATAGTTTTATTCTTCATCTTTTCGTCCAAAATTTTCGTCAAATATTTATGTGATCAATTCTTCAATTGTGTTTTTATATGTTCTCAATCCTCTGAAAAAAAACAAGTAGAGGTGAAGAACGTGTGCTTTAAGAGGTGAACATTTTTCTTTCATCAGGTGAAGATATTTGATTTTCATAAAGTTTTACTTCATTATTTTGCCCAATTTTATATATATAATTTTTGAATACCCAAGGGGCGTTATGAAGAAAATATTGGTTTGTATCTATGCAATATGAAGTATAATACATTTTATTTTTTTGAAAGTTCATATTATGAAAGTTGCTCTTTTTCAAGAAGAAATAATATTATATTCTCCTTTTATGTCATGAAAAAATTTATAATTTACATCCTGTTGAGATATCTAAAATATATTATTGACAAAGAATTTTTATTGCTTGGAGATAGCAATTGTAGTGATTAGCATATATTATGATATGGTTTTTTATGAAAAGAGAGATTAATATGTACGAGTCAAAATAATATAAATATGTGAAGAAATATTTATTCATGAAAAAAGTAAAACAAGTTCTTCATGAAATAAAAATAGTTTTCTTCAAATTTTGTGTGCATAATAATTTATTGTGCCTATTGTCTGGATTTATTTGTCATCAACATCCAAGGACTTGACAGGTAACTTTTTACCTTTTCAATTTTATATATTTTTTTTAACTTTATGTTTGACATTTTATGTCATCATGGATAAAGAATATTTTTATTGTTTTTTAAGTGAAGTAAGGATGGTCACGTGGGTCGTTTGCAGGCCCCCATTCTCCGCGATGTGCTGTCATTATCACGATCACTTTGGCCTAATTGTGGATAGAGGCAAATAAAAAGTGCTTTTTCCACTTTCAAGTAAACATAACATTATATTTCTTTTGATGCCCTGACCAAAGCGTCAGCCCACTACACAACAGCGCCCCCCTCTAATTATTTTACGATTTTTCGTCACCTTTTGGGGGGTGGGGGTGGATTAACGGTATTTTACGGTATATATATATATATATATATATAAAGCCAGTTGGCAAAACGTCCGGATTTTGAAGAGCTCTGAATTTTGGATGTCCAGATTTGAGACTTTGTACTATAGTACAAGAGTCAAAATTGTAGCTTAGAGTTTTTTCCACAGACTTCTCATACAACACATTTTTCATTCATATTCTAGATAGCAGTGCTATATTCCTTGTTTTTTTTTTTTTTTTTTTTTTTGAGGGGGGGAGAGTGTCGAGTTTCGGACGGACCCGAAATCCGGAAAATTCCAAAATCCGGAAAGCCCTCGGTCCCGACGATTCCGGATAATAGGTCCTCTACTGTATTCAATATTTTGCTCAACAATTACAATTTCACTATCCGAATATTCTGTATTCAGTTCACCTGTTGGAACCGAATATTTGGTATTCGTCCAAAATTGCTATTCGGTGCATCTCTAATATAGATTTGCTAATTTATATCAAAGTCAAAAGTAATGTAAATTTATTTAATAATAAATCAGCTGTAATAGCCAAAAGAGAGACATTAATAAAAAATTTAGTAAAGAAAAATGTGTTAGCTGCTAACTTCAGCGCCGTCTTTAATTTCATTGTTTACAGCTGAAAAAATGCATCAATTTTTGGCGTTCCTGGATTTTAGGGAGTCTACTATATATGAGTGTAACATTTGAGTTAAAAAATACAACAAAACAGATAAATTAATTGTACAAAGATACAAACAAATATGATGTCATATATCGAAAATAAAAATAAATACACTTTGATATTGAAATAAAATGAACTTATTTATATACAATAATTTTTTCTTATCGCATAAATAGATCTTTATGAGGCTTAAGTGTATACTGCTCAAAAGATGTCCGTTTTATGTTCTTTGAATTTCAAATTTCGGTTGCAGTCATCTTAGATGGTGTGAGTTGAAATTCAACAACTTGATTGGAAAATGCAGTTCTAATATTTTATCTTAAGATGCACATACTTCAATGAATGGCGTTGTGTCCCAAGGGCATATTCACTCCCCCCCCTCCCCCTCAAGCAATGGAATCTCTTGCCCCCAGAAAATTTGAGAATTTATGTTTTCAATGGTCAAAAAGTACAATTTCTCCCACCCCGGAACTTTATAATGTCTTCCGTGCAGTTCCTCCTAATGACAAGTGTCTGAACTGAACACTGCCAATGAATCTATGCATTTTCATTCCTCATAATGGGTTATCATTTAAATTTGACAATGTGGATAGTGAATTTAGAAGTTTTCACATGTATGAGATAGAAGAAGATATTTTGAGATTGGGACGCCCAATTACTTTATATTTGTCTTTTGAAGGAAAATAAAAATAATATTACCATTAGAGAAATCGAATAAAAAATTTATAGTATCAATTATATCGAATTGCCCATAGTATCGATAAAATCAATTTGAAAAAAAACGAGATTGCCCATCGCTATTGTGATACATTTTTCCAAGATCCTGTAACTAACAGAGTTAGTTTTAAAATATTTTTACTTGTTACGCTTATGATAGAGAACAACAGTAGCAAGAAAGACCCAACACTACATTGAAGTATTTATACGTTCATGCAGCTTTCAAATACAGAGTGTTAAAAACCATGCTTGGAAAATGCGCAATTTTTTTAAAGATTCATTTATGTGATGATTCATAATGATTCATTCATTCTTAATGATTCATAATAACACTGAGTTAAAAAAAATGTTTACATAACATGATTTACTATTATGCTCATGCTCATATGTCAATATACTTAGCTAAATTGAATACTTTTTATTTTAATATTTATATATTTATTTATTTTCTTCTAAGAACATAGTTTGAATTTTAAACTTTTATGCGAAAAAATAAAAATCTGAGCTGCAGGAATGCTTTTTGTCTTATTCACTTGAGCAAATATTTGTAGAAGTGTTGAAGGGACTTAGAAACTTACTATCTTTAAAAAAATTCCTTCCACAATAAGAAAATGACCCTCACTCACCCCCCCCCTTTTTTTTTTTTTTTTTTTTTTTTTTTTTTTTTGTAGGGGCGAACTGGTCTGTGAGTGTCAGTAAATGATGCGGATTCATTTCCTAACAAATAAAATATACAGTAGACTCCCTTAATTCCGCGTCCCTAAAATCCACGAACGCCAGAAATCCGCACTTTTTTCAGATGTAAACAATGAAATTAAAGATGGCGCTGAAGTCAGCAGCTAACGCAATGCAAAAAATTCTATGACAATATCTTTTTTAAAATCATTTGCAATTTCTTCCTTTTTTTTAAATGTCTTTCAATTTAAATTCTGCAGTAATAAATAATGCTCCTTAGTTGTACTATGATCGATATTTAATTGAAATAATCATTATCGTATCGTAGTTGAGGAGTAATATAAATTTCAATGGCCCTTTGGTAGTATTTGCAATTCGTGTGGCAGGATAATTTTTGCTATATAAATTTATTATTTTATAGTTCTATTACTGTTTTAATATTTCTGATAGTTACGAAACAAACTTGGGATTTACATCAGGTTTACCAATTACGGCGATCGATATTTAATCGAAATAATCATTATCATATCGTAGTCACAGTGTACAATAAAATACCGTTAATCCGCCCCCCCCCCAAACGTGACGAAAAATCGTAAAATATTTAGAGGAGAGTGCTTAAACGGGATTTTTCCGAGATCGTTTCACAAAATTTGCAGGAATGAATCATGGCGAAATGAATGAATCGTGAATATTTGAATGAATCATGAATTTTGATACTTGAAAAAAAAATTGCGATTTTTTTTAAAACGTAAATTTTGTCGAAAAAACGCAGAAAAAAAGAGAAATTTGTAAAAAAAATAAGCATGAACTCAATAAAAAAAATCTCGAAAAAACGCCCATTTCATCAAAGATTCATGATTCAGTCATTTCATCATGATTAATCCCGTTCTCAAGCGATAGGTTTTCAGCTATTTTTTTTTTTTTTTTTTTTTTTTTTTTTTTGAAAAGTAGGGTGTTTTTTCGGGATTTTTTGAAAATTTGCAATTTTTTATAAAATGGGGAGGAGGCGTTTGATCGGGAAGGGTGGATTAACAGGATTTTACGGTAATATAACTTTCAATGACCATTTGCTTGGTAGTGTTTGTAATTCGAAGAGCAGGATAATTTTTGCTGTATAAAATGAATATTTTTAAATTAATCAAGTTTGTTTTGTTTATTAACAAAGGCAAACATTTTTCTTTTAAAAAAATATTGATTTTATTTCATAATTATGTATATTTAGTATGGTATCTTAATTATTTAATTTATTTCAATATTTTTCTAAAATTTTACTTTACTTAACTTTTTTATAGTAATTACTTGCTTTTTAACTATTTATCTATTTAAATATTTTACTTAATTATTTAAATGTTTCAATTTATTATATGCATTCATTATAATGCTTAACTACCGACCAAATTAATGTTTCAAAAATGTAAACAAAAAAATGACCAGAAATCCGCATAATTCTAAAATCCGCACAACCCTTGGTCCCAAGCTTTGCGGATTTGAGGGAGTCTACTGTAATAAATATCTAGACATTTGCACCATAAAAGGTTCAATATAACAAGGAAGTAAAAAAAAAGTTATCCAAGTTTACTAAATGGTTTAAATATGCAAAATTATGTAAAGTTAAAAACAAAACAAACATTAGTAATTTTATTTTAATGTTTGTTTAGTTTTTAATTTTATAACATTTTATATGCATCATTTAGTAAACTTTTTTTTTTTTGTAATTTCATGGTAATGATAAATATAAACAAAACTATCCATTTAACTATTGAATTGTTTCAAAGACTGTCTTATATGTTACTGGAATACTATCTGAAAAATCCACTCCAAAAAGACACAGCTATTACTAAATAGGGATCACATTTCTAACTCAAACACCCAGATCAAGAATGAATCAAATGTCATTTTTTTACTAGATCTGTTTTGTTAATTTTTTTTTAAGTTAAACAGAATTTAGCGAATAATAATCACAATATTTACCATCAATCATAAAATGATAACATTTTTAATTCATTGTACTGCTTGGTTTACTAAACTATACTACTTGGCTTACCCACATGCCAAATGATCATCGTCAAACTATAACATTATGTGCCAATAGTGAGTTATTTTAAATGTCACATTCAGTTCACATTAAATAGGTTACATGGCTCAGAATATGACTTGCAAGACAAGTCAAAAGCATTCCCAATACAAGTGCACATAACTTTATTTGCAAAAAGATCTTCGCTCTTCCAAGATTTTGTTTTAAATCATTTATTGAAAAGCAATTTAAAAATGAAAGGAAAAAGGAATCCCATAATCTGTTTCCATGAAATTTCAGTTGACGTTGAAGAGACCTCTGCAATTCTTAATAATGCAACAATTCCCTTACGCAAAAAAATCCTCCCCCCTTTTTTTTGAGAAGAAGAGGCGGGATCTATCAATGTGTTTAAACAAAAGGTGTGGATTCATTTCCTAACGAATTAAATATAAACATAATAAAAGATCCAATAAATCCTCTCCAGAATAAACTATGGAGTTATCTTAATACAAATCTGGTAATTATTTTTTTATATTAAAGTTATAAATGTATATATTTTTATAACATGATTAAAAAATATATATATGCAATTTGAAGTATAATATTAAGTACAATTTGGAAACATTTACAGATGTTTTATGTTTTATTTAATATTGTTAAGTATTATTATGAAAAATCTTTTTAAATGTTTCTCTAAATTTATCAGACCACTGATGGTTAAAACCTCTTTTCCCTCTGGACCTGGTTTAACCCTACATCAGGAAATGGTAATATACTTACCAATTAATTTTTATTAAAAATGGATTCATATGCTCCGTAATTTTTAGTGTGATAATTTGTATTTATGTCAACCTGACAGAAATAGCACTTTTTATTTTAAGAATATTTTGTTAGTTTCTGGTGCCATTAAACCTTTTAACATTTTAACCAAAACATTTACTGCCCCATAAAGGGTTAAACAAATTACAACCCTATTTCGGAGGGAATTGATTCACTGTGCAGGTTTGCAAGGCAGCTTTGGTAAAAGGGAATTCAATATGTATAAAATTTAGAGTCAACTTAAAAAAATTTTGAAAAAAAAAATGCATAACTTGAATGCTTGACAATATAAATGTGTATAAGAAATGGAGGTTAAATTGAGTTGGGATTGAATGTATGGACATCAAAAAGGTAAAAACCTTGTTCTTTCGAGAATATGACTAACAGGTAGGAGAAATTTTAAGAGTGAAAAAGTAAAATTAAAAGCAGTGAATGAATAAATTAGTACTACTTGGTTATACCGTCGACCAAAAAAGTATCGTTAAACTATAAGATTACATGCAAATAGTGGATGATTGTAAATGTTACATTCATTTGACATTAACTAGGATAGGTTTGTTTGTTATCTCATCTAGTGATTTTTAATTCAACTTTTTATTTGTAGTTTTGATTATATTTTACTAATTTATTCGTTTTTTCCGTTATTTAAAATGAAAATTATGCCAGCTTACATAATTTGTATAACTTGGGGAAATTAGTCGACGGAATAACCAAGTAGTACCAATAAATTTTATCAATCAAAATAGGGGATGGTCTCGATATGAGCTGTGGCAGTGTCTACTGTATTGCATGCACACCAACGCATATGTAGCTGTATCTATGAAAAAAATTCTCGAGTTAATTCACACCAAAAAATATATGTATTTTGATAATTTAATGCATCAATTTTGTACTGTTTAAGGAAATAAAAATTGGAACATCGGCTTCTTAATTCAGAGTTAAAATTTAGAGCAGTTTATTTAAAAATGTTTTGTTTATTATCTTTCTTTCTGTTTTCAGATTCAGTGGAAAGTAAAACTGTTTTTTCTGAAACTCAGCGAGTCATTTCCTTGGATGAAAATGTCGACAATCTCTTCTTGCTGATGCCTTGAAGAAATTAATGTTACCGTTTGAAAATAATTATTCATTTCAGAAAATGTCATCGACTACAGGCGAAAATTCCTCCTCCAGTCAACAGCACTTTGATCCTCGAAATAAGGATAAGGGAAAACATTCCTCCACTGATAAACGAGAAAAAGTTTATATCTGTGATGTATGTTCAAAAACATTTTCTAAGAACTCTGAACTAAGAAGGCATCTCTTGACTCATACAGGAGAAAAACCTTTTGTTTGTGATATATGTTATAAAGGATTTTCTGTCAATAGTAATCTAAGAACGCATCGCTTGACTCATACAGGTGAAAAACCTTTTGTTTGTGAAATATGTTCCAAAGGATTTTCTCTGAAAGTTCATCTAAGAACCCATCTCTTGACACATACAGGTGGAAAACCTTTTGCTTGTGAAGTATGTTCCAAGGGATTTTCTGACAATAGTAATCTAAGAAGGCATCGCTTGACTCATACAGATGAAAAACCTTTTGTTTGTGAAATATGTTCCAAGGGATTTTCTGTCAATAGTAATCTAAGAACGCATCGCTTGACTCATACAGGTGAAAAACCTTTTGTTTGTGAAATATGTTCCAAAGGATTTTCTCTGAAAGTTCATCTAAGAACCCATCTCTTGACACATACAGGTGGAAAACCTTTTGCTTGTGAAGTATGTTCCAAGGGATTTTCTGACAATAGTAATCTAAGAAGGCATCGCTTGACTCATACAGGTGAAAAACCTTTTGTTTGTGAAATATGTTCCAAGGGATTTTCTGACAATAATCATCTAAGAAGGCATCGCTTGACTCATACTGGTGAAAAACCTTTTGTTTGTGAAATATGCTCCAAAGGATTTTCTCAAAATGGTGGTCTAAGAAGGCATCTCTTGACTCATACAAAGTAAAATCGTTGTGTTTCTGGTTCTGAGAGGTTTTTGTAGACATTGTCAAGTAGAAAGACATCTCATGATTGATACAGGAGAAAATGTTTTGTTTGTGCAATATGTTTTCCAAAGGATTATTTGATAACCATTACTAAAAATAACATTTTTCTCTTAAATAGATACCTCTAAAAAATCTCTTGTATTTTTGTTGTTGTTGTTAAAATTGAGTATGAACACTTTATGTGTCATTGCTTTTACTGTTACTACATCTCTTTTGTTTTAGCACTTAGTAATGAAATAAAAATTGTAAAATTTTTCCATAATTGTCGCAGTTGTCATTTTTTGAAAAAAGCAAATAACTTCAGACCTGTTCATTAGTTTTCAGTAAAACTTTTTGATACTTTTAATTTTTGTTATTTTACTGTAAAATAATTTTCCTCTAAAATTAAAAAAAAAATAATCCCACCAGAAAAGGATAAATTGTACCTCAATATTTTACGTGATAAGAATAGCTTTACTGAAGTAACACTTTTTTGAAATATAACGGAATTTCGCTAAAAATAATTTTTGTGACAAGAAAATTTTTTTATTTTTTTGTTAAATTTTCTTTAAAAAATACTTGAAAAGGATTTAGATGAAGCATGTCTCATTATCACATGTTCTTTGAACCCAACATAAGCTGAATATTTTTCTAAAGTTAGGTAAGTAATTAATTGAATATTTATATTTGGCATGTTTAGTCAACTTATTAGTTATAGTTTTATAAGTTAATCTGACATGCACTTTATTTCTAAGGTCTTGTTTCTTTTGCTTCTTGTTTGTGACCTGCATCACCAAATACAAAATTTCTTTATGATGTGGCAATATTTCCTCCTATCAGCTCTATAATAATTGCCTAATTATGTGCCTGTCATCAGTAGTTCCAGGTACACTTTATTTTTTTATATATCAAGCAGCCATTTTGGTACTGTAGCAAAGCTCATTTGATATATCACCAAATACTGTTCTATCAGTATCATTTCATTTATATTATAATAGCCCAAGTCACATGACTTTCATATATGTCTTCACTTTTTATATGCAAAGAATCCTTTTCATTAAGCAGACAAAATTATTTTTTAAATAAAACTACATAAATTTACCCGTGATCGTAGAGAATTCTTGGTCTTTTATGATAGTCAGACACAAATCTCACCAGTAGCATTTTTTACTCACAAATTAACATTTTTTATTTTCTCCATGGTAATTTAAAACAATGTTTTGGTGTTGAGATCGAATGTCATGTTTTGCTGTATTATTATTCTTTTTTAAGAAATAAGCAAAAGCGGTGAATTTGAATTTCTTCAATTCTAAATATAAGTGTTATATTTTAATAAAAAAGGATTTATTCGATTACATTAAAAGAAAATTAATGAAATAAGGGGGGAAAATGCGACTAGATTATTGCTTTGCTTTATACTCTACACCAGGGCTATCCAATGCGGCGCCATGTCGCCTTTTGAGGATTCTCTTTGCGCCCTTTTGAAGATTTCCTATTACTAGACTTTTAGAAGTATAACTGATTATGAAGAATACTTTCTATAAAATCATTAATATTTGCATCAGATATATTTTCAAAACTTGTAAAAACACATTAAAAATCAGAAACATACTTGTCATCAAACAAACTCTCAAATTGTCATTAATTCAGACAAAATTTTATTTCTTGAAAAATTTCTCATTTCATAAAATTTCACATTTCATAAAATTTCTACGTTTGTTTTGTAATTTTTATTTTCTTCTGAGTTAGTATTTTTATTTATTTATTTATTTAGTATTTTTATTTATTTATTTATTTATTATTCTGAAATGTTTTCAAGAAATTCCAACATTCAAATTTTTTTTAACTAAAATGAGTTAAATATATTTTATGAGATAAGTATGTGTAAGAAGAAGAGCGATATTTCATTCTTCATCCAAAAACTTTATTGATGCTATTCGCAAAACTGTAAACGCAATAAATAAATAAATAGATAAATAAAAATGTTTTCTAAGATATTAAGAAAATAATAATAATTTGAATAAAAAAAATAAAATTAAATTTATTGTTAAAAGTGAAATAAATCTATATTTCTATTTCTTTCATAAAAAGGTATAAAATACTTTCGTTGAATGAAGTTTGTGGCTTTTTAGCAATCATTGAAATAATAATATATCATGTTAAATACTACCACTTGATTTCGAAATGGATTTTATAACTTTTATATAAGAAAAAATTGTAATTGTATCATGTCTGTCTGATACAAAAATCATTCCATGTCACTTCCGCTAATTCACAAAGTCAATTCATTTTCAATACATTCAATTTGCAGGTATTCTTCTTCAGATACGAAAAAATCCAATAACATTTTTCGCATTTCGAAGAAGACAGAGTATCTCTCCAACATTTTTTGTCAAATATAACGTTTTTGGCAGATTTTCGAGGCTAGGTAGCAGGGAAACAGTCATTATAAAATAGCGTAATCGACATTTCGAGAAAAACTTACAATGCTATTCGACAGCAGAAAGGAAGGGGGAAGGGTACTCGTGTATCTATACTTTTTTAATACTATTTCGTTACTTCTTTAGATATTTACGTAGGGATTTTCATAGTGATAAATCAGGTGTAGAAAATGTAGAAAACACTGTACTACTGATGAACGGTAATGGAAGAATAGATTGTTCACATTTTTATTTTTTCTAAAATTATATCTCTTTAATGTTTTACAAATTTACGAAATGAGTTTCTTTTGTAACTGCATGTAATTTGTAGGAATTTTTGTTTTGGAAAAAAAGAATCTAACAGCGTTTTCTAGTTTTTTATAAAAGAAAAGTATCTTTTAAACTACATTGTCGAATATAACATTTTAGCCGGATTTATGATATTCGATGTCGGAAATAGGTTGTCATATAGAACCAGAAAAATGGAAAACGGTGTACGATTGATTGAGGAAAAGGGGGGAGGGTTTGCTCATCTTTATTTTCTTTCGAAATTTCACCTCAATTTTTTTTTTTAATAAGTGAATTTCTTTCGTGACTCTACTTAGGTAGCAGATATTTTGATACTAAAAAAAATCAAATAGCTTTTTATTTTTTTTCCAGTAAAAAAAAAGTGCATTTGCAATAATACTGTAGAATATGGAATTTGAAGCTCATTTATAATGTTCCATTCAGTGAAGAGGTCTTCATATAAAAGAAGAAAAGGAAAAAACGATGTAAAATGGATGTAGAGGAATTCGGAAGTGGGGGGGGGGTTCTTTTCTTCAGGTATCTGAATCCCCTTCCCTCCCTCATCTCTTTATTTTTCTGAAATTCTAATTTAACTTTTTCATATTTATGAAGTGAATTTCTTTCGTATCAGCCAAGGGTGATTCTGGTCCAAATTTTCAGAAAATTACAAAAAAATTAAAAAAAAAAGTTTTAAAACCAAAAAGGGTCTAAAGTTTTATAACCAAAAGGTCGCTATATATATATATATATATATATATATATATATATAATTCACACTTACTTTATTGAAGAAATGACTTTATTTCGAGACTACGTTCAATTTCTAGATTTTTTTTCTCTGATATTAAAGAACAGAATAATCTTTAAACATTTTTTCCAACAAAAATAAGATTATTTCGAACAATATATTCGGATATGACATTTGAAAATAATTGCAAATTTGATATGTGATTCGGAATAATTTTTTTTTCTAAAAATCACAGCAATTTTTCTGAAAGTTTACAACGGCGGGAGGAGAGTGGGGTGGGGTGGGGTATAATCACGGCAACAGAGTTTTTCTCTTTTTTTCTTTCTTTCCTTTTCTTTCTTTTTTTTCAACAATTTGTTGACGAAATATGATGTTTTTTATACGATTGATTGACGAAATATGTCAATTTTTCAGCTATCTGTTGACAATGTATGATTTTTTCGCAATCTGTAGAATTTGTATTTTACGCAATCTGGTGACAGAATTTTCTTTTTTTCGTCATCTGTAGAAAAAATTAAGAGTGTTTTCGCGATGTGTTGAAAAAAAATTGCCATTTATTTCAAGATCTTTTGATGAAATTTAAAGTTTTTTGTGATCTTTTAATGTAATTTGATGTTTTTCTGCCATTCTTTGATTTTTTTTTTTTTTTTTTTTTTTTTTTTTTTTTTTTTGTGATTTGTAAACCATGATTTGTAAACAACCGTTTTTTACAAACTTTTCACGAAATGTGCCTTTTTTTCTGCGTTTGTTTACAAAAGTTGCCTTTTTTCGCAATCTGTTGACAAAATATGCTACTTTTGTGCGATCTGTTGACGAAATTTGCTATTTTTCACGATCGTTTCATGAAATTTGGCTTTTTTGCAATCTTTTGATGAAATATGACGTTTTCCGCGAACTTTTGAATGAAATTTGACTTTTTTAAAACATGTATTGTAGAGGTCTGCACGCGCTTTGGCCGCGCAGGCGAAATTGTTCCGAATTTTCTAACGAGCCGGGCCGGCAAAAAAAACAGAACGGACCATACGGGCCAGATGATAAAAAGATTTAGCGGGCCTACCGGCCCTTTATAAAGATTTGCTTAGAAACGATAAACTATGAATTATTTTCAATGACTATGGCTTTAACGAAAATAACATGTAGAAATGTGCGTCATGAGCCGATACGTAGTTTGACAACATCAATGCAGAAATGTAACTTCTACAGTGTAGAGATCGGCATCGGATAGTTATATTATGTGTAATCCGGGCTTAATATTTTTTTAGCAGTCTCGTGCCGGGCCGAGATCATTTTTTCTACATATAGACGAGCCGAGCCGGAACTAGACTTAATTGTTCTCAAATAGTTTAGGGTAGACAGCATGATTTGTAAAATTATAAATAGCGATAAAGAACTTATGTTAACGTAATCTTTGGATGTATACTTATTAGTTTATCTTAAATTCACTTCTCAACAACGTGAAAGTTTGACACATTTTATGACTAATTTTTAATTGTAAAAGTATAAAACTCACACGCCTGACTATTGAGGGGATTTGAAATCGAATAGAGTTTTTAGTTTCCGTTAATAAAATACTTGCCTAGTCTTGTTGAGATATAAGATATTCTTGTCAAACGGTTGCAGATTTTTCTCCCTTCCCATTCTGTCGCTTCCGGAAATTCTACTCAAAACGCTAACTTTGGCAGCTAAAGTGTTTGTATCAAAAAATGGAACAATCCATTTGATTACATAGTTTGAGTAAAAATACCTGCTTATCCTCTAATGCGATCTCTAAAATAATTTCATTAATGTATCAGAAAGTAGCGCCTTTGGATTTGAGAATGAATTTGAATTTGGAATCTTTTAAAATGATATAGAAATATTTCCATAAATTTATTTTTACCATACGGCTTTAAAAGTTACGATGTTTTTAACTTTTTTTTCTTTTATTCGAAACCATATTAATTTTTTAATGAATTCTTGTTTGAATGGTGAAAATCTAAGAGTCTAAGTAATCATTAATGTTGTTAATGTGTATTTCCTGTAAAATGTACTGTAAAAGCATCCCATAGGTATGTATGTAGTATTCCTTAAAAGAATCTTAATTATATTATAAAAATCTGATTTTTTTAGAAATAGTAGAAACTGTGGCGGCCCAGAATGGGCCGGGCCGAAAAAAAATTAATACGGGCCAGGCCCGGTCCGAAATTTTCGGTTTTACAACGGGACGGGCCGGGCTGAAAAAAAATTCATACGGACTGAGCCCGGGCCAAGAAATTCCGGATTTTTTTTTTGTGTGTGTGTGTATGTGTGGTTTCTATTTTTATAAAATTAACGCTCCCGAAGGAGCTTTTGAGTTCTAAAAAGAGCTGTTTTTTTATCTCTAAAAAGAGCTGTTGTTTTGCATAAAATTCGTGAAATGTCTGATGAGAGCAGCAATGTTATTATTTTTCTGAAATGACTTTTGCTTTTTTATAAACAGGTGATGTATGGTATTCTGAATAGCAATTTCTATCAATACATAGAGCAACATCACATTCTTTACAAATGACTGTTGATCGCCTTTGCAAGCCATTTTTATAACAAACAACGAATCTCCCTCTCTTTTTTTCATTTATTGGCCAGTGTTCAGCTGATGTTGATGGATTTGATATCTTGGGATTTTCTACTTCCGTTTTTTTTACGAGACTTCTGATTAAAGACAATCGAAATTCTCTTTGGCTTTCAGTGCGCTTCGATAGTATATAAGCATTTAACACTGACATGTCAAACAGATGAAAAAATAGTTTTTTCGTCCACTTGACAGTCTTTCTTTGGAAAGAATAACTCGTAGTCATCCTGTCACTGAGATCTACTAATCCCATATTCTCGTTATAATCAGCCACGACTGGAGGCTTTTTCAAATCATCAGATTCACTGTAATTTTCTTGTTTTGTAGGATGATGCATACTGCTTAACATACATACATCTCTTTTATCCTTCCAACGAAGCGCTGTCAGGCCTTGTCCATATTTCGCGCAAATCTCTCCTCGTTTGATCTTTACTCGGCTGAGATCTTTGGGGAAATTTTTTCTATTGCACCGAACTGTTCCACAAGAATTTATCAGCTTCTTATTCAAGAGATCATAAAATAAATCTGGGGAAGAAAAAAAAATATCCATATACAATTTATGGCCTTTTCCCGTCACACATACCGTCATCGAATTTACTTCATTGTAGGATGCTGAACAATTTTCAGTTTTATCTTTTCCTAAATATACACGCATGTCATATGTGTGTCCGGTTTTGTCCGAAATTTTGTATAATTCAATACCCCATTGCTTTCTTTTTTTTTCGGTATGTATTGCCTAAAAGCAACACGACCCTTAAATTTTATAATTATCTCATCCAGGGAAAGGTGTTCAGCGGGTCATATACTTTCTTGAATAACTCATTCAAAATTTCAAAAAATTTTCTAATCTTCCAAAGTTTATCATATTCCGGGGAATCTTTAGTAGGTTTTTCACTATTGTTTAAAAAATGTATAAAGTTCAATATTGCAAAAAATCTATCTCTAGGCATTATTTTTCGAAACACTGGGGTTTCTATTAGTTCGTTTGTCGACTAATAATCCTGAAGTCTACCTTTATATACATGTCGCATCAACAAATCCGCACCTAAAAATCTCTCAATCTCATAAGGACATGTTTTTATCCACTCAGGTGAATGCTTTCTTTTCCCCGATTCATCTGGTCTCAGTTCTAATGCTTTTTCAGCATATCTGTTCGTTTCTTTGCTTATCAGTTCCAAGATTTCATCGAAAATAAAAGTTTAAAATAGTCATATGGATCTTGTCTGTATATATCTATTTTCAATCCGTGCTTCCCAGTGAAATGTAGCATTCTTATTGAATCTTACTTTGCGGGATTTCTCCACTCAAATATCCTTTGAGGGACATCGTCATTTGTAAATGCATTACTGCTCTCGTCAATACAAGAATTCAAAGAAATGTCAATTTCGCAGTCTAAATCACTCTGAGTATAATTTTCAGACTCGAAATCGTTCATGAACTTTTCAATCTCACTCTGGGAAAGTCCCTTAAACTTTGGAGCCATCGTAAAAAAATGCTTTCGAATGATACTCAAAAAGCAAATGAGAAAGAAAAAAATGACAGAGATCTGTAAAAGAAAGACCCAATAAGTCGCCAAAAAATAAACAGTTATCTCTTCCTAGAGCCAAAGGAGAAAAGTTTTCATCTGCGCGTTCGGTGGTGGGTGTTTTACTGACCAACAATTGAGTCCGCTCCGTAAATGTCAAGTGATTGATGACACTGATTTTCGGGAAGGGGAGAAATTCTAGGGTACAAAAGTCGTAACATATCCGTGCTTTGGTCGAAAAAATATTTAAGGTACAACTGCTGAGCCCGCCGGAATGAACAGATTAACCTTAGTTTTGCATGTTTATCTTGTGATACTGAAAAAATAAAAATTCAGATAATTTTTAAAATGATTAAAATATTAATAAAGCAAACATCGAGTAAATAATCAATAATGTATAAATAAACATTCATTACAAAGATGAAATATATTTTTCATAAATTATTCAGTAAAATTTGCCTTATAAAAGTACATTTCTAATCCACATCATAATCATAAAATAAAAAAGTTTGGTACTACTAGGTTATCCCGCCGACTAAAAAATTATCGCCAAACGATAACATTAAATGCTAATAATGGATGATCGTGTATGCCACATTCAATGATATTAAATAAGATTCATGTTTAAAATGTCATTAAGTTATTTTTATTTCGACTTTTTATTAATCTTTTTATTAATATTCTACTAATCATTTGTTTTTTCGTTATTTAAAATAAAAATTATGTCAGTATGTATAATTTCGCTATTAATTTGGCGATTTGTAAATTTGGCGAAATTGGTCGACGGGATAACAGAGAGTACCGGAAGTTTTTATTGTAGGTTTAGCCAGACTTAATAACCAAAATAAACTTGATTAATATATAAGCATATTTGGTAAGAAGATTGTGATGACCAGCGATATTAGCAATATCTTGAAATTTTTCAAGAAATAAATTTATAATTCCTTCATGAAAATACAGATTCATTAATATGTATAAATATCAAGGGTACTCTTTCTGTTGTGATCACACACAGGTGTTGTAGGTGTGAAAAAAAATCAGGATATGTACATTATAGGCAGAGGATGTATGCTAAAGTCAGGAACATTCATCGATGCATTATACGCCGATGATTTAGTCCTGAAACAGAGGGTTTATGGAGCTTCTCAAAACAATCTTTAGAGTATACAGCGTATACTTTCGTATACCCTCCACTATAACCCTGACAAAAAAAGAAAATATAAATTGAAAAAAAAATTATAAGATGAAAAGCCAGATGTTCTGCATTTATTGAAAAACACCATAACAAGAATAAATATGAATATATCTAAACATGTCATATTTTCACAAAATTAGAATCCATCATGCGAGATTTGTACCAAGGGGTGTAGTGAAGGGTTTACATATGAATATGCCGTATACCTCCTGTATTTTTTTAAGAAGCTCTGTATACTCTTTGTTTCTCAAATAAATCTGTAGCATATAAGGTGTGACAGTCATGAGAATAGTGTGTACACTATTGTTTTGTTAAGACTGCAACACTTGTTGTACTAATCATTGTATTCAAGGCCATTGCTAAGATTTTTTTTTCGAGGGGCGTGGAGGAGAGAAGCTTAAAATGATAAATCAAATTTCAGTATTTACGAACTAGTAGTTTTATTAATTGTTATTGTCAAATTACTACAATTAGAAAATTTTAATATAGTGTTTATTTTTCAAATTGTTCAATAATATTCCAATTTAGATTTGTAACTTTTACCATGTCTATCAGAAATAGAAATTCTGTTGTAGTTTTTATTAAAATGTTAAACAAATAGGCCAACTAAGTTAGTAAATTTGTCAAGTGTAACAGCATTTACAAATAGTTTTGGAGAAGGTACCCCCCCATTTTATCCCCTTAGTGAGTACCCGGATTTTATTAAATATCATATAAGTGTCATGATTTTATTCAATAAACTTAAATTTTGATTCTAATTTGAGAAAATATTTTTTTGACTATAAACATTATACTTCTATGGTTTTTATTTCATTTTATAAATAATATGCAAATGCTACAAAAAGTAAAGTGACTTTTTAAAAAATCAGAAATAAATTAAATATGTATATGAAAAACCATTTATGGAAAGACAGATAAGAAAGTTGAAAAATAACTACAAAGAATAATGTACAAATAAATGTTTTATTAAAAGCAAAAAGTTCTTTTATTCCTTTGTTCTATGTCAATAATAATATTACATAACGGTCACATTAGTTAATCGATATTTAACAATTGAATAAATACACACATGAAAACAGAAAATTTTCTAATTTTATAAGAAAGTTCTTTGGACAGTGTCATCTGTTACTTACCCATCATACGTAGTATAGGGTAAGTCTTGCAACTTTTTTGAAAATCGAAAAATTTTTTTGACGGATTTACACGTTTAAGATAGTGGAGATTCCGAAAAACATATTTTTAGAAAAAAATTTTTGCCGTCCGTCTGTCTGTCTGTCTGTAAACGCTCTATCTCCCGAACAAATTGAGATAGAGACTTGAAATTTTGTATGTAGTTAGTATGTAAGAATGGGACGAACCCTATTTAATATCAGCAACCTCGATTATCCGGAACTATTTTTTTCGGACTCTCGAAAAATTCGTTCTGATGAAAGGTATATAAAAATTTTCGATTTTTTTTGTTCTAAGGAATGGACATAAAAGGCAATAAAATAACACACATTTTGCATATAGAACGAAGTCGATCGGATTATTAGTTCCTGAGATATTCGTAATCTTGTTTTCCACATTCTTCGATTTTTCATGACCCTGTATTTCATTCAAATTTCAATTCAGAAGTATATTTTAATTGGAAATGAGACGCTTAATCCGACGCAGTTAATTGTTAGTTAATAGAATTATTATTTTTGGAGTTATAAGGTTGTTTCTTTTACGCAGTTCGGTACTACTTGAGTAGTTTGGCGTTTTATATAATTTGTCGAAATTGGTACATCAGCAGTTCTTTAATATAGCATTACTATGTATATTAACAATATTTAAATTTTGTTTATGAATTGCAATGCATTGTATAAATAGTTTCCACATGTTTTATTTTCATATCCATGATGGGTAAGTATTACGGTGGCCCCAACGACTGTTTTTAATATTTACTTATTCTCACTCATTTCCTGACAGACCACAAAATTAAATGTAAGTTTAGGAACGTAATAAATGCAAAATTCTTCTTGATAGTTTTTAAAAATTAAATGCTATAAGCAATAGTTTATAAGCAATTTCTTAGAGAACCAAGTCTATTCCATGTTTTTTTTCTTTTTTTATTGCTCTATGCAGAACTGGAACCTTAAGTACTGTAGAGAATCTATTACCTGGAATTCTGAAATCTGAAAAAGAAATATATTCAAAATTTTCAAAATTTGTAAATTTTTAATAAAATATTGTGATTTCTGAAATTAAAGAAAAATTACAGATTCCTATTTTTTCAGTCTATTATTTCAATGTGCAACCTCTAAAATGAGTTATTTTAATGATAAGAGAACATGAATCCCTCCCTCTCCTCCTGCTCCTGAAGTTATGAAAAATCGTCTTTTCGTCAAATTTTAGTTTAAAATTATATTATAGGATTCATTAAATTAAAAAAAATCATTGGAACCGTCTCCTCTGATACATATTAAGACTATGCCATTGTATCATTTGAATACACATATGATACGAGAGATCCGTTTGTTTTCTTGTATATCCTCCCTCTCTTCTCAGACATTTCAGAACAGTCTATCTGCTCACAGTCTCTGATTAATTCCATTCTAACTACAGTAGAAGTTCTTTGTAACATAGTTCTCCACATATTGCAGAACTTCTCCAATGTAAACAATGAATTTTGCAGTGAAAAAGAGCCTGAATTCCCAGACTGCAAACAATTGCTACTCTCTCGAAAACTAAATTTAATGCTCGTTCTATTTTATCACCTTAATATAAAGCTTTTTAATGAAAAAAATTACTATTACAATATATACTAATGAACAGATCTGGAGTTATTTGCTTTTTTATCAAAATGACAACTGTGATAATTATGGGAAAATTTTACAATTTTCTAATTTATCATTAAATGCTAAAACAAGAGAGATGTGATAACAGTAATGCAATGACACATACAGGGTTCATACTCAATTTTAACATTGAAAAAATACAATAGATTTTCAGGAGGTATCTATTTAGTATAAGACAAATGTATAGTTAAATAACGGTCATCAGATAATCTTTTGGAAAACCTAATGAACAAATAAAACATTTTGTCCTGAATCAATTATGAGATGTCTTTCAAGTTGACAATCTCTAGAAAACTCTTTGGAACACATTTTAGAAACACAAAGATTTTATCTTGTATGTGTCAAGAGATGCCTTCTTAGATTACCATTCTGCGAAAATCTCTTGGAACATACTTCACAGGCAAAAATTTTTTCTCCTGTATGAGTCAAGAGGTGATTTCTGAAATTACTTTTAACAGAAAATCCTTTAAAGCATATTTCACAAACAAAAGGTTTTTCTCCTGTATGTATCAAGAAATGGGTTCTTAAGTCACTATTCCGAGAAAATCCTTTGGAACATATTTCACAAATAAAAGGTTTTTCTCCAGTATGCTTCAAGAGATGGATTCTTAGATTACCATTTTGAGAAAATCCTTTGGAACATATTTCACAAACAAAAGGTTTTTCTCCTGTATGTGTCAAGAGATGATTTTTTAAATTACTACTCTTAGAAAATTCCTTGGAACATACTTCACAAGCAAAATGTTTTTCTCCTGTATGCATCGAAAGATGCTTTATGAGATGACATTTTTGAGAAAATCTCTTGGAACATATTTCACAAACAAAAGGTTTTTCTCCTGTATGAGTCAAGAGATGGGTTCTTAAAGTACTGTTATCACGAAATCCCTTCGAGCACACTTCACATAAAAATGAATTATCACCTGCATGAATGTTTTTTAGATGTCTTCTGAAATTACTACTCTGAGAAAATGTTTTTGAACATACTTCACAAATAAAAACTTTTTCTCTTGTATCAATGGAGTAACGTTTTTCTTTATTCCCACTTTGAGGAACAAAGTGCTGTTCCCTAGAGCAACAATTTTCTTCTGCAACCGATGACATTTTTGCATGTGAAAATGTTTTGTTTCAGATGATAACAGAAATTTCTTCAAAGAATCAGTGTTTATCGAAATGCTGCCATTTTCATCCAAGGAAATGACTTACAGGACTTCAGTGAAAAAGTTGTATCTACCTTTGAATCTGAAAACAGAAAGAAAAATAAT